>UESW01004834.1:354532-618196 GCA_900491605.1 Calamus simplicifolius
AGCTATTGAACCATTGCCAGAAGAGCGATGGCTTCTCCCTCAGCAGTTAAAACCGTCCCCCCCTCAACAAACAGATACCTGCGCCCCTCAACCAATGGATAGCTGCGCAGGATGCGCCGAGTTGAGGAATGAATTGAAGTGTGTTAAGGATCAACTCGAAGATGTCAGGCACAAGCTGTCCATTGCTGAGAGCCTCCTCAATTCACTTCTCAGAAAGGAAAGTTATGCAATAACCGAGGAGGACAAGGGGGACGAGAAAACAGAGAAGGTGCATTCCTTGGAGTTGGTCCTCCGCGAGCCTGATAACGTAAATATTGAGGAGAAGAAGATGGAGGAGGACCATTCATCCGAGTTTCCAATTCAGACAGGGAATGCAAAATCAGGGGAGAATATATTGGAGGGGGATTCATTGGCTGATAAAACAGAGCAGGGGAATGAAAATAAAGAAGAGTCCATATCCGATAATAAACTTGGCACCCCTGCGCCAAAGGATGACAATATGGACTTAGAAATAATTGGAGTGTCGTCGCTTGTTAGGAGGATTAAAAAACATCCGAGGAAGCGTAAGGCTTCCACGGCTGTCGGCGAATGTTATGAGACAACCCGATCTAAAAAGTCGGTGAAGACAGTGGGCATGTCAAAGCCCAACACAACGGTCGAAGATGACCAAATAATTATTCAAAATTTTTTGAGCGAGCGACAACAACCCGACGAGATCGTCTACACAAATATGTTTAATGGAGTTGCAAGCAGAAAAAATCTTCAGGATCTCATTAACAACAAGATGATAATAGATGATGTAAGTATATCAAGGAACATGTTCAAGTTGTTGATTTTAGAATGATATTAATCGTTTTACTTTTTATTGGCAGATAATCGATTGCGGGCAGGAGTTTCTGATGCGAAACTGGGCAGAGCATCCTGACCGATATCATAAGTGCATAATTGCATCAGTATTCGTACCTGCTCTATGTTTGACTTCCTCATCACCTGCTCATGAACTTGCTGGATCATCTGGGGCTGCGATATTTGATAATGTATCGGACGAAGATAAGGCCCAGTTCCGGTTTCTTTTCAGCATTGTAAACTCTGATAACTCGCACTGGCATTTGGTTGCTGTCGACATGGAAAGGAAGGTGTTCATGCACCTGAATTCAATGAAACGCAACCCGAAGTACAAGGCCAATGCAAGGAAATGGCATACAATTCTAGGCCACATATTCCATATCTACTGCGATAAGAAGGAAGTGATGGAGTGGCCGATGGAAGATATTTCGGATTGCCCAAGCCAACCGAGCGGATCGCTGGATTGCGGCCTGTACTGTCTGAGATACATGGAATGTCTTGCTCGACGAGACAATCCTGATATGAAGCTGGATTTCATGGATGAGGAAGTCAGAGATTACCGGCGACACTTAGCTGCAACGATATTGAGAGAGGGCCTGAACAAAAAGATTAGCGACATTGTCGAAACATGTTCTTAATTTTTGTATAAAAGTATTCGTCTTTGAATGAAAATTGTATGTAATTTATTCATATTAACACTGATTAATATTTAATGCAAATGTTAAAAATTTTATCATTGCGAGCAGGAGTGTCCTCGTTGTATTCATATGTTTGCCTTCGTATGTTTCCGCCTTTCTGGTGTAGTTTGACAAGAACTAGGGTGTCGTTTGACAAGAACTAGGGTGTCGTTTGCCATGAGCTGGGGTGTTGTCGCTCTTAAATTGTCGGGTCGCGCGTCCTGGAATGTGTCGTATGTTTCCGTCTTTCGGGTGTCGCCGCACAAGACTAGGGTGTCGTTTTCCATGAGCTAGGGTGTCGTCGCGCAAATTTCTTCGGACTCGTTCGCGAGCACCCTCGTATGTTTACGTATTTCGGGTGTCGCCGTGAAAGACTAGGGTGTCTCCGCGCAAGGCTTGGGTGTCGTTTGCCAGAACTAGGATGTCTCGTATGTTTCCGTCCTTCGGGTGTCGCCGCGCAAGGCTTGGGTGTCGTTTGCCAGAACTAGGATGTCTCGTATGTTTCCGTCCTTCGGGTGTCGCCGTGCAAGGCTTGGGTGTCGTTTGCCAGAACTAGGATGTCTCGTATGTTTCCGTCATTCGGTGTCGCCGAGCAAGAATAGGGTGTCGTTTGCCAGAGCTAGGATGTCTCGTATGTTTCCGTCCTTCGGGTGTCGCCGCGCAAGACTTGGGTGTCGTTTGCCAGAACTAGGATGTCTCGTATGTTTCCGTCCTTCGGGTGTCGCCGTACAAGGCTTGGGTGTCGTTTGCCAGAACTAGGATGTCTCGTATGTTTCCGTCATTCGGGTGTCGCCGAGCAAGACTAGGGTGTCGTTTGTCAGAGCTAGGATGTCTCATATGTTTCCGTCCTTCGGGTGTCGCCGCGCAAGACTTGGGTGTCGTTTGCCAGAACTAGGATGTCTCGTATGTTTCGTCCTTCGGATGTCGCCGCGCAAGGCTTGGATGTCGTTTGTCAGAAATAGGATGTCTCGTATGTTTCCGCCCTTCGGGTGTCGCCGCACAAGGATTGGGTGTCGTTTGTTAGAATAGGATGTCTCGTATGTTTCTGCCCTTCGGGTGTCGCCGCAAGGCTTGGGTGTCGTTTGCCAGAACTAGGATGTCTCGTATGTTTCTATCCTTTGGATGTCGCCGCGCAAGGCTTGGATGTCGTTTGTCAGAACTAGGATGTCTTGTATGTTTCCGCCCTTCGGGTGTCGCCGCGCAAGGCTTGGATGTCGTTTGCCAGAACTAGGATGTCTCGTATGTTTCCGTCATTCGGGTGTCGCCGCGCAAGGCTTGGGTGTCGTTTGCCAGAACTAGGATGTCTCGTATGTTTCCGTCCTTCGGGTGTCGCCGCGCAAGGCTTGGGTGTCGTTTGCTAGAACTAGGATGTCTCGTATGTTTCCGTCCTTCGGGTGTCTCCGCGCAAGGGTTGGGTGTCGTTTGCCAGAACTAGGATGTCTCGTATGTTTCCGTCCTTCGGGTGTCGCCGCGCAAGGCTTGGGTGTCGTTTGTCAGAACTAGGATGTCTCATATGTTTCCGTCATTCGGGTGTCGCCGAGCAAGACTAGGGTGTCGTTTGCCAGAGCTAGGATGTCTCGTATGTTTCCGTCCTTCGGGTGTCGCCGCGCAAGACTTGGGTGTCGTTTGCCAGAACTAGGATGTCTCGTATGTTTCCGTCCTTCGGATGTCGCCGCGCAAGGCTTGGATGTCGTTTGTCAGAACTAGGATGTCTCGTATGTTTCCACCCTTCGGGTGTCGCCGCGCAAGGCTTGGGTGTCGTTTGCCAGAACTAGGATGTCTCGTATATTTCCGTCCTTAGGGTCGCCGCGCAAGGCTTGGATGTCATTTTCCAGAACTAGGATGTCTCGTATGTTTCCGTTATTAGGGTGTCGCCGCGCAAGGCTTGGGTGTCGTTTGCCAGAACTAGGATGTCTCATATGTTTCCGTCCTTCGGGTGTTGCCGCGCAAGGGTTGGGTGTCGTTTGCCAGAACTAGGATGTCTCGTATGTTTTCGTCCTTCGGGTGTCGCCGCGCAAGGCTTGGGTGTCATTTGCCAGAACTAGGATGTCTCGTATGTTTCCGTCCTTCGGGTGTCGCCGTGCAAGGCTTGGGTGTCGTTTGCCAGAACTAGGATGTCTCGTATGTTTCCGTCATTCGGGTGTCGCCGAGCAAGACTAGGGTGTCGTTTTCCAGAGCTAGGCCAAAGCTAGGATGTCTCATATGTTTCCGTCCTTCGGGTGTCGCCGCGCAAGACTTGGGTGTCGTTTGCCAGAACTAGGATATCTCGTATGTTTCCATCCTTTGGATGTCGCCGCGCAAGGCTTGGGTATCGTTTGCCAGAACTAGGATGTCTCGTATGTTTCCGTCATTCGGGTGTCGCCGAGCAAGACTAGGGTGTCGTTTGCCAGAGCTAGGATGTCTCGTATATTTCCGTCCTTCGGGTGTCGCCGCGCAAGGCTTGGGTGTCGTTTGCCAGAACTAGGATGTCTCGTATGTTTCCGTCATTCGGGTGTCGCCGAGCAAGACTAGGGTGTCGTTTGCCAGGACTAGGATGTCTCGTATGTTTCCGTCATTCGGGTGTCGCCGAGCAAGACTAGGGTATCGTTTGCCATTAGCAAGGGTGTCGTCGGGCTAATTTCCTCGGAGTCGTTCGCGAACATATCATTTACGCCAAGCAACCATAATTCAAAAGTTACGACACTCGTGTTTTATATATGATCTTGTGTAAGTTGACTCAATACATAAGCATCAAATTCATCCATTAAAGTTTCTGACGGCGGAACAATTATCTCCAGGTCCTCTTCAGTATTAATAGACTGCAAACAAGTCTGCCTGCTACTTGAAGCAGCTCTTTCCTTGGCCTGATTTTTCCTTGATCTTTTTGCCTTCTTCTCGACTGCACTCTTTAATCTGTTCTCTCTCGGGCGACCTTTCGTCCGAATTTGTTCAGGATCTTTAAAGCACGAGTATCGTCTCGTTAGAACTTGCAGAGATGAAATCCAGTTGAGCACGAACCTACGCTCTCGTCTGAAAGTCCGGTCGACAGGAGTCTACTGGAGTCTTCAAATATAAAAGTTTATCCAATGAGTTTTTCCCTGCCAACACCTCACGTCGACGTTCGCTTCTCTCTCTGAATTCGGCCAACTCTGTAAGAAAAAAAGTGTTGTTTTAATAAAGACGTGGGAATAAAGAGTTCTTACTTGCTGCGGCTGACATATCCGGTGTAAGAAGTTTTTTTACACAGACTCCTGACTCCAGTATCAAGGTTTCCAGTCCAGTAGCTGAAGTATTTTCAGCCTCTAAGCTGGAAGAAACAGAGTTCTTCTTGCACAGATGACAGAAAACGTAAAATGGAGCGAAAGGGCATTTTCGTCCGCACGAAAATTTTAAAAAAAAGTGAACAACATTAAATGTCCGTCACGTTCAGAACGTTACGTCAAAGCCCAGCCATGCCGCCTGTCAGGTCATCCACGTCGGATCCACGTGGATCAATAGGAAGACGCGGTGCAGCCCACGTCAGCGTTGCTGCACCGGGGCCGGTGTACAAAGTGTTTTCTTTTCTGTTATCATATGGGCTTAAAAAAAAAAAAAAAGTTAAATTGGGTTGGCTCTAGGCAAAGATAGAGACAATGAGACATAGAGGAGACATATAAGTTAGTGGAGACGCCAAAATCCCTAAATGTATAGTTGCTGATATTGAAATTTTTTTTTATTACTTTAAATCTTATGCCATTAAAATATTTCAAGGGATATAATATAGAATAAAAAATGATATGATGAACGGATGAATTTAGTTATCTTTGCTTTATGTTATTATAACAAAATATGCTTACATAAAATTTTAAACAAAGTTTTTTTCTTAGATTTTTTTTTATAAAATTTTTGATACCATTGATGTGGGGCAAAATTGTCACCACGATGGGCTGACGTGATAGTCAGCAAAACCCACTTTTAGGCTCTGACATGCTAATTTTCATAATCAAAAAAAAGATAAGTTGCACTGCCTGCAACCTCCATACCTCGCAAGGCCCAGCTCTATGCTTCGGCAGAGCCGAACCTCGTCCTCTCAACGTAAGCACGTTTGTTGTCCTAAACTACGCTGCGTATCCTAGAGGATATACCATCCTGATCACAAAGATTTCTAAGTAAGTTTTTCAAAACAGAAATCAGAGCCAAATACAGCACTCTGTCCATGATCAATGAAATTTCAAATTCCCGATAGGGCATCCATCAACCTCATCGATCGCCAATCTCCATGACTGCACCCAAAAATTAGATAATCACTTACCATCTTGGTAGCGCATAAATACTAAGTCCCAAAGATAATTTTAAACTCAGAAAACCCTAGCAGACGCCATTGCATTCCATATACCTTCTATGGGATATCCTTCTGAAACAACCTTCTCCCTCATATATTTACATAGGGTTTCTATTGACTTAAACGTCAAAGGATTTTCCGTAGGGACAACCCCCAATATTCCTTATTAGAGAACTATCTTACATGTCCACTAGGATGAAAGAAAACTATCGGGATACTGATGTGCCGTCCTCAAACTGAAAAACCAAAATCCATAGCAACAACTATATTACATAATTCAAAAAAATTATAATATAACACTATTCTAAAAAAAAATTCCTAGCTTCACCATATATGCGGATAAAAGAATAGATTTTCAGGATTTTGGAGATAAAACCAATTCAATCATGTTTTAAAACTAATAAAAAACTAAATCAACCATAACGTTTCCAAGATTCTAGAATATGTTTTCAAGTTATATTCATTTTTAAAAAAAAAATGCATAGTATCTCAACTCAACAACCCAACTCAACTAAGCCTTTTTCCCAACTACATGGATCGAAAAAAAAAAAAAAAAAAATATCTGTTAACTAATTTAATGTTTAAAATTTTAAATAAATAGGACAGACAACTTATAAATTACGCCTGATGTCCGAAGTCTGATTCTGAGATTTCATATCACACTCAAGGAATGGAACCTTGAAACCGAAAGCCACCACAAATTTAACTTCGTTCCAACCCCTTCACCCTCTTACTGGGGCCGTCAAAGACAAGGTACTCCAACTGGGATATGGAACCTCTCGCATGAGGCAGAATGGTGCCTGTTTTCTAAGCTGATTCCCAGGTCGCATAACCTTGCGGAATTGTGAGACACAATGACAAGATAATGCGCAAGCTTGGCAATCAGAAGAATGATGAATTATCCCTCTTTTTCTCCATTCATTCAGTCCACGGCTTCGTCAGCGTCAGGAACACACACCAAACCTCTGGAGTTCTCGGCAATGCTTTGAAGAACCTCTTGCATCCCTTCTTTCCCAAGGAGTCTCCCATCCGCAGCAACAAACTCATGCGTCCTGCTTCCTTCTTCAACCAAACTGCACCCGGGATCTCTCCGTCGCTTCATTCTTCTCCTGACATCTTGCTTCTCGTCCCACAACCCGGCCGCTGCATACAAATTGGACATGGTAACATCATCGCCGGCATAGCCGGGGTCCAGCTCGAGCAGCCTACGGCGAGCAAGAGCTCCAAGGCTCAAATTGCCGTGGAGACTGCACGCACCAAGCAGAGTACGCCATATCACTGCACTGCACTGCATCGGCATTCCCTTGATGAAGGAATAAGCCTCCTCCAGAAGCCCATTTCGACACAACAAATCAACCATGCACCCGTAATGACCAAGCCGGGGCCTCAGATTGTAGTCCCTCTGCATGCTCTCCCAGTGAAACCGCCCTTCGCTGACCAGCCCCGCGTGGCTGCACGCCATCAGCACCCCAATAAAAGTGACATGGTTAGGACTCGCACGACGGCCGCCGGAGTAGTCGCCGCTCATGTCTTCTTTCATCTCGGCGAAGAGCGTCAACGCCTCGGTCGCTCGCCCATGCAAGGCGAGGCCCGTGATCATCGACGTCCACGTCGTGACATCCCTTCGCTCCGCGGTATCAAACAGATGGCGAGCAGCTTGAATGCGACCGCATTTTGCGTACATGTTAATGAGGGCATTCCTGAGGATCAAGTCTTCGCCGAGTCCCATGCTCGGATGGCGGCAAATGTACATGTGGATCCACTCCCCCGCATCCAGAGCTCCAAGATCCGCACAGGCGGAGAGAGCAATGGTGAGCGTGATCCGATCGGGTTCTACGTTCTCCACCTGCATTTGCCTGAAGAGCTCGAGAGCTTTGCCTGGCCTGCTGTTGTTCACATAGGCTGAAATCAGGGTGGTCCAGCAGACCACGGTCCTGCAGGACGTTTCGTTGAACACTCGGCGTGCATCGCTTATGCTCCCCATGTCCGAGTACAAGCTGATGAGAGCCGTTTGAACATGCACAATGGGCTCGAAGCCGAAAGTTATGACAAATGTGTGGAGTTGTGTTCTTTCTACTCGGGACGACGCCTTGGTCTGTGATCTGAGAACACGAAGGAGCGCATAGCTGTCGATGGAGGAAGGTCCTCTTCTCTGCAAACACCTAAATCGCTCGATGGGCTTCTTGGTGGGCAGCCATTTGCCGTTCCGGTGGAGGTGGTCGCTGCTAAGCCGACGCTTTACCGTGTGAAGATGGAAGCGAGATATATGGAGCACAGCTGTGAACATTTTGTCGAACCTCATGAAATAGAAGCAAAGTGGTTCGGCTCTCCGAAGGCGAAGAGATTTTGTAGACTTAAACAAAAAGGCTAGAGGTGGGGCAGCTCTCCCAAATGCGCTCACTCAGTTGCACGCCCGGCCGTTGGTCAGAGGCAGGCTTCTCCCAAAAGAATCTCCTCATCACCAAACTGCAATCCTTCTGTATTTCAACCGGAAAACTTGATCACGCCACCAGAGCATTCGACACGGTCAAGAAGTCCGGCATTACTCTCTTTAACCAAATGATCAGAGCCCGTGTGCAGGCTACCTCGTAATCTTGTCCACCGGAGCCACCGTCGTGCTTCGGTCATGTACAAGATAGTCGGAGAGTTTTCAGCCCGTGCTAAACAGGAAGGCATTGAGCGCTACTGGAAGGCGAGGAGGATTTTGGCCCGCAATCTCATTTCATAACTTATTGGAAAAGACTTTGTACATCGTCTCCGGCGCAGCAAGTCCTACGTGGACTGCACCATTCCTTTTTATTGGTCCACATACGCACGACATCGATTAAAAAATATTAAGACATTCCGAGAGAAAACTTACGACATCCTAGTTTTAAGCTTACGACACCGTAGTTATAAAGCCACGACACCCATTCAAAAAGCAAAAAAACTCACGACATTCTAGTTTTAAACTCACGACATCCTAGTTTTAAGCATGAGATACCCGTTCAGAAAAGGTATATGTACACAACTTTCAAAAAAAAAAAAAGCCATCTGACGTGCATTAATACACGTTCAACTTTTTCTTGGAATCATGTACATACACTTTTTCTAAACGGATGTCTCAAGCTTAAAACTAGGGTGTCGTGAGTTTAAAACTAGGATGTCGTGAGTTTTTTTTTGCTTTTTGAACGGATGTCGTGGCTTTATAACTACGGTGTCGTGGCTTTATAACTAGGGTGTCATAAGTAATTTTTTAGTTTTTTAATAGGTGTCTTTATTTTGACATGACGTGCATTAATACTAGTTTTTTTTGGAATTTGTGTATAGACGAGTGGGTATCGTGGCTTTATAACTACGGTGTCGTGGCTTTATAACTAGGGTCGTAAGTATTTTTTTGCTTTTTTTATGAGTGTCTTTATTTTGACATGACGTGCATTAATACCAGCTTTTTTTTAGAATTTGTATAGGTGTCGTGGCTTTATAACTACGGTGTCGTGGCTTTATAACGAGTGGGTGTCGTAGCTTTCGTGGCTTTATAACTATGGTGTCGTAAGTATTTTTGCTTTCTTAACGGGTGTCTAGTTTTATAACTACGGTGTCGTGGCTTTAAAAGTAGGGTGTCGTAAGGTTTTTTTTTTTCTTTCTTAATAGCTATTTAATTTTGACATGACGTGCATTAATAACCGTTCAATTTTTTTTTGGAATATGCACAGACGCCTTTTTGAACGGGTGTCTTAAACTTAAAACTAGGGTGTCGTCCATTTAAAACTAGGATGTCGTGAGTTTTTTTTTCTATTCTGAACGGGTGTCTTCACTTTTTAACTACGGTGTCGTAAGCTTAAAACTAGGATATCGTTAGTTTTTTTTCGGGATGTCTTAACATTTTTTTATAGATGTCGTGCGTATGTGGACCAATAAAAAGGAACGGTACAGCCCACGTAGGACTTGCTATACCGGGGGCGGTGCACAAAGTCGTTTCCTAACTTATTTGGATTCCATGCCTAGGAAAATGGTACATAACTTGTGCCCCTCGGTGGTGAACTTCCACAGTGGATATGGGTGATTTAACCCCCCCAAAAAAAAAAACATAACTGATGAAGAAGGAAAAAAATTGCAAGAAGAAGTCTTTGTATACTATCTTCGATTCAGCAAGTCCTACATGAGCTGCATCACCTTTCCTTATTGGTCCACATGGATCCTACGTGGACTGACGATGCGGGATGGGATGGCTCTGATATGATGTTACGTTCTGATCGTGATGTCCATTAAAAGTGTTTCTCCTTTATTTTAAAAATAATGTGCAAACAAAAATGCACTTTCCTTTCAGTCTACTTCTACTGCCATTTTTTCTTGGATTATATCTGTGCAAAAAAAACTCTTTCCGATTCTAAAACATTCTTCCCCCTTGCTTTGGCTTTCGGATACAAGGAATCAGTCCAAGGTTTGAGCAAGATCCTAAGCCCTCGCTTCGGTCTCAGGATTTCCTCCTGTTTTGATTTTCGGTCAAAAAAAATATTTTAGCTTCGAGGCTGGAATACGTAGCTACTGAAGACTTCTTCATAATCTTCTTGAGAAAATGTCATCCACAGCCACTTCTTTTTAAAGTTCCTTTATTACACCAACTATTTTTGTCGTTAAAGGAAGTTAATGCATTAGGAAACCGTTTAATGCTCAATGCTCAGGTAACATCCTTAGACCAAAACAGTTATGACATTCTGGGAGTTATAACTTAGTCCTGTCAATACATTGAGTTTAGTGTTTTTCTGCACGAATGTCATGCTCTTTTAACTAAGATGTTATACCTTATTAACTGGGGTGTCGTCAGAGTGTTTCGATCTATATTTCCCGTTATTTTCTGTCCATATAGCTATAGTGTCGACATTTTATAACTCAGGTGTCCTACGATATTTTATGGGGTGTCGTAAGTTTCTGCATTCAGTTTCAGCTAGGGTGTCTCAATATGAGAGCTGGTGTCTCGTCAGTTCGTGGCTTAACGGTTACATCCAAGGTGTCGTTATATAAGAACTGGGTGTCGAAGGTTTATAACTGCAATATTGTAATGTTTCCTTGGGTGTCGTAAGGCTGGGGTGTCATCAGATTATTTTTAAGGTGTCGTAAGTTCTATAGCTAACATTTGGAGCTAGGGTTTCGTCATTTGACGGCTCGGGTGTCATAAGTTGTTTTCTAGGGTGTCGTCATGTTACAGCATTCAGTTTCATTTCAAGTGTCGTAATATGAGAACTGGGGTGTTGTAACAGTCGTTCTAGGGTATTGTAAGTTGTTTTTTAGGGTGTCGTAGATTGTTTTCTGGGGTGTCGTAATTTCAGTGATGTCTTTAACTGTTAACGGGTGTCATAGTTTTAATCAGGAGTGTCGTTTGTTGCTTTCTGCGGTGTTGTAGGATTTCGGTCACGTCTTTAACTGCTAAAGGGTATCATTATTGTTTATATGGGGTGTCGTAAGTTATTTCAAGGGATGTCTAGTTCCTGCCTGAACAGTTTCAGTTGAAACGTTACGATACCCTATCTTCAATGCTACGACACCCATGCTTATAACGGATGCTGGAGAGAAGGCCCACGACACCCCAAGAGGAATTCGTCCAAAAATCTTCACGACACCCAAGTTGAAACGTTACGATACCCTATCTTTAATGCTACGACACCCAAGTTGAAACGTTACGATACCCTATCTTCAATGCTACGACACCCATGTTTATAACAGATGCTGGAGAGAAGGCTCGTGACACCCCAGAAGGAATTTGCCCGATAATCGTTCTCGACACCCCAGTTGAAACGTTACGACACCCTATCGACAACGCTAAGATACCCATGCTTATAACGGACGCTGGAGAGAAGGGCCGAAACACCCCAAGAGGAATTCGCCCGATAATCGTTCGCGACACCCCAGTTGAAATGTTACGACACCCTATCGACAAATCTATGACACCCGTGCTTATAACGGACACTGGAGAGAAGGCCCGCGACCCCCCAGGAGGAATTCGCTCGATAATCGTTCGCGACACCCAAGTCGAAACGTTACGACACCCTATCGACAATGCTAAGACACCCGTGCTTATAATGGACGCTAGAGAGAAGGCCCGTGACACCCCAGGAGGAATTCACCTGATAATCGTTCGCGACACCCTAGTTGAAATGTTACGACACCCTATCAACAATGTTACAACACCCGTTCTTATAACGGACGCTAGAGAGAAGGCCCATGACACCCCAAGAGGTATTCGCCCGATAATCGTTTGCGACACCCTAGTTGAAATGTTATGACACCCTATCGATAAAGCTACGACACCCGTGCTTATAACGGACGCTGGAGAGAAGGCCTGCAACACCCCAAGAGGAATTCACCAGATAATCGTTCGCGACACCCAAGTTGAAACGTTACGACACCCTATCGACAATGCTAAGACACTCGTACTTATAACGGACGCTGGAGAGAAGGCCCACGACACCCTAAGAGGAATTCGCCCGATAATCATTCGCGACACCCCAGTTGAAACATTACGACACCCTATCGACAATGCTACGACACCCATGCTTATAACGGACGCTGGAGAGAATGCCCGCGACACCCCAAGAGGTATTCGCCCGATAATCGTTCGCGACACCCCAGTTGAAATGTTATGACACCCTATCGACAATGCTATGACACCCGTGTTTATAACGGATGCTGGAGAGAAGGCCTGCGACACCCCAGGAGGAATTTGCCCGATAATCGTTTGCGAAACCCCAGTTGAAACGTTACGACACCATTGATATAAACTTATGACACCACTACAATATATTTGAACTAGACGGGAGTTTTGACGTTACCCTAGCTGTAATTCGCGACACCCTAGTAAGTCAGCTATGCCATCTTTTCTAGAAAAGTTGCATAACATGGCCGGTTGGTACGGGTTTGCGTATTAGTGATATGATCGTGCCACTCCTGGTGTCCTTTCATCTTCCTCTGAGGTCGGCATAAAAAAATTTCTAAACCCTAAAGGTCCTTCGTTTGTTGCTCGAGAAGCCGCTGGTGTCCTAAATTTCTTCCACTGTTGTTTCTTCCATCTATTTCATTCATGGAGATGAGTAGTTTCGTTTGTGGATGAAGACCACGAACAAAGAAGAACCGGAAGGAGAAAATAGCGGAAAAAAGCAAAGAAATGGTTCTTTATTCGAATGAGAATGCGACTCCTTTAGGTATGGTTATCCCTTCGTTAATATATTATGACATCCTCTCCTAAAATATCATGACACCCTAGTTCATATATAATGGCACTCAGCTGACGAGTATGTTTATCCCGTCTGTTTCAGATGACATGAGAATAATTCTAGTCATCAGTGAAGGCTTCCCAGTTGTTTAAGAATAGTTGCAGGCCGGCCGTATATGTTTAGAATGTTTGGAAGATGGGGTTTACTACACAATATACAAAACTTATCTGAAGGACCCCATTTGGTGCCTTCGTCGACATGCAGATGTTCACAGTTGATGGGCGACTGCTAGCAGACATCATACGATGTCACAATAGAGACGAGAAGTTCATTTTCTGTGGCAAGCTGGTCTTATCAGTGCCAACGAAGTCACACTTATTCTAGGTCTTCCAGCTCATGGAAAGAAGATCGACACGTCCTGCCAGTTGTTCAACGAAAGGTTGTTCAGACGATTTGGTCAGGGTTTAGATATTCGTCAAAAAGTGTTGGAGAAGTTAATATATCGACTTTGATCATCCAAGATACAGGAGGATGTCGAGGACACCGTCAGACTTTGGATCGCCTATATGTTTGCCATGTTTTTGGCTCCAAAGTCTAATCAGACATATCCACGATATCTCATCCAGCATTTGAATGACTTAACTCAACTAGAGAGGATCGACTGGGCTTCGGCATTCAAGGAGTGGATTGTTCTGGCTCTCCCAGAAGTCGATGCTTGCTTGCGTTCTGAGGAGCCGGTCCACTCAAAGAGAGCAAACAAGGTTAGGAAGCAGCCTACCCTATTCGGATGCTCGATAGTGCTGGTGGTAAGGATTATTGAGATGCAGAAAGAGTGTCCTTAGTATAATTTTTTGTTAATATTACATTTTTCATATCCCAAAATTATCATGTTCAGGCGTGGTTCCTCGAGCATACATCAATGCGAGCACCAGCATATCCCAATAAATTGCCCCGACTGTTGAAGTGGTATGACAACCAATTGAAGATCCAGTCTGTTCGGGTTGCTAACATCCAGCCTCATGACTTGGTAAGCTAATCCATTGCCCCATTGCTCTGATCATATTTTTCCACTTAATGTGTTAATATTTTCACTTAATATTAATTTGTTTATCATCTTTCTTTGCAGATGGAGGGAGGTACTATACCGCTGTCACAAGAGCGTTGGCTTCTCACTCAACAGACAGTAGCATCGCCTGAACCAACAGATAGCTGTGCAAGCTGTGCCGAGTTGAGGATTGAATTGGCATGCATTAAGGATCAACTCGACGATGTCAGGCATGGCTGGCCATAGCTGAGAGCTTCCTCAGTTCATTGCTCAGAAAGGAAAGCAATGCAAGAAATGAGGAGGACAAGGGAGAGGGGAAGACAGAGGAAGGGCATTCCCTGGAGTGTCTTCACGAGCCTGGGAATGCAAATACAGAGGAGAAGAAGAGGGAGGAGGAGCATTCCTTCGAGTGTCCAACTGAGCCTGGGAATGCAAAAACAGAGGAGAAGAGATTGGAGGGGGATTCCTTGGATTATCAGACAGAGCCTGGGAATGAAAATAAAGAGGAGGAGAAGAGGGGGGAGGGGCATTCTACGGAGGGCCAAGAGGAGTCTAAATCTGATAATAAACTTGGCATCCCTGCGCCAAAGGGTGATGATGGGGATATACAATTCGTTGGAATGCCTTCGCTTATTAAGAGGGTTAAAAAAGAGCCGAGGAAGTATAAGGCATCCAAGGTCAGAGGAGATTCTTATGAGACAACCCGTCTTAAAAAGTCGTTGAAGACAGTGGGCACATCAAAGGCCAACATAAGAATTGAAGATGACCAAATTATTATCAAAAAATTTTTGAGCGAACGAATAACCGACGAGATCATGTACACCAATAAATTAGGTGGCGCTATAAGAAGAAAAAGTCTTCAAGATCTCATTAACAATGATATAATAATGGACAATGTAAGTATCTCAGGAAACCTTTTCTCGATGTTGATTTTAGAATATTATTAATCGGTTTACATTACATTGGCAGATTATTGATGCCGGCCAAGAGTTTTTGATGAGCACCTGGACAGAGCATCCAGACCAATACCATAAGTGTATCCTTGCATCTGTTTTCGTAGCCGCTATGTGTCTGAATTCTCCATTAATTGCTCATGAACTCGCTGCAACATTAGGGGCTTCGATATTTGACAATGTATCTGATGAAGATAAGACCCAATTTTGGTTTCTTTTCACCATCATCAACTCGGATAATTCGCACTGGCATCTGGTTGCTGTCAACATGGAAAGAAAGGTGTTCATGCACTTGAATTCATTAAAACACAATGCCAGGTACAAGGCCAATGCAAAGAAATGGCATAGCATTCTTGGCCACATATTCCATATATACTGCGATAAGGAAGAGGTGATGACTTGGCTGATGGAAAAGATTTTGGATTGCCCAAGCCAACCGGCTGGATTGCTGGATTGCGGCCCCTACTGTCTGAGGTACATGGAATGCCTTGCTCGATGGGACAATCTTGATATGAAGATGGATTTCACGGAAGATGAAATAAGAGATTATCGGCGACAATTAGCTGCGACGATATTAAGAGAAGGCCTCAACCAAAAGATCAACGACTTTGTGACAAACTGTTCTTAATTTTTTCATTCTTCATTGATTAAAAATTTAATGTAATTTATTCATATTGACACTATTTCAGATTTAATGCAATTGCAAAAATTTTATATGTATGTCATGGTGCTTTACATGAATGTTAGAAATCTTGTCATCATAGTTATGCCTTTTTTACGTCTTAGTTTCTTAAGTTTTCATATAAGAAGTCGTAAATTAAAAACTAGAGTGTCGTAAATTGAGAATAGGGGTGTCGTCGATTTAAAGCTATGGTGTCCTTACATGAGAAATGAGCTATCATAGGAGTTGGCCTTTCGGGTGTCATCGCATTAAAGCTAGGGTGTCGTTACGTGAGAGCTGGGGTATCGTAATAGCCTAAATCGGGGATGCCGTCACTCCCCACCTTAACAGTCCCTGCACGGGTGTCATTGCTTTAAAGCTAGGGTGTCGTTACGTGAGAGCTGGCGTGTTGTAATAGCCTAAATCGGGGATGTCATCGCTTCCCACCTTAATAGTCCCCGCACGGGTGTCGTTCCTTTAAAGCTAGGGTGTCGTTAAGCGAGAGCTAGGATATCATAATAGCCTAAATCGGGGATGTCATCGCTCTCCACCTTAACAGTCCCCGCATGGGTGTCGTCACTTTAAATCTAGGGTGTCATTACGTGAGAGATGGATTGTCATAGTATCCTAAATCAGGGATGTCGTTGCTCCCCGCCTTAATAGTCCCTGCACGGGTGTCGTCACTTTAAAGGTAGGGTGTCGTTACGCGAGAGCTGGGGTGTCGTAATAGCCTAAATCGGGGATGTCGTCGCTCCCCGCCTTAACAGTCCCCGCACGGGTGTCGTCACTTTAAAGCTAGGGTGTCGTTACGCGAGAGCTTGGGTATCGTAATAGCCTAAATCGGAGATGTCATCGCTCCCCACCTTAACAATCCCTGCACGGGTGTCATCACTTTAAAGCTAGGGTGTTGTTACGCGAGAGTTGTGTTGTCGTAGTATCCTAAATCGGGGATATCGTCGCTCCCCACCTTAACAGTCCTCGCATGGGTGTCATCGCTTTAAAGCTAGGGTGTTGTTACGCGAGAGCTGGGGTATCGTAATAGCCTAAATCGGGGATGTCATCACTCCCCGCATTAATAGTTCCCGCACGGGTGTCGTCGCTTTAAAGCTATGGTGTCGTTACGTGAGAGCTGGGAAGTTATAGTATCCTAAATCGGGGATGTCGTCGCTCCCCGTCTTAACAGTCCCCGCACGGGTGTCGTCACTTTAAAGCTAGGGTATCGTTACGCGAGAGCTGGGTTATCGTAGTATCCTAAATCGGGGATGTCATCGCTCCCCGCCTTAACAGTCCCCGCACGGGTGTCATCGCTTTAAAGCTAGGGTGTCGTTACGCAAGAGCTGGGGTGTCATAACAGTGCAAGCATATTCATAAAAAGCAAAGCAAGAGTCTCTTCTTGGTTGACGAGATGAGCACTTCATTTGGCTGAAAAAGACACCCTAGTTACAAAGCAACGACACTGGTGCTTGAAACAAACTCTGTCGATAACACTAAGACACCCTAGTTACAAAGCACTTCATTTGTGACTAAGACACCCTACTTACAAAGTTACGACACTCGTATTTTATATATGCTCCTGTGTTAGTTGACTGAATACATAAGCATCAAACTTGTCCATCAAAGTTTCGGAAGGTGCTACAATTCTTTCCATGTCCTCTCCGGTGTTAATTGATTGCAAACAAGTATGCCTGTTGCTTGAAGCAGCTCTTATTTCATTTTGCATTGGGGGAGCGTCAACGGATGCCTTGACCATATTTTTTCTTGATCTTTTTGACTTCTTCTCGACTCCACTCTTTAATCTGTTCTCTCTTGGGTGACCTTTCGTCCTAATTTGCTCAGGATATTGAATTACAAGCTGTGTACTTGCCTTAGCTACGCAGTTAGCATCCACGACAATTTTGAGTATTAGTGTTAGACCATCCATCACTAAATTAAATGCATCTTCAGACATGGAGCTATCTCTGCAAGCTTCATCATCCGATGACTCAGCAAACTATATCTACAATCAATAACATAATGTTATCGAAAACATATATTAAGACATTTCAAATAAAAAATTGTCACTGTGTACTGTGATTTTTGTGTGCTTTTATCACAACCTTCAGTATTGCAGTCAAAATCGTCGAATTGGTATTTCATGTCCTTGCACCATCTCTTCAAGAAGTATTTATCTGGTAAACGAAATACGTCGCTTTGATGAAGAACCAACAAGGCATGCCTACACAGGTAACCCTTGAACTGAAAGGATCGACACTGGCATTGGACATCCTCAATATTTTTATCGTATGACACGATATAATCTTTTATCATCTCCTTGTTGATTCCATCGACTTCAATCCTTTCATATAACTTTACAGAATATACACAACAGTTATCAGCTTCCTTGATCAATTTAGTATTTGATGTAGCCATTTCAATGATCTCATTCTGAAATTTTTTAAAAATGCGCCTTGTATACCTTCCTGCAGCTTGCCTCTCAAAAGGTGATGATGTCTTTAGGAAAGCAATCATTTGCAATGTCCTTTTATCTTCTCATTTTTGGCCTCGTACCTTTTCTCCAAGGCATCTTCGTACTTATCTATGAACTCCGTGAGTGTAGTCTTCAAATTTATAAACCCATCGAAGAAGTGATTGATGCCCTCGCTCCTTTGTGAAGATGACATCCTTGTACATAATTTTATCAAAAAAAGAAGCATTGAACATGAACATGAACCAAACATAATGACCTACAAACCTGCGAAGAATGTATCCTTTAGGTAAACTGGGACCCATTTATCTCGATATTCATAAAGGACATTGAACCAATCTATAGCCTTGCATTCTTTATATTTCTCCATAAGATGTGCTCACCTTTCCTCGAATGACTGTATGGTCAATGAATCATATATCGCCTCATCGAAATCAACCATAAATTTGGGATTTGCTATGCAAATGTGGCCAATCTTTTTAGGTATCTTCTTCAATATATGCCAAAGACAAAATCGATGTCGTGTGTTAGGAAAAACCTTCATAACAGCAGCCTCGATTGCCTTATCTTGGTCAATTATTATGGCAATAGGTGCTTGACCACCATTTGCATCCAGCCATAACTGAAAAACCCATTTATATGTCTCAGTACTCTCATCGGACAACAATGCGCAACCAAGCAAGGTTGATTGTCCATGATGGTTGACCCCGACGAATGGACAAAAAGGCATTTGATATCTATTTGTCAAGTAGGTTGAGTTAAAGCTTAGAACATCACCGAAGTATATGCATGCCAATCTTGACCTTGGATGAATCCAGAAGACAGACCTAAGATGACCATTATCATTGAGGTCTAAGGTATAGAAGAAATTGGGATTTCTGACTTGCATTTCGGTGAAATAGATTACTATCGACTGAGCATCTCCTTCTTTCAGCTTAGACTGACGTTCGCAACAAATGAAATTACGAGCATCCTTCTCTGTGAAATCCAATTGTCTTCTGCCCTCTTTTCTCCTTGCTATGGCAGAGAATATCTAAGTTGTCGGCACATTCACGGCATGTAAATTGCTGATCTCTGCCTTCTCTGGTGTGTTGATCCTCCTATGGGACCGTAGATAACCAGTTGATGTTATGGACATCCAATGGTTATGTTCTAGAGAAACCTCAACCAATATTCACTTACCACTTGTAGCATTCAGTCTTGCTTTTATGAACACCATACAATTAACTTTCTCAGTGTCCCTATGATTCATACTCTTCTCTGTTTTTTTAGATTTTTCTTTCCTCCAACATGCCAGGTGCTTGAAGCAAAGTTGTTTGTTGTTGTTGGCCCTACTACACACTTTTGTGATTCCAAAACTAACTCATTTTGCGTATCCATTGTAGAAAGTATATACATCATCTGCTGAATTGAATTTCATTCCAGTTTGAGGAACTACAGTATCATCCCCTGCATTTGGAGCGATGGGTGAAGGTGCACGGCCGGGAGTGTGCTCGATTTCTTTCCGATCTATAATTTCAGCATCGTCTATGGAAATATAGGTACACAGTCATAAACAATGATATCTATAGATTTAGCTGTCAATATATATCCTGACAAAGTACTAGGACACCAAGGTTTAAGAAATACGACACATCAGTTAAAGAAATATGACAACATAATTATGTTCGAACCTTAGATACAGGAATACATACCATCTATGATCTGAATAATGGCTCCATGTTCGTCTTCCTAGTTAAAAACTACGACACCCATTAACAGTTAAAGACATGAACTTACGATAGCGAATTCAGAAGTCATGACACCCTTGTTTACAAAAAACGACACCGAAGCTGTAAAACGACGACACCCATTCATAAGACATTGAGGCAGGGCCTAATGACACCAAGGTTCACATATTACGACATCGTAGCTGAAACTGCTCAGGTAGGAACTAACGACACCCCATGAAACAACTTACGATCCCCCATATAAAAAATAATGATACCCTTTAGCAGTTAAAGACGTGACTGAAACGCTACGACACTCCAGAAAGCAACAAAGGACTATCGGGTGAATTCCTCCCCGGGTGTCGCGGGCCTTCTCTCCAGCGTCCGTTATAAGCACGGGTGTCGTAGCTTTGTCGATAGGGTGTCGTAACGTTTCAACTGGGGTGTCACGAACGATTATCGGGCGAATTCCTCTTGGGGTGTCGCGGGCCTTCTCTCTAGCGTCTGTTATAAGCACGGGTGTCTTAGCATTGTCAATAGGGTGTCATAACGTTTCAACTGGGGTGTCGCGAACGATTATTGGGCAAATTCCTCTTGGGGTGTCACGGGCCTTCTCTCCCGCGTCCGTTATAAGCACGGGTGTTGTAGCATTATCGATAGGGTGTCGTACCGTTTCAACTGGGGTATCGCGAACAATTATCGGCGAATTCCTCCTGGGGTATCGCGGGCCTACTTTCCAGCATCCGTTATAAGCACGGTGTTGACCCAATTGATGATTTTGATGATTAACCAAAACTACTTGAGTATAACTATTGGAGGCTCTAATGATTTTGATTTAGTGTTTCAGATTATAAGACTATTGAATGATCAAAATCATGAGTTACATAGTATTCTGGATCGAATCTAATGTCTAGGTAAGAATTGCAGACATTAGAGTTGACTCCGAGAATCACAGAGCCGACTCCGGAACTGGCACGGACATTAGAGTCACTCCGAGACTGTTAGAGTCGACTCTCACAGAAGAAGCAGAAAGTCGATTTTTCTGGCCCCAACCTAGAGTCGACTCCGGGTAAGTTAGAGTCGACTTCGAAAAAGTTTCTTGTCGACCCCAGAAAAGCCAGAGACGACTCCAGAAGTATCGTTTTGAAATGCCTCAAGCTAGAGCCGACTCCTGAAAAGTTAGAGTCGAATCCAACCCACCTGGAATGAAAAATCAAGTTTCCAGATTAGCTCTAACGGTAATATTTCTATTTTACCTTATTTCTAACGGATATATTTTGCTACAAGGTACACTCCAACGGATAGTTTTCTTCCAAAAATGGTGTGAAAGAAATCTATAAAAAGGAAAGACTATTGTTCAAAAAGAAGAACGAAAAATAGAAAGAAATAGAGAGAAAATCTGAGATAGACAAATCCCATTTCAAAAAATCCGAGAGCTTGAATCTTAAGAGGAAAACCTTTAGCTCAAATCCACTCCACTCCAAAAAGCTCAAGAGGAATCCAAAGCGTTCAAATCAAAGTCTTCGTGGATTTCCCAACTTGGAGAAAGGAGATTCATTTCTTGCTTTTCAACTCTTCTCAACTGCTTCAACTGTGAAGAATCGGAGCTGAGGCTTGATTCAACCTAGCAAGGAGAAGAAGAAAAGAAGAAAAGCTCAAAAGTCAATCAATCTACAAATCAGGCTTTTCTAAACCTTGTTATTCTTATATTTGTATATTTGCTCATTGAGGAGCTTTGTATTTCAAAAATAATACTTATTTTGTTGGTGCCTAGTTCAATCTGGGGGATTGAACTAGAGGAGGTAGTCTTACCTCAGTTCAAGCTTGGTTAAGCTTGGGTTTAAGGTTTTTGTGCTGGTGAGCCTTTGAAAACCAGCTGGGTTCGTTGTGCGCCCGGGAAAACAACAAGTTCGAGTTGTGAGCTTGTAAAACAACTCTGCTGTAATCTAGGGTGATTATAGTGTGGACCCAAGTGAATCTTGGGAGTGGACGTAGGTGTTGGATACACCGAACCACTATAAAATCCTTAGTGTTTGCCGTGATCTATTGTCTCTATCTCTATCTCTGTTTTATTCACTGCTATTTATCTTTGCTTTGCATTTGTCTTCATTCATCTCAAGCTAAATAATTTAAAAGGCTAATTTTTTAAAGAACCCAATTCACCCCCCCCCCCCTCTTGGGTTGTCATCTGGGCCAACAATTGGTATCAGAGCTAGTGCTCATTAGATTTTGATCACACGGTCAAGAGCTAAAGTTCCAAATGGCAACACAAGTTGGTTCTTTTGTTGAAGGTCATTCTACGAATAGACCTCTACTTTTTAATGGCTCAAACTATTCTTATTGGAAAGCTAGAATGAGGATATTCATTCAAGCTTCTGATTATGAGCTATGGGGTGTTATAATTAATGGACCTAGTACACCCACACATGTAATAGATGGCACTATTGTTCCTAAGCCCGAAAGGGACTGGAATGATAATGATAGGAAAATGGCACAGCTTAATGCTAAGGCCATGAATGTTTTATATTGCTCGTTAGATGCTAATGAATTCAATAGAATCTCCACATGTAATTCTGCAAAGGAGATTTGGGATAGATTAGAGGTTACCCATGAGGGTACCAATCAAGTAAAAGAATCTAAAATAATATTCTTGTACACAAATATGAATTGTTTAGCATGGAACAATCTGAAACCATTGCATGCATGTACACTAGATTCACTGATATTGTAAATGGTTTGAAAAGTCTTGGTAAGACATATACTAACTCTTAACTTGTTCGGAAAATTCTTAGGTCTTACCAAGAACATGGGAAGCAAAAATGACTGCAATCCAAGAAGCGAAGGACCTCAACACTTTACCCTTAGAGGAGCTTCTAGGATCCCTAATGACCCATGAGCTGACTATGAGGCAGCATGTTGAGGAGGATTCAAAGAAAAAAAAATTGATTGCCCTCAAAGCTGCAAAAGATGAAGAGAGCAGCAGCGATGATAATGATGATGAGACTGCTCTCTTAGCCAAGAAATTTAAGAGATTTATGAGGAGAAAGAAACCCTTCCACAAGAAAAAATTTGGAGCTAAGTGGGAAGGAGAAAAGGATAAGATTAAGGACAAGGACAAGGAAAAAGAGAAAGACCCCTTGACGTGCTATGAATGTAATAAACCGGGGCACTTTAGGAATGAATGTCCTAGATTGAAGAAAGCCTACAAAAAGAAGAAGAAGGCTTATATGGCGACATGGAGTGATAGCGAGGAATCTTCTTCCGAAGAAGAAGAACAAAAGGAAGTCGCAAACGTATGTTTCATGGCGAACGACAACGATGAGGTAAGTTTCGACAACCCTTGCGATGAGTTTGCCTTTGATGAACTCTTTGATGCTTTCAATGAACTTGTTGGTGATTTTAAAATCTTGAAAAAGAAATACAAATTTTTAAAAAATGAAAACTTAGCCTTCATTCATGAAAAAGAAAATCTTAACAATGAAATTAAGAAACTTAAATCTGAAAATGAAACTTTAATGAATGAAAAGGAATCAATCTCAAATGAAAATGATAAACTAAAGAAGGAAGTTGATAAATATAAAAGTATTGTTGACAAATTCACTTATAGTTCAGAAAAACTTAATTTATTGTTAAGTAATCAAAGAACTATATATGATAAAGCTGGTTTAGGTTATAGGCCTAATTTGAAACAGAAATTTATCAAAAACTTTTTTAAAAAGGAACAAAATCTTGATAATATTACGTGTCATTACTGTAACAAGAAAGGACACAAAGTTTTTGAATGCAACTTTAAGAAAGTAGATAAGAAGATAAATAGTAAAGGGAAGAAAATATGGGTTCCGAAAGGAATAATATTTGTTGCTACTAACCATGAAGGACCCAAGAAAGCTTGGGTACCTAAACATAAAGTCTGATTTTATTGCAGGAATGTCTTGTGGCCAAGAGATCAAAAAGAAAGTGGTATCTTGATAGTGGCTGCTCAAGACATATGACGGGTGACAAAGAAGAATTCATCACCCTTGAAGAAAAAAGAGGAGTAGTTACATTTGGCGACAATGGCAAAGGCCAAATCTTGGGGTTTGGTAATATTCAAATAACTCCCTCCACATTTATTGAAAATGTACTTTATGTTGATGGTTTAAAACATAACTTAATTAGTATAAGTCAATTATGTGATAAAGGTTTTAAAGTATCTTTTGAATCTTCTTTATGCACAGTAGCTAATCCCATTGATAATAGCATTGTTTTTATTGGAAATAGAAATGGCAATGTATATATGATTGATTTAGACAAATTGTCTACAAATAATCATTGCTTAGTTGCAATAATGCTAATATGAATGAGACTGGTTGGTTATGGCATCGAAGATTAGGACACGCAAGCACACACTTGATTTCAAAACTAATTAAAATGGATTTAGTAAAAGGGTTACCTAAATTAGATTTTGAAAACAACAAAATATGTGATGCATGTCAGTTTGGAAAAAAACAAGAAGTTCTTTTAAATCTAAAAATATTGTTTCAACTTCTAGGCCATTAGAGCTACTTCACATGGATCTTTTTGGACCAACTAGAACCACAAGTCTAGGAGGAAAGAAATATGGTCTTGTGATAGTAGATGATTACTCTAGATTCACTTCGATAATGTTTTTAGCTCACAAAGATGAGACTTTCTCGATATTCATGAAATTCTTCAAGAAAGTAACTAATGAGAAAAACACTACCATAGTGTTTCTAAGAAGTGATCATGGAACTGAATTTGAAAATCACTTATTTGAAAGTTTTTGCAATGAAAACGGTATTAATCATAATTTTTCTGCACCTAGGACCCCACAACAAAATGGTGTAGTTGAAAGAAAAAATAGGACTCTAGAAGACATGGCCCGTACCATGCTATGTGAAAGTAAACTCCCAAAATACTTTTGGGCGGAAGCTATTAACACAGCATGTTACATCCTAAATAGAGCCTTAATAAGACCTATTTTAAAGAAAACACCTTACGAATTATGGCATGATAGAAAACCCAATATTAAATATTTTTATGCATTTGGTTGTAAATGTTTTATTCATAATAATGGTAAAAACAACTTAGGTAAATTTGATGCAAAATCAGATGAAGGAATATTCTTAGATTATTCAATAACTAGTAAAGCATATAGAGTATTTAACAAGAAAACTTTAGTTGTTGAAGAATCAATTCATGTAATTTTTGATGAATCTTTAACATCAAGTTCCAAAAGGATTGATGATGAGGAAGATACAAACATTCTCGAAAACAATCTTGAAAAACTTAATATCGATGTATCTTCAGATCATGAACAAGAAGTTAAAGATAATGATTCGCCTAATGCTGATGACATTAATACTAATCATAATGATATAGATCTACCAAGAGATTGAGATACGCTTATAGTCATCCCAAGGAATTGATTATAGGTGATCCATCTCAAGGAATAAGAACTAGATCATCTATGAGAAATATTAGTAATCACTTTGCATTTGTCTCTCAAATTGAACCTAAAACCATTGAAGAAGCTGAAAAAGATAATAATTGGATGCTAGCTATGCAAGAAGAATTAAACCAATTCACTAGAAATAATGTATGGACATTAGTGGAAAGACCTAAAAATCATTCTGTAATAGGATCAAAATGGGTTTTTAGAAATAAACTAGATGAAAATGGCATAGTAATTAGAAACAAAGCTAGATTAGTTGCAAAAGGATACAATCAAGAAGAAGGCATTGATTTTGATGAAACTTTTGCACCTGTAGCTAGATTAGAAGCCATTAGGCTATTACTAGCATTTGCATGTCACATGAACATTAATTTATTTCAAATGGATGTCAAAAGTGTATTTTTAAATGGATTAATAAATGAAGAAGTATATGTAGAACAACCACCAGGTTTTGAAGATCACGAATTTTCAAATCACGTTTTTAAATTGCACAAGGCATTATATGGTTTGAAACAAGCACCTAGAGCTTGGTATAATAGACTAAGTAAATTTTTGATTGAAAATGATTTTACAAGAGGAAATGTTGATAAAACATTGTTTTTGAAAAAAAAAGATAAAATTTACTTGTAGTTCAAATTTATGTTGATGACATTTATTTGGTGCAACTAACGATCTTCTATGTCAAGAGTTTGCTAAGTTAATGCAGGGAGAATTTGAAATGAGCATGATGGGAGAACTCAATTTCTTCCTTGGACTCCAAATCAAACAAAGCAAAGAGGTATCTTTATCAACCAAACAAAGTACACAAAGAAATTCTAAAGAAGTTTGGTATGGAATCAATAAACCCCTCGGAACACCAATGAGTCCTTCATGCAAGCTGGACAAAGATGAAGAAGGTAAGAAGGTTGATCAAAAATATTATCGAGGTATAATCGGATCCCTATTTTATTTAACTGCAAGTAGACCAGACATAATGTTTGCTGTTTGCTTATGTGCTAGATTTCAGTCAGAACCTAAAGAATCACATTTAATTGCTGTTAAAAGAATACTAAGATACTTAAGTGGAACAAAAAATGTAGGTTTATGGTATTCTAGAGACTCAACATTAAATCTGATTGCATACACTGATTCTGATTATGCTGGATGCAAGTTAGATAGAAAAACACAAGTGGTGCATGCCAATTTTTAGGAAGTAACTTAATCTCATGGTTTAGCAAAAAGAAAAATTCGGTTGCATTATCTACTGCTGAAGCAGAATATGTTGCAGCTGGAAGTTGCTGTGCTCAAATCCTATGGATTAAGAGACAACTTGAAGACTATGGTATCACACTTGATAAGACACCTATAAGATGTGATAATACAAGTGCAATAAATCTAACTAAAAATCCAATTCAACATTCAAGAACAAAGCATATTGAAATAAGATATCACTTTATAAGAGAACATGTAGCCAATAATGAAATTTATCTTGATTATGTGAATACTGAAGAACAACTAGCAGATATATTAACAAAACCCTTAAGTGAAGAGAGATTTTGTTATCTTAGAGGAGAATTAGGAGTTTGTGATCCTTTGAATAGTTTTCTGAAACTCTTAAGGACATCTATCTAGATTTCATCATTTTCTTGAAAAATCTTGATATTTCAATAAGGAAATTTATCTAGATCTTGATTCATTGTTTCCCCAATTGCTAAGGAACATTAATCTATAATTTGATGATTAATTTGAATAGTTTCAAATCCTTGAAACTTAATTTTTTATCTCTGAAACTGTTAGAGTCGACTCTGACAGTTTGTGGAGTCGACACCTGAGTTTTTGATGTTCTGTCTAAGCGATTAGAGCCGACTCTGGCTTTTGTGGAGCCGACTCTAATTCGAGCGCTGACAGATTTTTGGTTCGAGCCGACACCCAGTTTTTGGAGTCGACTCTAAGTCGAGCTAGGTCAAAAATAAAAAGGCGGAGTCGACCCCCAATCATTCCATTCGTCTCCAAAACCTAACCAAAAAGCTCCAAAGCCTTTCCAACTTCCCCAATCTACTCAAAACCCTTGATTAATCTTCCAATCTTCTCAATGGCACCTAAGAGGCGCGGATTCGTCGGTGGAGCATCCGTTCCAACGAAGAGACGCACTGTTCGGAGGCAACCCTCGCCTTCCTCCTCTTCGGCCACTCAAGAGGATTCCCCTCCTTCACCATCTTCACCCAAGGTTGATCATTTAGCCGGTAAGACCATTACCACTGGGAGAAAGGTGAATTTTGATTTCTTTGAATCGGAAGGTTTTCTATTGGAAGAAATTTGAAGGAAATGGGATGGGAAAAAATCTGTTCACTTGATATACCCACATATCCAGCCTTAGTAAGAGAGTTTTACAACGGTTTAAGCAGAGGAGAAGGTGGATTAATAAGTTAGTAAGAGGAACAAGAGTGACAATAACCTCTGAGATTCTTGGAAACTTATTGGAAATGCCCACAATCGGATTAATGGAATATCAACATGAGGATAGAAGTGGAGCATTGACAAGAATGCTAGGGAGAGATGTGACTGAGTTTGAAGAAATCTTTGCAAATCAATTGAATCTAGAACTCAGATTATTACATAATATCTATGGAAGAATCTTGTTTCCAAAAATTGGTAGATTCGAGTATGTCTCGGAGCGAGACGTTTTGTTAATGGACTGCATAATTACTGGAAGGCCAGTCAATTTAGCTGGCATGATGATTGGATACATGGCAGAGGCAGCTACAAAGAAGAGATCAACACTGCCATACGGTATGATTCTGACACTAATCTTTAGAAGCCAAGGTGTGCTCATTATGGAGAATGAACCTTTAAGAAAACTGAGACACACTGATTACTATAGCATATCTACTATTCATCGGATGGGCTTCAAGAAATTGAATGGTGTTTGGATGAAGGGAGGAAGAGAGGAAAGAGGAGAAAGAGATAGAGCAGAAGAAACCAGAGTAGAAGACATCCCGGGACCATCCACTGAGGGACCATCTGTCCCTGATCCATCTATTGCGGGACCTTCTTCAGCTGGACCTTCAGAGGCCGACCTAGTACTATTCCCTCACCTCCACATCAGCCTATAACAAATTCTGGGAGATTCTCTGATGAACAAATTGGTCAGCTGAGAGCTTTGCTTGCTGAGTATGATAGCCAGAGATCTCAAGAAATTTCTCAATTAAAAGAAGACTTTAATCAGTTGAAGGAAGAACTTAATTCGAGACTGGACATGATCTCCTTTACCTTAAGCAATTCAGTTGAATCCTTTGGGGCTGATCTTCATAAAATCTTCGAAAGGATGGAAGGTATTGCTGATGGGTCAGGATCTTATGTTCATGCAACGGGTCAATTGAAGAAGGACATTGACCTTGCAGTCTCTCAAATCGAAGCTTGCCTTGAAAACTTTAAGAAATCACAAAAGGATGATGTAATGGAAATCATAGGTCATTTGAAGAAAATTGTATTCAAACATATCTGACCTTGATTTTGATTTTGATAGTTTGTACTTAGGAAGTTTTTGAATATCTAATGTATTTCATTTTGAAATGTATATGAATCAATCAATGTAATGCTTCTTACTTATGAAATGCAATTTCACATTTTCAAATATTGACTGCTTGAATCCTTATGTTTTATTAACTTTCTTTATCTAATACTCTCCTTATTGATAACAAAAAAGGGGGAGAGATGGTTGAATATATGCAAAGAAAGAAAGATTGAATATGATGGTTGAATATGAATATTGAATATGAATATATGCAAAGAAAGAAAGACTTGAAAATTTTAATGAAAGTTGACTGTATATGCATAAAGAAAGAAAGAAAGGGGGAGAAATAATTGTTTATGCAAGATAACTTGAAATGTTAATCAGTTAAAATTCGATGCTTATATATAGGGGGAGCTACTCAATACAGGGGGAGCTTAACAAAAAGCTCAATTGCAATTTTATTCACATTAAGATTAAATATTCATAATTGATGGATTATATTGAACTCATGCACAATTTTAAAAGCTTACTTTGAATATTGGCATCAAATCCTTCATTTAAAATGTTTAAGTTTCAAAATGACTATAATCTTTAGTTTGAATGAATTTTTGAATGCATATACTCAAAGTTTTTGTTATCATCAAAAAGGGGGAGATTGTTGACCCAATTGATGATTTTGATGATTAACAAAACTACTTGAGTATAACTATTGGAGGCTCTAATATTTTGATTTAGTGTTTCAGATTATAAGACTATTGAATGATCAAAATCAGGAGTTACATAGTGTTCTGGATCGAATCTAATGTCTAGGTAAGAATTGCAGACATTAGAGTCGACTCCGAGAATCACAGAGCTGACTCCGGAACTGGCACGGACATTAAAGTCACTCCGAGACTGTTAGAGTCGACTCTCACAGAAGAAGCAGAAAGTCGATTTTTCTGGCCCAACCTAGAGTCGACTCCGGGTAAGTTAGAGTCGACTCCGAAAAAGTTTCTTGTCGACCCTAGAAAAGCCAGAGACGACTCCAGAAATATCGTTTTGAAATGCCTCGAGCTAGAGCCGACTCCTGAAAAGTTAGAGTCGACTCCAACCCACCTGGAACGAAAAATCAAGTTGTCAGATCAGCTCTAACGGTAATATTTCTATTTTACCTTATTTCTAACGGATATATTTTGCTACAAGGTACACTCCAACGGATAGTTTTCTTCCAAAAATGGTGTGAAAGAAATCTATAAAAAGGGAAGACTATTGTTCAAAAAGAAGAACGGAAAATAGAAAGAAAGAGAGAAAATCTGAGATAGACAAATCCCATTTCAAAAAATCCGAGAGCTTGAATCTTAAGAGGAAAACCTTATAGCTCAAATCCACTCCACTCCAAAAAGCTCAAGAGGAATCCAAAGCGTTCAAATCAAAGTCTTCGTGGATTTCCCAACTTGGAGAAAGGAGATTCGTTTCTTGCTTTTCAACTCTTCTCAACTGCTTCAACTGTGAAGAATCGGAGCTGAGGCTTGATTCAACCTAGCAAGGAGAAGAAGAAAAGAAGAAAAGCTCAAAAGCCAATCAATCTACAAATCAGGCTTTTCTAAACCTTGTTATTCTTATATTTGTATATTTACTCATTGAGGAGCTTTGTATTTCAAAAACAATACTTATTTTGTTGTGCCTAGTTCAATCTGGGGGATTGAACTAGAGGAGGTAGTCTTACCTCAGTTCAAGCTTGGTTAAGCTTGGGTTTAGGTTTTTGTGCTGGTGAGCCTTGAAAACCAGCTGGGTTCGTTGTGCGCCCGGGAAAACAACAAGTTCGAGTTGTGAGCTTGTAAAACAACTCTGCTGTAATCTAGGGTGATTATAGTGTGGACCCAAATGAATCTTGGGAGTGAACGTAGGTGTTGGATACACCGAACCACTATAAAATCCTTAGTGTTTACCGTGATCTATTGTCTCTATCTCTGTTTTATTCACTGCTATTTATCTTTGCTTTGCATTTGTCTTCATTCATCTCAAGCTAAATAATTTAAAAGGCTAATTTTTTAAAGAACCCAATTCACCCCCCCCCTCTTGGGTTGTCATCTGGGCCAACACACGGGTGTCATAGCATTGAAGATAGGGTGTCGTAACATTTCAACTTGGGTGTCGCAAAGATTTTCGGGCGAATTCCTCTTGGGGTGTCGCGGGCCTTCTCTCCGGCGTCCGTTATAAGCACGGGTGTCTTAGCTGAAAGTGTTTAGGCAGGAACTAATGACACCCCATGAAACAACTTACGATACCCCATATAAACAATAACGACACCCTTTAGCAGTTAAAGACGTGACTGAAACGCTACGACACCCCAAAAAGCAACAAACGACACTCCTGATTAAAACTACGACACTCGTTAACAGTTAAAGACATCACTGAAATTACGACACCCCAGAAAATAACCTACGACACCCTAGAAAACAACTTACGACACCCCAGAAAGACTGTTACGATACCCTAGTTCTCATATTACGACACTTGAAATGAAACTGAATGTTATAACATAACGACACCCCAAAAAACAACTTACGACACCCGAGCTGTCAAATAACGACACCCTAGCTCCAAATGTTAGCTATAGAATTTACGACACCTCAGAAATAATCTGACGATACCCCAGCCTTACACACCCAAGAAACATTACGATACTACATTTACAAACCTTCGATACCCCAGTTCTTATATAACGACACCCTGAATGTAACCGTTAAGCCATGAACTGACGAGGCACCAGCTCTCATATTGGGACACCCTAGCTGAAACCGAATGCAGAAACTTATGTCACCCCAAAAAATATTGTAGGACACCCGAATTGTAAAATGACGACACTAGAGCTATATGGAGAGAAAATATATAGGCCGAAACACTTTGACGACACCCCAGTTCATAAGGTATAACATCCTAGTTAAAAGAGTATGACATTCGTGTAGAAAAACACTAAACTCAAGGTATTGACAGGACTGAGTTATGACTCCCATAATGTCATAACTGTTTTGGTCTAAGGATGTTACCTAGCATTAAACGATTTCCTTTCTTCCGACAAAAAACAGTTGGTGTAATAAAAGAACTTTAAAAAAAGTGGGAACACTTTTTACTTCCTTCTACGGATGACATTTTCTTTAAAAGAAAAGATTACGAAGAAGTCTTCAGTAGCTACGTATTCCAGTCTCGAAGCTGAAATATTTTTTTTCGACCAAAAATCAAAACATAAAGAAATCCTGAGACCAGACTCTCAGAGCGAGGGCTCAGGATCTTACTCAAACCTTAGACTGATTCCTTGCATCCAAAAGCCAAAACGAGAAGAAAGAATGTTTTAGAATTGAAAAGAATTTTTCTTGCATAGATATAATCAAAAAAATGACGATATAAGTAGACTGAAGGGAAAGGACATTTTTATTTGCATACTATTTTTAAAATAAAGGAGAAGCACTTTTAATGGACGTCACGATCGAAACGTAACATCGCATCGTCAGTCCATGCAGAATCCATGTGGACTAATAAGAAGAGGCGATGCAGTTCGCATAAGATTTGCTGTACCGAAAGCGGTGTACAAAAACTTTTTCTTGCAAGAAAAGACCTGGAACTAAGGCAACCGTATCAACAACCAACGAGGCAAAAGAGAATGCATGGGCTTGAGATCCACATGGACCAGCCCAGCCACCAACAAATTACCAATACCAAATACAAGCGCACGATGCCAACTATAATTCCATGATACAAGCAGAGTACTTCCAAACATAATAACAGCATTGTTTCATGACTCAGTTTTCCACATGATAATAGCAAAGGTAACATTGAATCCCTTTATATTTCAAAGCACACATCGCTTTCCACTTAAAAGTCCCGCTGGCACAGCAGGAGATGTGAAAAGTTTGCAACAGAACACACCACAAAGAACACAAAACTACGCCCCATCTTTATTCTAGGTACTAGTTTTGTGAGGGCATCAAACCATACCAATACAAGATAATGGTTCATTCATCATCATAGTTGCGGCGGTGATGATGGTGGTGGTGCTTCTTCTTTTCTTCATCAGAGTCATTGCCCTGCCAATTATTCCAATAAGGGGGGAAAAATCAGTCAGAACAAAACGAATAATCCATGGCTGGTTAATAAACAGCTTCTTGTTTAATTCAGTTATATGCATTTAAAAAAAAAAAAAAGCTCATGTGGAACAATCTATAATTTAAAGAAAAATAAGCATCCTCTATGAGGATCCATGAATCATGATGGCATGTTTAGTCATATATTGGTTGCATATTAGAAGGATCTTGAATATTTATGCAAAGCCAAAGAATCCAACTAAAAACTCCTGAATAACTAATATTGGGTGAGATACAGAGACATTACAAATGGTGCTAGAGTGGTCCCAATCCATGGCACATATATGACTAGAGAACATTAAACATGAGCCCTTTTCAGACAGACCATGGCCCAATCATGGTGTATGATTGTGTTTGAGTTTGGACCTTACCTTAGCGAGGATGCCATTTATAATGCACCGGGGAGATCTTAGATAGTTTATACAGGAGCAAGGAATCAAATAATAACTTCTAACTAGTAATTTTTGGGTGAGGTACTGGTTGTTACATATTTTGTTCCCCAATTGCATGGGTTTATCAAAAAATATATATATATAAACTACGTGTTACATATATTTATTATTTTCCTTAGTGTATAAGGATGATTTGATGGAGATGTTTCTGGAGTATTGTCATTCTATAGTTGAAGTTATTAAGAATTATAGGCCATCATCATCAACCCCCAGAAGGTATTCCTAGGTATTCATCAATCTGTCACAGTTAATTTAGGTCAGTTTCTATCAACCTTGCCAATTGGCACACCAATTTCCCTAGGTTAGTTTCAGAGAAGATAACAATAACCTAAAATTAGTATTTTGGCTAGTGTCATTGAAGGTGATGACCATAAACTGCACTTGATCTAAATAAAATATAACACAACGATGTGGATCTACCCATATCATACGGTAATCTCACCACTGGACAAAAGAAAAGAAAAGAAACATAAGTATAATTTACACTACAAAATATAAGAGAGAAACATTGATAAATCAGCCTGAACCACGTATCCTCATGAAGCTGTGGATCCTTGTGATGCATCAAGGGGGTTTACCTTCATACAGTACATTCTCTTTTATAACCACTTAGCAACTTGCATCATCTTTAACATAATTCAAGATGGCTCTCACAATCATTTATAAAGATACAAATGTTCAAACCAATATTCTTCTAGAAGACTATGAGCGAGGAAAGATATTATGGTAGATCAAAAGGAATAACTATATGTTGTGGAAGTGGATTAAAAATGGGAATAATTGTAATTTGCAGCCAAAATTGGCCCTTGATGCAATGTGATGAAATACTAAAGACAATGACAGCTTTGGAAGACCACCCCAGTGATGCAGTCATAATCTAATACCAAGCAAGTACCCGCAACTCTCATTGAAATACACAACCAGTGAATCACAGTCATGCTACATTAAGTTGTCAATACCATTAGGAGATAAACTTGATCAGATGATACACACCCTACATCTCAGATATATGCCTCGTGAGTTAAACAAAATACCCCAACAATGACTCCGAGACTAACTCCTTTGTCACGGTTGACACAGGCGATTAACCCAACAATGACTCCCCAATAAAACTAAATTAAATTTACTCTACCATGGCTAGAAAATTTCAAACTTTTTGCTCCGAAATCAAACTGCAGATGATCACATCTGTAACATATGTGGTTACAGGAAGTTGAAATAAATGAATCAACGCAGAAGAACAGAGGCAGGAATAGGGGGAAGAAAAGAACGATCAAACTCACATATTTAGGGCGGCCGTATTTTTCCCCTTGCTCTTCGCTATAATAGCTCGGCTTCCCAGTCCTCTCCTCATCATCCCCGCCATAACTCGGCCTCTCGTAGCTCGGCTTCCCTCCATACCCATATTCATCGCCCCTCCGGTGCCCGCCACCATACGATTCCTCCTCGCTCCTCTGATACCCACCCCCACCGCCATACTTGCTTCCAGACCCATAACCCTGGCCTCCCTCCTGTCCATAGGGCTTGGGACCGCCACCATACGCTCCCTCCTCGCTCCTCCGATACTCACCCCCACCGCCATACTTGCTTCCATGCCCATAACCCTGACCTCCTTCCTCTCCATAGGGCTTGGGCCGATCCTCCCCATACCCGGATCCGAACCCGTATTCCTCCTGCCGCTCGGGCCGCTGACCGTAACGGGGCTCCTCCTCCTTCCTCCTACCGCCGAACCCGAATCCTTGCCCGGATCCGTACTCTCCCTCGCCACCGCCGGACCCGTACTCGGGCCTCGGCGGTTGGGGCGGCGGCCGCCACCGTATCCACCGCCGAAGCCGCCACCAAAGCCGCTGACCTCTTCCTCCTGATGGGGCTGGAAGCCGAAGGTGGGCTGTGGCTCGGGCGGCCCCCGAAGCCGCCAATCTCTTCCTCCTGATGGGGCTGGAAGCCGTAGGTGGGCTGGGGCTTGGGGCGGGAACGGCCATAGCGGTCACCGAAGTCGCCTTCGGTCTCGTAGACGGAGGTAGTGGATCCGGATGAGTAGTGGGGGCGGTTGTAGTCGACGTCGCCACCGCCGGTGGAGGAGAGGGGGTGGCAGATCTCGTCGGAGGGAGGGAGGGGACGGCCGTAGGTGAGGGCGAGGTCGTAGCCGCCGCCGTAAGGGGTGGGGTCGTACTCGTCGAAGTCGTCCTCGGGCTCGGCTCCCTTGCTCTCCAGGACGCCATGGTCGCTTGTGCTTTTTTCTCCTCCGTTTCAGATCCGGGATGGGTTGAAGGCAACCATGGGGAAATTTATATATATGATGGCCTTTAGTGCGAAATGCCCTCGGATCTTACTCGATTCTCGACATTGCCCAAGTGCGCGTGAGGATCACGTGAACGTAGGTTGGGCGAAGTTTTCAATAAAACAAAAACATTTTGAAATATATATATATATAATTATCTTTAACCACCTCATTTAAGAGGCATTTGGCCATGGGATTAGATTACTGGTGATAAGTGATTTTACTCCTAATAATATAAAATCATCATACTTACTATCTTATATATCTTTGAATGTATTTGGATATCCATAATTTAAGTTATCTAGTAACATAAAACTTTAAATAAAACTGGAGGCAAAAATGCTAAAAACAAAGCTAACACTAGACTCAAGAGCATATCTACTCTTAGATTAAGACCCAGCATTTAGATTTAATTATTTTTTCATAATATTATATTATGATATAGTATTTTTTATATTATAATTAAATTATGATATATTTTTTTAATATTTTTTGTTATAATTATGTTATATATAATACATTATATTATACAACATTATAGCATAATAATATAAATTTTAATTATTATAATGTATGTTATATTATTGTAATGTAATAATACAACATTAAATTATATTATATTACCATAGGAATAATCAAATTTTTTTTATAAATTTTAAGTTAATATCACTATCCATGAATAATTTTAAAACCCAACTTCAATGGTGAATGTGAAATTATTAGATTGGATGGCAATTCTAATTAAAGATGATTTATAATCATCATCATATGATATTATCAAAATGCAACAAAATATAATAATCCTACTCCTTCATTTGGATTATCTTCTGCCAAACAAATGCCACCTTATTTTTATTTGAAAAGAATTAAATTTTTCTTGATTGAATTGGTCCAAATTAGAATTAAGCTAGCTATCTTATTATTGTACATCTTTCATTATGAATTATTTATTTTTTTCTAAATTATCAGAAGTTTTGATCAAAGCAAACCAAAGTGGCTTAAGCTAGGTCAACACCGAACTATGTAAAATATCAGCGAAAACTATTTTGGTTTGAGCAATTCTCCTATGTTGGAACCCTTATTGCTCAGGTTTGGTGACTACCTGAGAGAGGTAGTACTACCTATAGATTGTCTAGGCATCTTGAGTTAGCGAGACGCAGACTTTCTACATGGAACAGAGTGGAGGTTGGAGACATAGTGAAGCAAGTTGAGCAGGTGTAAGCTGATGTTGCAACTCTTCAAAATAAAGAAGATCAGGAAGGCTGCCTCCCTAATCATGAGATCATATCTCTCCGAGCTAAGCTAGCTCTTCACCACTCTCTTCTTCAGCAGCAGGAAATTTATTGGCGATAAAGGTCGGATACAGTGGATTCGAGAAGGGGATCACAACACTAGAATTTTTCACTATGCCACACTGAAGCGACGTGGGGCGAACAGGATTCGAAGCCTTGTTGACGAGGAGGGGTATTGTTAGGAGGATAATCATGTTATCAGGGATCTGTTATTCTATTTCTTTCAGTCCAGATGGTCGGAGCATAACGGTAAGGGGTCTCCTATCCACCCTGTTCCGACTTCTAGGAAGTTCTCTACATAATAGAATGACCTTCTTATTAGGCTGATTACTCTAGAGGAGATTCAGATGGCTTTGTGGAAACTTGGGCCTGATGGATTTTTGTCTTTTTTCTTTCGTTACTATTGGAGTATTGTGGGCCAAGATGTGGTGCGGGCTATCCTGAGCGTCTTTCAATCCAAATCCATTCTTGTTGATTGGAATTGTGCCTTCATTATTCTTGTGACCAAGCATTTTGATGCTTCCACTACTGCTCATTATAGGCCCATCAGCCTTTGCACTACCTTGTATAAGATATGTGCTCAGATATTAGCCACTCGCTGCAGAGTGTGATTCCTCATTATTTCTGTTGAGCAGGGGGCCTTCATCAAAGGGTGTATTACTGATAATATCCTCATAGCCTAGGAATTTATGAATGATCTTCAAAGATCCCCTGTCTGTCAGTGTCTTATGGCAGTCAAATTAGATATGGAGCGAACTTATGATAGAGTGAGCTAGACATTTCTATACCGTACTCTTTGGGAATTTGGATTTGACTGTCTCTTTATTGACTGGATCTTGATATGTATTACTAGGCGTCAATCTCTCTTATCATAAATGGTAGTCAGACCGACTTCTTTCACTCCACGGTGGGATTGCATCAGGGATGCCCTCTATCCCCTTTCTTGTTTATTCTTACTACTGATGATCTATCTCAGCGTTCTCTCAGGCACAACACGATCTTCGCATTATTCCATTCATTGTGGGACCTCACGGCCCCTCGGTCTCTCATCTCCTATTTGCAGACGACTACATTTGCTAGATCAGGCTTCTGTTGCAATGCGATCACTTTTGCCTCCATTATTCAATGTTACTGTCAGTCCTCTAGTCAGAAAGTTAATCTACAAAAGTCCATGATATGTTTTAGTTCAAAGACTAAGAGAAGAACTAGGGAGGCCATCCTCTATACCTTGGGTATCACTATTCAGACTAACTTGCTATCATCTAGGGATTCCTATCACGGAAAGATGGCCGCGAAGCAGTGACTACATTGACCTAGAGCGTTGGGTCCACGACCGCCTTGATGGATGGCAGGTCACAAGTCTATCGATGATGGCGAGGATTACTTTGTTATACTTGGTTCTTACTTCTCTTCTTCTCTATTTGCTATCTAATGCTGTTATCCCGATGATCTGTCTGAGGAGGATAGAGAGATATTTTAGGAACTTTCTGGGGCTCTATGCAGGATGGTTATGATATTCATATGTTGGCTTGGAACAATGTATGCTTGCCAATGTTCGAAGGTAGCCTTGGTATACAGTCTCTAACCGTTAGGAGAGCGGCTATAATTGCTAAGCATGCTACGAGATTCATACTTGATCCGCAGTGCTTCTGGAGTTCCTTTATGCGTGCTAGATATGCGATGTGGACATCGTCTACGGATTTTTATTCTTCTCGAAGATATTCTTTCTTTTGGAAGAGGTTTGCCGGTATGCCCCGATATCTTGAGCAACATCACGTTGATGATTGGAGATGGTTCCTCATTAGATGTTGTTCAAAATTTATGGATTGCTGATCTTGCACTCTCACTGGGGCCTACCTTATCAGTAATGAGGTTCCTAGTAATATGCGAGTTATTGACCTGATCTCTCAAGATCACTTCTCTTGGCACATTCCTACGGTGTCTCAATTTTTTAGGGAGGAACTATCTCATCGAATTCTCTCTATTCCGCTCATATCAGGGCAGATTCCTGATATTAGATTATGGAAGAGATCATGCCTTCCAAGTGCTCCTACTAGGGATCTCATGAAGATGTTTAGGCCACAGACTCAGCATTCGAGGGATGTTAAGTGGGTCTGGAAGCTCTCTATTCATCCCAGGATCCAGCTCTTTATTTGGAAGCTTTTATGGAAATACCTTCCTACATGCTCCCAACTAGCTTAGAGGGGACTGTCAATCTAAGTTACTTGCATATTATGCAGACAGGAGGAGGAGACTATTGATCATGCCATCTTCACCTGTTCCAGAGTGCAACAGATTTGGAAGATTATGGGATATCACCCTAGGGAGTGCGGTAATGCTTCCTGGAGGACTATTTTTCTGTGTGACATTCGGACGGATACTCAACAACGGTGCTTTATTTGGGCTATTACAGCCTACCAGATTTGGTTATTGAGGAATAAGCTTATCTTCACTGACGAAACTGCATCTCCCTATAAGATTGTGAGGAAACCATATCATTATCTGCGCAATTTTCACTCCACTGCAATGCTCTTGATTCTGATAGTTTTGGCCACTGGGGCTCCTCTGCTGTTTCGATAGCGGACCGTCATATGGTCTTTATCTCTTGGGAGCCCCCTCTAGGGTTTGTCAAAATTAACTTTGATGGGAGTTCCGAGGAAGATTTGCTGGCTTAACCTTTATTATCCGGGATGAATGGAGGGATGTTGGCGGCGGATGGATTCGGACTCCTTGATTCCTTTGTCCCTTTGGCTGAGCTCTATGCTGCTTGGACAGATATAACCTACGTCACTCGGATTCTTCATGCCCATAGCCTCTTTATGGAGGGGGACTTGCTCACTGTTATCTGATGACTTCGACAGGACTGCTGCTCTTAGGTTCCTACCAATCATGTTCTTTTCGACATATGGTCCATCCTTCGGAAGACTCATAGAACCCAGATTTGCCATGTCTACCGGGAAGTCAACTCTGCGGCTGACTGGGTGGCGACCTCAGTGGCTTGTCATTCATGATTTTGGATTTGAAAGTAGGATGACCCATGTCCAATTGTATTTAAATAAATTTTGTATTTTGATCTATCAGGATTGACGCGCAATAGATTAGTATGACCACCCGACTATACCCAAAAAAAAAAAAAACATGTAAAATATAACATGCTGTTGAGTGGTGTACTTTTTTCCTAATTTTTTGATAAATATTTTTTAAGCATATTTTTTCTTCTTCCAATTACTCATTTTTATTTTTAGCTTTTTCATAACCCTAGTGGCTAATCCTGAGCTTAAAAACATGCATTATATTTTTAATTAATTTTGTTTTAGCATAAAAAATCTATATGTCAGTTTTACAATTCTTTTTTTTAGGTAGGATTGAGCAAATATTTACAGCAAAATTTCTATTGTTTCTAATATGACAGTGGCCAAATCTAGCATATTTTTAAAAATTTTAATCGTTAATATTAAATATAAAATTTATGGCCACATAGAAGCATGATGTGTAGATTTAATGTCCACCTATTGTCTAATTTCTTATCCGTACCTTTTAATGCTTGCTTTTTTTTTTTTTTAAACAAACGGGCGATCACACTAGTCTAGCGCGAGTCAGCCCTGATAGATCAGAATATAAAATTGCTGCAAAGGAGCAGGGCAGGGGTCACCCGGCATCAAAATCCATGGATCAGAAGCAGAGCCACTGAAGCAGCAACCCAATCCGCCGCGAGTTGGCTTCGCGATATATGCCGGTCTGGACGCATTCAATCTCCCACAGAATTGCCCAAATATCCAACAAAATCGGATTAGAAAGAACAGGAGGGCAATTCTGCATCTGAATCCAAGAAATGACCGACATGGAGTCGCCCTCAATGCAAAGCCTTGAGCATGAAGAACCCGAGCAGCATAAGAAATACCCGCCCAAGCCGCTGAAGCTCGGTCATGGGGACAGAGGAGTCGAGAGTACCAAAATCTCCCGCCGCCAAAAGGTCACCAAGGACCTCTGATAATAAACACGGAACCAGCACTTCTACCACGGACACTCCCGTCAAATTGACTTTGATAAACCCTGGAGGGGGGGCTCCCAAGAGATAAAAACCGTATGCCGGTTCGCTGCCGAAGCAGCAGGGGATCCCCAGTGGCCAGAGATATCAAAACCAATACGAGCACAGTCCGCCGCCAATAATCTGATCTTCCTAGCAATTTTAAAGAGAAATAGTGTCATCAGAGAAAATAAGCTGGTTCCTAGCAGCCAAATCTGATAAGCAGTACCGCCCAGACCTTTCTTATACTGAGGGCACCTCCGAAGGTCAGAAGGAAAGAAGAAAGCAGGGAGCCCGAGCCATCTGTCTGAACGGATATCCCATCATAAGCCAGACCTGTCTAGCCCTGGGGCAGATGAAAATAGCATGTTCAATAGATTCCTCCTCTAAGTTGCATAATGGGCAGATCGACTGAATAGGAAGACCCCTCCGAGATAGGAGAGCACAGGTAGGAAGAGAGCCCCACAGAAGTTTCCAGATAAATAACTGAACTCTAGGAATAGTAGGAAGCTTCCAAATCCACGCTGCGTCCTCTAGGCGCTGAGGCTGAGGTCTGAACATCATCATCAGATCCCTGGTCGGAGCCTTAGAGAGACAGGATCTCTGCCAGAGCCTAACATTAGAAGATCGGCCAGGAAGAAGAGGCATCGATAAAATCCGCCGAGCAAGCTCAGCACCGAACAATCTGGTCACCGAGGGGATATGCCAAGCAGGAGGTCGAGGAGATCAAGTCCTTGACCCTTAAACTGGAAGGGGTCTCAATACTAATAAAGGAGGGCCACCGAGAGAGAGGAAGCTCTGAAATCCAGGTATCCTGAATAACATTAACCGAAGAACCGTCTCCGATCATCCAAGAGATATTGTCCAAGATAGCCTGACCATAGCAACAGACCTCCTTCCAAAAAGAGGAACAACCCCGAGGAGCAGATATCTGCATGGCAGCCGACCATTCTCCATATCTAATACGCATCAGAGAGCTCCAGAGACAATGTGGCTCAAGAAGAAATCTCGAAGCATGTCTGGCAATAAGGGCTTTCCTTCTAACAATCAAAGACGGGATACCGAGACCACCCTCACCGATAGGCATACAGACCAAATCCCAGGATAAGAGGTGAATCCCATGACCATCCTGACCAGAAGCCCATAGGAAATCACGAAAGCATCTCTCGATCCTTCTCAGGCACGTAATCGGAATGGCTGTATTCGACAGGATATGCAGGGGAAGAGAGGAAAGAACTGATGAATAATGGTAACCCTAGCCATCATCGAAACCAGTCACCTGCCATCCCTCAATGCGCTGGCGCACCCGTCTCTCGATCTCGGAGAAGTCAGAGCAACGGGGGCATCTCCCCGTTATAGGGATCCCCAAATACATAAATCTATCAGTCTGAGTGGAGATACCCGACAACTGATGATGGCTTCTCTAGTGGATCTAGAGGTCTTCGGGCTAAAACAAATAGAAGACTTCAGAAAATTGACCTTCTGACCTAAGCCTGCAGTAGTTCTATATAGAATGAAAGGAAGCCGCATTCTCAATAGAAGCATGGCCTAGGAGGATACAGTCATCAGCAAAGAGGAGGTGGGAGACAAAGGGGCCCTCAGAACCAGCTATAACCGGGGCAATCCGCCGTCCTGCTGACCTGACGTAAAGCACGAGAAAGATCATCCAGCCAGGATGAACAGCAAAGGAGATAAGGGGCAACCCTGCTGAGACCAACACTAGAGTGGAAAAAATCAGTCGGGTTTCCATTGATGATTAGAGAAAAGGAGGGCTTGTGAATGCACGCCATAATCCATTCTATAAATAATTCATCAAACCCAAACTCCAGAAGAGAGCGGTACAAAAAAACCCAGCTCATTCTATCATAAGCATGCTCCATATCGAGCTTAACAGCCATAAGACATCATCGACCGGAGCTCTCTGAAGAGCATGCATGAACTCCTGAGCAATAAGAACATTGTCCGAAATAGACCTCCCTCTAATGAAAGCCCCTGCTCCTTATGAGACGAGGAATCACCAGACAAAGGCGGCGAGCTAAAAGACAGCACAGACTTTATACAATGTAGTGCAAGGCTAATGGGCCGAAAGTGCTGCGGAAGAGAAGCATCCACTCTCTTGGGCACCAAGGTAATGAAAGTCAGATTCCATTCAGAAGGAATGTATCGATCTCGGAAAACATCCTGAATAGCTTGGACCACCTCCTGACCAACAATGTCCCAATAGTGCCGAAAGAAAAAAGGTGGAAACCCGTCAGGCCCAGGGGCCTTATTCGGACCAAGCTCCCACAGGGCCGCCCTAATCTCGTCCGCAGAGATCGGCCTGACAAGCATATCATTGTCCAGGAGGAAACCTTCCTAGAAGCCGGAACCTGCACAACCGGGTCCCCATCACCAGAAGAGTCAGCCCATCTAGCCCGGAAAAAATGAAGAAGAAGGTCACTGATAGAGTGGAAATCCTCCCGAATATGCCCCCCTTCATCACTAACCTCCGAATCCGATTAGCAGCTCTCCGCTTAGAGTGGCCTGATGGAAGAATCTGGTGTTACGATCCCCATCACAAATCCACTGAGCCCTTGATCTCTGCCACCAATACATCTCCTGCTGCCGCAAAAGGGAGTGGTGCCGAGCCAGCAAATCCCTAAGGAAAGAGAGGTCCGAGTCCGCCAAAAAACCTTCGTGATCCTCCTTAGCCTGCAGAATATTAATATCATTTTCAACCTGCTCAACTTGTCTAACCAGATCCCCCACCTCATTCCTATTCCATCTGGATAGTCTGTGTCTGGCTATCTTAAACCGACGAGATAACCGATAGACAGCATTGCCCCTAACAGGAATATGCCAGATCTGAGAAATAATAGAACGAGCAGCTGAAAGACCAGTCCAAAACTGCTCAAATCTAAACTGCTTCCGCATAATCTGATCAGCCTCCGTAGAAATCAAAATAGGGCAATGGTCAGAAGCAATCCTAGGAAGATGCGTGACAGTAACCATAGGGTATCTTTGGAGCCATTGGGGAGTGGCCAAGGCTCTATCAAGTCTCTCCCATACTCGAGCAGACCCCTGCCGATTATTGCACCAAGTGAATTGGGATCCCGAATACCCCAAATCCAAAAGCCCTGAAGAACCAATGAAAGTTCTGAATTCATTGATATCAGCTGAGCCAGAAACCCGTCTGCCTCCACGTTTTTCATTAGCCTCAGTGATACAGTTGAAATCCCCCGCAACAATAGACGGCACACCTTGAGCAAGGAGGGAAAGCAGTTCAGACCAAAGAACCCTTCTCTCCCGATAGTCCGTGCTAGCATAAACTGCCGAAAGAAACCAGGGGGCAGAAGATCCCTCAGAGATCATGAGACCAATATGCTGATTGCACTGATGAAAAGCATCAATCCTGACTGCAGAGGTGCGCCATATAGCCAAGATACCCCCGACAGACCTTCAGCCTCCACAGCATAAGATGACCAAGTACGGGCAATCTGTCTACGAAAACGGAGAAGACTATCCCCGAAAGTCTGGTCTCCAAGAGGACACATATATCAAAGTGGTGTAATTGCAATAATCTACTGAAGGAGGATCGAAAAGAAGGCTTTCGAGCTCCTCTAACATTCCATAGTAAAATCTTCATTTATAGATGAGGAAGATGGGACCCCTCCTTGATCCTCTATCATATCACTATCAACAAGACCCCCATTCAACTGAGGCCGTCGTCAGGCTTCAGTAATGGATTGATCAGCAGTCCATCCGAACCAGGATCAGACACATCTAAACAGGAAGACTGTGCCTGAGATAAGGAACCAGGGCCCAATCCCTTAGGTTCACCAATAGCATCTGCCAACGGAAGACCGGCCCCCCCACAGCTTGGACCCTCACCGCCTCCTGGGCACCAACCTGAAAACACGGGACCTGATCCGACTGGCTTGGAGAGAAGCAACTCACCTCACTTTTTGGAGAAAGGAACCTTCCCTTTTCCCTTCCTCTTATCTGATTTGGATAAAATCCTAGGAGCCAGGGAAACCTCCGGTCTAGCACGCTTAAGGGGACCTGAGCTGACTTCCCTACTCCCCAATTGACCATCATCATAAGCCACTGAAGCAAGAGAGGAGAAGGGGTTATGGATCACAGTAGGGTGGTTCAATTCGGGTTTCAGAGAACCCAGCTTATCAACAGATTTCAAGTTCAGAACTGGTGCCTTAGAAACGGCACGCATGTCCTGAACCGGCACGGGATCCATCCCGTTGACCAACCTTCTTCCTTCCCAGGGCGCGACACCACGGCTGCTGGCCTAGATACCAATCTCGAAGACGAGGAGGACCTCCGCGAGCAATCTTAACCGGAGCTGCCCACCCTTCAGCTGATTCACCAGAGCCCAGAGCCCCTTCTTCACCGCCTGGGACGCTGAACCAGAGCCAGGAGATGAAGACGAAGCCGGCACCGAAGCCTTCCCCTTCGCCACCATCTGAGGGTTAGAAGGAACCGCCCGCTTCCGGATTGCAACCAGCCACGGCCCAAACACGGAATTGGAATCAACCCCATCAGGACATCCCGACTGGGAACAGGGGCCATCCAAATGCAGAGAGGCACATCTCAAGCAGACTCCCTCCAAGTTTTCATAGACGAAGCTCTACCAAAACGGTTGAAAGCTCCCCTGAATCCGTGTGCCTGGCCGGAGAGGGCGACGAAGGTCGACGCGAAGACAGGCCCTCGCATAACCCCCCCTAGATTTCGCCAAGGTAGCCGCATCAACACAGACGAAATCTCCAGCTGACACTAGAATGGCTCTGAGGAACTCCTCCTTCCAGAACTCGAGAGGAAGAAGTGGCAATCTCACCCATAACAGAGCAGACGAAACGGAGTCCTCCGCCGGAGTAAACTCCGACCTCCACGGCTCAGTGCCAACCACCTGGCCATTGATCACCCATGGTCGCTGCAGAACCAGGCTACAAGCTTCTTTGGAGTCGAATCGGAAAACATGGCATCTGAATGCCAGAGAAATAGGGACGATGGCGCCTGAGATTCCAGCTCGCCTGAATTCCCTGATGAAGGCTTCAGCCGGAATCCATCTGTGGAACGTCCGGACAAGAATGCCTTCTGCTGCCAGCCCAATACCTCCGCTTCAAGCTCCTCCATCGGGACTTTAATCACCTTCGGGAACGAAGCCTGCAACATCTTCACAGCAGCTGGCGAAGGAGACTCGGTAACCCATTGAAAGTCGGACGTCGACATCCTCCTCCAGGCATCCGACTACCATCAGTTGAATCAGAGGCCATAGGAAGGAAGGGAGAGACGAAGGGAAGAATCCAAGAGGCGGCGAAGCAACAGAGACGAAGAACAGCCAACGATCAGGGAAAAAGATTATGAATGCATGAATCTTAAAGCAGGAAGCAAGAGAAGGAACAGAGCACTAGAATGCACGATTCTCAAAGCTGTTCGGATTCTCAGTGGGAAACAATGCTTGCTTTACCTCCACCGGCCATTAAAAGTCGTGGGCCATCGTGATTGATGATTGATGGTTGCATTTTTGCAAACAATAATTGAATCTGAGCCAAAATTATTTCCCTTCCCATCTTTTCCTTGAAATTGATGGCTAATAAGAATAGTCCAAAGTCAGGCATCAAAGGTACTTCAAACGAGAGGAAATGATCTTCGAAGCATGATTTTTTATAATAACATCCCTGCACATTATTGCATGCATATTATCGTGGTATTCGGTTAGCCTCTTTGGATGAAAAGAAAAGAAGAAAGAAAATAATAATAAAAAAAAAAATTTATTTATTTGAATGGAGAGAAAAGAAAGAGAAAAAAAATTAAAAAAATGGTAGAGATTTTGAAGAACAAACTCAAGAGTGCTTTTTTTTCATTCCGATATTGATCTTAAAAAAAAATATCGATACATTTTTAATCATTTATATAAAAATATTATTATCATTAGAAATTATTAATTTTTTTTTCTCTTTATTTTTCTTTCACTCATCCAATATAAGAAGAGAAATATATATATTTTTTTTCATCCCATTTTCTTTCTTTTCTATCTTTTCTCCATCCAAGCATTAATATATGGTGAACACACAAGCCATTTGGTAAATAGAGAACGTGATGGCCACCAAACGAGGGTTCATTTCCTGTGGGCATCTAAACGTTATTCAGGAATTTAAAATTTTCAAAGTATATATATTGTTCAGATAATATTTAGATGAATAAAATTATATCTTTTTTTCATATTAAAAAATAGCTTCAATATCTTTGATCCTTTTTAGATTATAACTTTTTCAAATAAATTACTAAATTCTATCAAAATTTTTCAAAATAAATTACAAAGTTCTATTAATTTATGCTTCCATCTAAATCATATAATGCTCTGCTTATTATCCAATTTTCTCACATGAAGAGTTGCATAGGACTATTATAAAATAAATTTTTTATAGCTTTATTGTTCATCAAATGCAACATTTTTCATAATGATATTAAAATATAATGATATAACAATTAATAAAAAAGATAAAGGAAGAAAAATGTGCTGAATTTATTGTTGTCTATCAATTTTTTGGTTGAAAATTATATGAAGATTGCAATGGATAATAGAGCAAGCAAGAATAATAAAGGAAGACAAGTGATACTTTTGAACTTAAAAAAAAATTCATTTCATCTAGTGTAACGACCCGGGCCTTGGGTCTCGAGCCCACAGTACCCACGAACTCGTTTCGTTATAAGAAAGCAAAACGGACAAGGTCCACACCAATTTAAGCCATCACCCAAAAAGGGATCCAATTGGTACTTGTCCATCTTTCTTAACTGGTTATAAACCATACAACCAACTCTCAATTTTTCGATGTAGGACTATTGAGAGGGGCATCACAATCTACCCCTTTACAGAGTCGACATCCTCGTCGCCAGAAGCACATGATCATAGCCACCAGGTAGACAGGATTCTAGAGGTAGCCCTCACAGGTTCAAAAGATGGCTCCCATCCCCCATGTATGTAGTACTTTGCCATGTGTGGCACTTAGCTCCTGCACTTCTGGCTATGTGTGGCTCTGATACCATATTGTAACGATCCGGACCTCGGGCTCCGAGCCCGCAGCACCCACGAACCGTTTCGTTATAAGAAAGCAAAACAGACAAGGTCCACACAACTTGGATCATCACATCCAAAAGGAATCCAATTGATACTTATTCATCTTCCTTAACTGGTTATAAATCATACAATCAACTTTTAATTTTTCGATGTGGGACTATTGAGGGGGCATCACATCTAGTTAATGAAAAACTAATTTAATCATCGATCTCGCTGTTCCAAGGATTGGCGGTTAACAACTGGCATTAAGATGAACCGGTTACAACTATTGTTCCAGAAAACAGTACTAGACATGCATTCTTTGATCATAAAAGAATTGAAACCACCTGCAAAATGGAAGAGGAAGAAACACTTTCCACAACTCGCTTAAAACTTGGCCAACCTGCAACGAAAACAACTAGTTCTCTACAACCACTGGCATAAATGGTACATTGTCAAGTAAAACCAATGAACTTGAGGGAACTGGGTTCATGGATACAAAGACAAGCCATTTAAGACTCGGTTAATAAGATCATCATATAATGCTCTAAGCTTATCTGCTAATTCAATCAAGGTCACTATTTAATGCTCTAAGCCCATCTGTTGATTTAATTAATCTATTAACAAATCAAAATCACGTGATCCTAAAATCTTTAGTATAAGTTAATTGATAGTAAATGAATTTCCTCTATCCCTTATAATGGGACGTGCAACGTAGTATTATAATCTTGTTACTTGTAATGGAACGTCCTTATTACATGCCATAAGTTAATTATAATATACCTTGAGCCAGATCGTTCATGCTACAAGGATGGATTCATGCCATAATGGAACTCTATTACTGCCCATGGATAGCTTTTTTTTTTTGTCCATTAACTTTTGCACGTTTGAATCAGTTTTAATACAATTTGTAATGCCTCAAGTTATCTGCTAGTCCAATTAGTCTGTTAACAGATCAAAATCATATGCCCATAAAAATTTAAGTGCAAATTAATTAGTAATAGATGAACTTGATTTATAAGTACTTAAAACTTTTCTTTGACTGTTTAGTGCCTTCAAATGCTTGCATTTTGTGCTACAGCACGGTAGGAGCACAAACCAAAGGAGTTTCCCCTGACCAAAGAAACATGCACGATTAGCAAGGTATCTTGTTAACTGGACATAGAGATCACGCAACCATACAGGAATCAAACTTCAAGAACCAATTAATTTAGAAGTTAATGGAATAACCTAGAGAAATATATATCATAGAACAAAACTTTTTGCCCTGAGGCAAGAAAAATAAACTAGACACCAGTATCGCCTAAAGAATGACTTCAACAAATAACTTATCACCTTTGAAACTCTCGAGGCATTTCAGTCACAATGATCCCTGAGCGTGGAGTCGCAAGTAAAATACTATGGATAACTACATTGTCTATCTAAAACTCATAGATGATCTTCTATATTCATGGCACTTCACTTTTCCATCTCTTTCTTTCATTGGCTTTAGCTGAATTTTCATCCATCAATATTTCAGTTCTGTTTGCTTGAAAATTAGCTGGCGAGATCACCTTTAAGGGAGATTGTCAATAGCTATTTCATATTTAGAACATGGTACAGTGTAAATTATGTTACTTTGATTGTTTCAATCAATACAATTCTTACATGGACCAAAAGGAAACAAAGTATAATGATAGACTAAATCCTTTCAGGATCTAGAACATCCTATATTATCTTTCATGTCTATTCACTCTGTTTTGCTAATGATGTAAGCTAGTAACATCTAGCATGTCATGAATTTTGAGTAACAGATTTCATATTACAAGGCGACAAGATACTTTCTTTACATAATGGAGTTCACACATGCATATTGGACCCAAAGAGCCAAACTTACTTGTTTAAGTCCTATCTATGAAGAGCAGGGTTAATTAATTAATAATCAATATGAACTGAACCATTTCAGGAACTGGTTTATTTTATGAATCTATAACTAAGAATCATGATAACAATCACTTTGCGCATTCTTGCATTCGATGCACCCTCCATGATCCATGAGAATGAAAACAGTTTCAGTCTGATTAAGGAGTGCAGCCTGAACAGTAGAACAAAGGAATTTTTAATCAGAATCTTGGAAAAGACATGTACAATGTAAGCAGGGATGATCTGACAGCAGCTTGCATAATCAAAAAGCAGTTTGATGCTAATTTTATTATAATTTAAACAGTAGAATAAAGAAAGACCTCTTATAAATACTAAGCACTAAAAAATTTACATAATATATAATATGACATTCATGAACACATGAAGGCTACTAATTCTCATGACAACTAAGTGAATTAGGATACTGAATAGCGCCTGATATGGCTTTGTATGCATAATACATGCTAAAAATGATCAACTACTTGCATGCTTCAGAGAAGCAAAGCGAGACTGCTGTTCTGCCACCCATGGGCTAAGAATTGAAAAAGCCATTTAAGGTGAAATTGGTTGCTCCCGGAGCCAAATTGGGACAAAGTTGAGCTATTAAAAATATGTTGATAAGGAGTTGGTACCATATTAGGATCAACTCTGTCAAGTACATTCTGGATTTCAACAAATATGTGCTATTGATCCATGATGTATATTCAGGCCATTAAGTTTGAAGTGATAGAAAAAAGACCAAGTTTTCAACTTGTTCTTACTAAAGAACTGCCAAAGAAAAGAAACAAAAGTAATAAAAGCAATTTTGTGTCAAATGATAAAACTAAGTTGCATCCGATACATTGATATTTCAACAAAGTATCAATCTTTTCACTGTTCCTTTCTGGTTCCTCTTCTAGCTTTCTCAAAGGCAGATGGTTCATTTGGAAGCACTAGTGCCCCTTAATTTTCAATTTGGCCTTTTAGAACATCTACTTTATATAATTTATTCTGCTATAAAAAATATAATTTTACCTAATTCTTATAAGTATGTCACTAATATAAATCTGCCAAGCCACATTTTCACCTCTAAATACATACCAGATGTTGTAGCTGTTAGGGTTTAGAGAACAACTATGGGAATCCTTGTTGGATAAGAACTTGAGCTTTCACTTTTGTTATCACCTATTGAATTGGTGCAGTGATCAGGTCAATTGCTTTGCTTCTTTAACCCTTTGGTTGAGGGTTCGATCCATGCACAACCCCTTTTCTCTTAAAGGATTTCTTAATCATTACGTGAGCCTCCCCATTTCTCTTAAAGGATTTCTTAATCATTTTTCTTATTCACTGCTAGAAAGCCCCTTCTTCCTCCCGTACGTGAGCTTCCCTATGGAAGCTCCTCGTCATCAGGGCATATGACACCGAATCCTCGAAGCCGTATCGAACTGGTGATCGCACGTTCTTTCTGGGCCTGCGCAGTGCGATCCCAGTATCAGTCCTCTAGCCAGCTGCATCCTGCTAAGTTATCTACCTAGCTGCATCATGCTAAACTTCTAGCTTCTGACCTCTCTGTCAGTCCTAGTATTACAGTGTTCCATCTCTTACAACCCCTGCTGTGTATCTGTACCATCTATCCTCTGGAGGATCGAGCTCTCATCGAAGGTCACATCTCTACTGATGATAACCTTCTTCTCCAAGGGGTTCCATAGCTGATACCCCTTGATTACATGTGGGTATCCCAGAAACACTGTCTTCTTAGACCTGGCATTCAACTTACTTCGCTTCCCAACACCAACATGCACATATACAGTACATCTAAACACCCTTCGATGGTTCAGGCTTGTCTTTCTTTCAGACCATATCTCCTCTGGAATGCCTCCATCTAACCTGGTTTGCAGTGACCGATTGATTAAGTAGCTAGCTGCACTTACTGCGTCAATCCAAAACATCTTTGTAAGCCCTACCTGTAGCCTCAAGCATCTTGCTTTTTTTAACAATGTTCTGTTGATTGGAGCAGAGGTGCTAGTGCCCCTACTTGGGCTTCCTCCTGCATCGCCGTCCATAGGAGAGGAGACCGTTTGGACGGCGAGTGGTGGTGGCGCTCTTGCTAGTGAACTTGATGTTGCTCTTGCTGATAAGCTTGATGTTGCTCTTGCCGATGAGCTTGAGGGGCTCTTGCTGGAGAGCTTGATAATGTTCTTGCTAGAAAGCTTAAGGAGGCCCTTGCTGGAGAGCTTGATGATGCTCTTGAGGAGGATCTTGCTAGAGAGCTTGATGATGCTCTTGTTGGAGAGCTTGAGGAGGCCCTTGCTGGAGAGCTTGATGATGCTCTTGCTGAAGAGCTTGAGAAGGCTCTTGCTGGAGAGCTTGATGATGCTCTTGCTGATGAGCTTAAGCATGCTTCCACTGGAGAGCTTAAGGATGCTCTTGCTAGAGAGCTTGATAGTGGTGAGTCTCTCGCTGGGGAGATCTCTCGTTGGTTGAATGATAGCTGGCCTAAGCAGCAACTAGAGGAGGAGTAGAAGCTCTTGTTTGTTATTGTGTGGCCATGAAATATTGCTTCTGGAGCTTCTGGACAGCTGCTATCAATGCTTGAATTTGCAAGATGAGAGTGGCATGCTGTTTTGCTTGAGTGGCCTGAGGTGGTGATGATGGAGTAAAGAGGTTGGCTTTCTATTGCTCAGCTCGTTGAGGGTGCCCCCAACATGACTGGCAAAAGCTTCTTGGGCTCTTGTCATCATCATCTTTTTGATCTAGGAGGATGAGGATCTGCATGCTAGGATCGCTGATGATTCATGCTTTGCCCCTCTACTTGGCACGTCAATCTGTGTAGCCAGATCACCCTTCTCCTTGAACATCCGCGAGCGTTCGATTACCTTCTTCAGCATGCCAAGGATCTTTCGGTAATCTTTGCTCGATCGAGAGCATGCAAAAAGTTTCGAGGACTAAAGATTCTAGCGAAAACCCTCTGATGCTCAAGTCAGTGCTCTGGACAACAGCCATAAGCTTGAAAAAGCTCAAAAGAGAGAGAGACTTAAAGAGATGCTTTCTGTTTGAGCAAGAATGAGCATTTAGAAGTAATGTGAGTTCATTTGTTTTACCTAGTCGGAGTCCCTCTTACCCATTTTATTGATGTTCCTTGTCATCTAGTGATGAAACGAGTCACGTGGAGCCTCATGATGGACAGTGACTTTGTGGATGATGATGACTTTTTAGGTGATGACTTTCTGGGCTGAATGCCAGGATTAGTGGGATTTTTTCATCTAATCTGAGTAATTGGGGCTTCATGATGGATGATGACTTCTTCATGGCATATCAAAGCTGCAGGCCTTATCCCGTCAAATGTGGATGGCTGCATAGTTGATGGATCAAGTCCTATCAGAGTGGATGGCCACTTGATTCAGATTGTTATTGTAAACTGTTGCAGGTAGGTGAGCCCAGTCCCATCACACATGCGGACTGCGGGCGGTTGGTGGGCCAGGTCCCATCGGGCACGTGAGTCGCAGGCAGTTGGTGGGCCCTTTGAGGCTGCCTTGAAGGCTGGAGCCGAGTTTGAAGAAGAGGCCACCTAAAAGGTTGGGGCTAAGTCCGGAGAGGAGGCCGCCTTGGAGGTTAGGGCCGAGTCGGAAAGAAGGCCACCTTGGAGGTTGAAGCTGCCTTGGAGGCTGGGGCCAAGTCCGGAGATGAGGCCGTCTTGAAGCTGGGGCTGCTTAGGAGCTGGTGCCGCCACCTTGGAGTTGGGGCGGCTGCCTTGAAGCCAGGGCCGAGTAGAGAAGGTCGACTCCAGAGGCCGAGTAAAGAAGCGATCATTGTAGCCCATGGGGTCAATTGACCCCATCACTAGATGTAACAGATAATCCTTGCTTGTCACAATAATTTGCATCGACTCGCTGTCCCGGTGATGAGAAATCAGCTTCAGTTCAACAATGATGAAAAGAAATGATACATGGACCCTAGATACCTCACTAAGAAGTTTTTTCACAGCTATAGCATCACTATTCTTAATGGCTTCTCTTAGACCCTACAAAACAAAATAAGACCTGCTTAATTAACATGCTTAATTAATCAACAATAATGGCATATTGTAAGATAGGATGAAATAGGGTTTGAACAATTGAGCTGGAGGAAAATAGGAAAAATAGACAGTAAATAGTAGGCAAGTCTTAATATCAACCCTTTTGGTTTTGAGAGGTATATTTAACCTTCTCTCTCTCTCTCTCTGAAAGTATTGGACTATGTAAACTGTTGACGCCGAGTCACCTTCTTTGAACGCTAGGAAAACAGAGGTCCTCCTCGCCGGACTCCTGCAAGAAAAGTCCCCGGAGACCGGATGTTCCGGTGGGGACCCTCCGACGCTCAAGTCAGTCACTCATGAACAGACAAGAGTTAGCTAGCAGAAGAAAGCTAGAGAGTTAGGGTTCAGGATCCTTCCCTCGTTGTAAGTGTGAGCTTTTATACATGTTCCAAGATCTCCCTCTCTTATGCTTCTAGAAGATTCGTGATTTGGAAGTACTGTTATCCGATAACGGACAAAAAGGCAAGGTTGATAATGACGGGTCGTAGGCATGTTAGAGGTTCCATGCCTTATTTGCCACCTGCTAATACGGTATCATGCGTATCAAGTGCTATGGTTGCACTAGGCGCGCACCGTTATGAAGCATAGTCATATGCAACCGCAAGCAAGCAGTGGATCATACTCCGTAACGGGATATGGCCATACGTGGTTGCAGACGAGTGATGGACCACATGCCGTAACGGGTATGGCCATGCACTGTTACAGATGTGTGATAGGCCATACGTCTTAATGGGGCATGGCGATGCACTATAGCAGGCGAGTAGTGGGCCACGTGGGCGTGCCAGATGGCTCGTAGCTATAAGCTGGCCTCGGAGGTTGGCCTCGGAGGTGGGCCTCGAAGGCTGGCCTTGGAGATTGGCCTCCAGCTCGGAGGTTGGCCTTGGAGGTTGACCTCGGAGGCTGGCCTCGGAGGTTGGCCTCGGAGGCCGAAGCGGGACGCCGTCAGTTTCCTTTACCTTAACCCTGACGGTGCTGGATCAGCCATATCAGATGCCCCCTTGCCCCTGAGATGGAGCGGGTCCACCCTGGCAAAGCGAAAGGGGTGTCACCTCCCTAGTGGTTGATCCTCGTTCGTTGCCAACTGCTCCCGGCCACGTGTCTCTGGACGCTACGATAACTTAGCGTGAGCAACTTGGGGGATGTGAAGAGGCAGTCGCTACTGTCCGTCCGATCTTCCGCGATCGCCCTCGAGGCGGTGTTGTCCTTTTGAAATTCAAAAAAGTGGCCGCCATCATTGCCATCATTGCGCTAACGTCAGCGGTGTCCCATCATTGGTCGGAGGCAGTTTGTTCCATGCACCGGACGTCGGTCGAGGCGGCCCAGCCTATAGCGGGAGTCTGCATGGCTGGCAAATTAAGGCGGAACGATTTGAAACTTGACAAAACCCGGGCGAAGGCTGAATACTCGTCACTTAACTTCAATTATCTTCTTCCTCTGGTCCTCTGCTCCCTCTGCAACCTGAGAATCGCCCCCCGCCATTTCTTTCTCCAGGTTAGCCTTTCGTCCTTCCCGATCCTTCTTCTTCTTTCTCAAACTTTTGTCATGGCCTCCTCGCCGTCTTGGATTTCTTCTGCTCCTTCCGACAACCATATTTCTCCTTCGAGGCTTCGTACCTCTCCATCTCCCTCTCCTTCATGGTCTTCTGATTCGAAGGACCGTCTTCCTTTGTCCCAACGACCGGTTGCTGCCAAGGCTCCTGCAAGGGGAGGCTCGGCGGCGACCAGCCGGGCCCCAGCGAGGAGGCGCCAGGCGGCAGCCGACGCCTCCATGAGGGCGGGGGCAGAATCTCTGATGGAGACCGCCTCCACAGTAACGAGCCAAGACTTAGCAAAGATTAGGGCCCATTACCAGGTACCCCGAGACATCGGGCTCTTCCTTCCGACCCCCGATGACAGGGTGGTCTCCTCCCGGCCCAGCAGAGTGGCCGTTTATGAAATATCCCTTAGATTAGGGCTTCGGCTACCCTTTCACCCCTTTTTCATCAACCTTTTAGACTATTACTCTCTTACTCCTACTCAACTGGTCCCGAACTCCCTTCGGACTGTTTGTGCCTTTCTTATCCTCTGCCACCACCTCCAAATCACCCCCCGACTCTCTCTCTTCCGCTGCTTTTACACCCTCAGACAGCAGAGGGGTTGGTAGCTATTCCAGCCCCGACCGGTCGGGTCCTCAAGCTACTTCTCCCTACCTCAGTCAAGGGATGAAAATCTCATTTCTTTTTTATTGACCTTGATCAAGTCAAGTCCCGGTGGGGGGATCCCGACCTCCGACCCAACATGAACTCCACTATCCTCCTAGGAGATCAAGAAGCGCTGGGGCAACTGTTGACTGCCAACATCCCCAGATACAACTTGCTTCTATCAGAGCACAACCTCCGACTGACGGGCCTCACCACACAGAGCGGTAAGTAATAGACACCCCAGCACTTAGCCAAATTGCCCCTTCCTTCTCCTTCTCCTTCTTCTCTCTTCTTTTTCTTCTTCTTCTTTTTCTTCTTCTTCTTTTTTTCTTTTTCTTTTTCTTTTTTTTTTGACTCCGACTGATGTTGTGCAGCAATGAAGCCTCCAACCGCCATGGTCAAGAAGGCCGCAGTCAAAAGGATAAGGGCTCGGGGTGGCCCGAGAGAGGGGCAGCAGGCGCCGGCCCCCAAGCGCCTTACTATGAGGGTGTCTCCGCTGACCGAGCAGCATGAGTCTCCACAGGTCCCGAAGGTGGATCTGACGGCTGATACCCCACCAGAAGGGGCGAGGGCCGAAGGGGAGACAATGGAGGAGCCGGCGACGGTGGAGCCAGCGGCGATGGAACCCAAGGCTCCCCACAAACCAACCTCGGCCGAAGCAGATAGGAGTTGAAGGGAAGGGCCGTCAAGGGCGGCAAGTCCACCCTCCGAACAGATATCGACGAGCAGCCCACCACGTGCCGAGCCGGAGCATGTCAGAAACGTCGAGGGGAGCAGGGCCGGGCTGACCCCTCGTGGGTTCTCCTTAATAAACGATGAGCGCCGAGCTGAACAACTCATGTCCTATGTCGTTCAGCCCGACATTCAGGAGGAGCTCCAGAATTGGGAACGAATAGGTTCTTCCGAGAGGTCTTCTCAGCCCTCGTCTGAGTAAGTAGCTTTTCTTTTGCCCTCGATTTATGGCTCTTAAACAATTTGCATAGCTGACACCTTAAGCGCAGGTGACCAACTCCTTTGTGCTCGCTCGGGAGGCCATCGGCAAGGGGGAAGCTGTCACCCGCCAAGTCCAACAGGATGCTAAGGACGCCCAGGCTTGGGCCGAGGCTGCGGAGAAGGCCTTGGAATTGGTAAGGACCGAATGCGTCGATAAAATAAAGAAGGCTGAGAGCAGAGCCAAGGTTGAGGCCGACCGATGGCGGGCGGCGCTCAACCAGCTCACAGAGGCTGAGGGCGCGATTGAAGCCCGAAACCTCCATATAGCCGACTTGAACTCGGCCATTCAGGAGGCCGAGGATCGGGCGAAGCGGGCTGAGGAAGAGGTGAAGGCCATGGAGGCCGAGAGGGCAGTAGCAGCCTCTCTGGCGGCGTAGAAGGAGGCCCAAGTCGCTGAGGTAGAAGCTACCGCCGAGGCCAGGGTTGCCGCGGCCGTGGAGGAGTTCAAGGCATCGGAGCACTTCACCCAAGAGCTGGTTGAAGCTAATGCAGATTTCTACGTCTAGGGGTTTTTCGATGCCAAGGAGAAAGTTGCCCAGTTTTGAACCTCCCCCAGGTCATGGACATCGAGCCGGACCAAGAGTCCGATGAGGCCTCGGATGGCGAGCCCGTGGTCGGACCTTGATTTTGTAGTTCATTTTTATTTTTGGTACTAAGTCCGACTTGGTCGGCATTTTGTATACACTAATGTTAATGAAGTATAATTTTTTCATCAATGAAAGTTCTAACTGTGATCTCTTCTCTGAGTCCCTGGGTCGCTGACGTGGGACCCTTGAGGGCTTCGTCAGCACCGAGGGGTAGCTTTTATTTTTCATGCAACTTTAACTTAGTCATAAAGGGCAGGGCCCTTTCAGGAGAGCTAAGGGAGACGGGTCGTGTCCGCCCCCCGGGGACTCAGGCTTCTGAGCACTAATGAAACATCAATCTTGGGCCGCCAAGAATGACTCGGACTTCTTGAATCCGATGGTACATCAGATCTTCGATCCCAATGGTATATTGGGCTTTTTTGTTGAGAGCCGATGGTACATCAGTCTGCTAGTGGTACACTGGGCTTTCCATGCCGAGTCTGGCCTCGGGCTTTTTGAATCCGATGGTACATCGGGTCTTCGTTGCCAATGGTACATTGGGCTTTTTGTTGAGAGCCGATGGTATATCGGTCTGCCAGTGGTACACTGGGCTTTCCATGCCGAATCTGGCCTCGGGCTTTTTGAATCCGATGGTACATCGGGTCTTCGTTGCCAATGGTACATTGGGCTTTTTGTCGAGAGCCGATGGTACATCGGTCTGCCAGTGGTACACTAGGCTTTCCATGCCGAGTCTGGCCTCGAGCTTTTTGAATCCGATGGTACATCGGGTCTTCGTTGCCAATGGTACATTGAGCTTTTTATCGAGAGCCGATGGTACATCGGTCTACCAGTGGTACACTGGGCTTTCCATGCCGAGTCTGGTCTCGAGCTTTTTGAATCCGATTGTACATCGGGTCTTCGTTACTAATGGTACATTGGGCTTTTTATCGAGAGCCGATGGTACATCGGTCTGTCAGTGGTACACTGAGCTTTCCATGCCGAGTCTGGCCTCGGGCTTTTTAAATCTGATGGTACATCATATCTTCATTGCCAATAGTACATTGGGCTTTTTGCCAAGAGCTGATGGTACATCGATCTGCCAGTGGTACACTGGGCTTTTCATGCCGAGTCTGGCCTCGGGCTTTTTGAATCCGATGGTACATCGGGTCTTCGTTGCCAATGGTATATTGGACTTTTTGTCGAGAGCCGATGGTACATCGGTTGCCAGTGGTACACTGGGCTTTCCATGCCGAGTCTGGCCTCGGGCTTTTTGAATCCGATGGTACATCGGATCTTCGTTGCCAATGGTACATTGGGCTTTTTGTCGAGAGCCAATGGTACATCGGTCTGCCAGTGGTATACTGGGCTTTCCAAGCCAAGTCTGGCCTCGGGCATTTTGAATCCGATGGTACATCAGGTCTTCATTGCCAATGGTACATTGGGCTTTTTATCGAGAGCCGATGGTACATCGGTCTGCTAGTGGTACACTGGGCTTTTCATGGAGTCTGGCCTCGGGCTTTTTGAATCCGATGGTACATCAGGTCTTCATTGCCAATGGTACATTGGGCTTTTTGTTGAGAAGCTGAGATGCTTAAACCTCTGTTTATTAGTTTCAAGTGCAGGGCGGGTGCCCCAAGAGAATACAATCATGAAATTTCATGTAAAGAAAGAGTATGCTACTGATAATACCGACGAAGGTTATCGGCGTTCCACGTCCGCGGGAGCGTTTTTCCGTTTAGCTCTTCTATTTTGTACGCTCCATGGCGGAGTGCCTCGGTGATCCGGTAGGGTCCTTCCCAGTTCGGTGCTAGCTTGCCCCCTTCCATCGGTTTTGAGATTTCAGCTCGATAAAGGACGATGTCCCCCGGCAAGAAGGTCCTTGGGCTGACACGAGCGTTGTAATATCTAGTCGCTCGCTGTCGGTAGGCTGCCATTTGGAGTCGCGCTTGGTCCCGTACCTCTTCCACCAGGTCGAGGTTGGCCCGCAACTGGTTCGGGTTATCTCCCTCGCTGTAGGCTTCCACTCTGGGGCTCGGGGCACCGATCTCTACAGGAATGATCGCTTCGGATCCGAATATGAGGCTGAAGGGAGTTTCTTCGGTGGGAGCCCGAGACGTTGTGTGGTAGGTTCATAGCACATTGTGGAGCTCCTCCACCCACCGTCCTTTGCAGTCATCTAGCCGGGCTCTCAGTCTTGGAGAATGATGCAGTTGGTCACCTCGGCCACTCCGTTGGTCTGAGGATGCCCTACAGAGGTGAACCGCTGATGGATGCCGAGCTCAGTGCAGAATCCTCGGAAAGGTGCGTTGTCGAACTATCGGCCATTATCGGTGATCTAAGTATGCAGCAGCCCAAACCGGCATATTATAGACTTCCAGAAGAAAGCCCTCACCTTACCCTCGGTGATCTTGGCAAGCGCCTCAGCCTCGATCTATTTGGTGAAGTGGTCGATATCTACCAGTAGAAACTTACGCTGGTCGGAGGCAGGAGGGAATGGCCTCAAGATGTCCATCCCCCACTAGGCGAAGGGCCAAGGTGCTGCTAGAGGGGTCAGCTGAGATGTCGGCTGCCACTGGATGTTGGCATGGCACTGGAAGCTATCACACTTCTTGATAAGCTCGGCCGCGTCCTCCCTCATGGTCAGCCAATAATACCCCTGCCGCAGGGCCTTGTACGCCAGGGCTCTGCCCCCAGATGACTCCCGCATATGCCTTCATGGATTTCTTGTAAGATATAGTCAGCTTCAGTAGGCCCGACGCACTTAAGGACCGGGTATGAGAATGATCTTTGGTAAAGCTTCCCATCCATCATCAGGAACTTCGGGGCTTGTCGCCTGAGCAGTCTGGCCTCGACCAGGTCTTCAGGGAGGATGCCGTCAGTAAGATATCGGACATAAGCGTCCATCGGAAGGCTCCTACTCGATCGGCATTGCCTCCTCTACTACCGCTTCAATGCTCGGGACTTGCAGGTGCTCCACGTACGTCCTTCCCAAGGTCTCGTCGGCTGAAGTGGCCAAGCAAAACAACGCATCCGCCCTGGCATTTTCCGCCCGGAAAATGTAGCTAACGTGGAAATATGCAAATCGAGAGGCTTGAGATGCACTTTACTCAGGTAGCGGGACATGGTCAGGTCTCTAGCCTTGTACTCCCCAGCGACCTGCCCGGAGACAAGCTGGGAGTCCGTGAAGGCCCTCAGACGCTCCGCACTAAGCTCCTCGGCTAGCTTCATCCCTGCCAGCAAGGCTTCATATTCCGCTTGGTTGTTGGTGGCTGGGAACAAAAACTGGAGGGCATACTATACTACCTCCCCCTCGAGACTCGCAAGAATAAGTCCAGCTCCACTCCCTTGAGAATTTACCGCTCCATCCACATGAAGGATCCAGTCTTCTTTCTCCACCCCCTTGGCCGTAGGGGACTCCATGTGCACCTCCGAGTGCAACTCCTCTGGATGCTCCTCTGCCCAAGTGCACTCGACCAGAAAGTTGGCTAACACCTAGAACTTCATTGCAGGCCTTGGCCGAATGGATAAATCAAACTCCCCAACTTGATGGCCCATTTGGCTAGTCAACCGGAAGTGTCAGGACAGGATAGAATAGTCCGAAGTGGTTAGTCCGTGAGTACTACGATCGAATGAGCTTGGAAATAGGGTCGGAAGCACTGAGCTGAAACCACCAGGGTGAAGATGATCTTCTTAGTCTTAGAGTATCTCGTCTCAACGCCGTGAAGAACTTTACTGGTGTAGTAGACCAACTTCTGTACCCTGTCGGTAGCCATACGGACAAGCACGAAGCTGATAGCCTCGGAGGAAGCTGCTAGATACAAATAAAGTTCCTTCCCGCTCCTCGGCTTAGACAGCAGTGGAGGAGTAGATAGAAATTTCTTCAGCTCCTCGAAAGCTTCCTAACACTCCTTCGTCCACTCGAAGCTGTTGACCTTGTGCAGCGCCTTAAAGAAGGGCAGACACCGTTTTGCCGACCTTGACATGAAGCGGCTCAAGGCTGCCACCCTCCCGGTCAAACGCTGCACCTCCCTCTTATTAGTTGGGGGCCTCATATCCAAAATGGCTTCAATTCCTCGTTGCGTCACCATGAAGCCCAGGAACTTTCCCGCAGAAACTCTGAAGGCGCACTTGCGGGGGTTTAGCCTCATCCGGTACCGGCGCAGGTTGGCGAAGGTCTCCGCAAGGTCGACAACATGGTCCGTAGCGTGGGTGCTCTTGGTCAGCATATCGTCCACATACACCTTCATGTTGCACTCGATCTGGTCCTCGAAGAACTTGTTCATCAACCTCTGGTAGGTAGCTCCTGCATTCTTCAACCCAAACGACATCACCTTATAGCAGTATATCCCCTTCTTGGTGACAAAGGAGGTTGCCTCTTCATCAGCCGGGTTCATCCTGATCTGGTTGTACCCCGAGGCTAAGGGTCTCGTGGCCGGACATAGCATCTACCAGCTGATCGATTCGAGGCAGCGGGAAGCTATCCTTGGGGCTTGCCTTATTGAGGTCAGTGAAGTCCATGCATATCCTCCAACTCCCACTAGCCTTGTGGACCATTGCAACATTCGCCAGCCAATCGGGATAGTGCACCTCACGAATGTGTCCGAGGCCTTATGTCTGTCTGGAGCAAAGCTCCTCTTCTTCTACCGAACAGGCCGGCACTCCGACCTAATATTGAGTTGATGGGTAATCACTTCCTCCAGAATCCTGGCATGTCGGATGCCGACCAAGCAAAGATATTAGCATTGGCTCGCAAGAAAGCAAGGAGCTGGCTGCTAGCCTCCTCCGGAAGTAGAGCCCCTATTTGAATGATCTGCGTCGGGTCCTCCCCCAAGGGGAAGGACAACAGATGCTTGACCGGCTCTCCCCTCCTCTCCGAGTCTCGGGGGTCCAGCGCTTCTGGTGCAGGTGTGGGCATCACCCCCTGAGGGCTAGGGGCCATGTGGCAGCACAGTGGCGGTGGGTTATGCTTCCCGTGCATCTCCCTGACCCCTTCGCTGGTTGGGAATCTCACTAGGAGCCTTTTGGTGGAGATTATGGCATCAAAGAGATTAAGCCCGGGCCTTCCGAGTATGGCATTGTAGGCGAGGGGCACCCGGACCACCAGGAAGCTCATGAAGACTGTACTTTGGTGCGAGGCCGTGCCAGCCATGACAGGAAGAGTGATTTCTCCCTCGACCTTCATGGAATCTCTGGTGAACCCCATCAGGGGCGTGGTGACAGGCCGAAGCAGGTCGGGTGATAGGTTCATACGAGCAAAAGCATCGTAATTCAAAACATCCACCGAGCTCCCACTATCAACCAGAATTCTTTTTATAGGATGTTTAGCTATCGTCATTGACACAATGATGCTATCATCATTTTTATTGACCACCCCTTCTAGGTCCCTTTTAGAAAAAGGGATTACATAATCTAACTCTCCCTCCCCCTTGGCCTCTTGGGTGGGCCGCCTGCTCTCCAGAAAATCATCGTCACCGTCTTCTCAGTTGGAGCATTATCGATCATCGGGGACGGCAGCGCTGATGGGCCAAGAGCTTCCGGGTTGTTCCTCTGAACGAACTTCCCCAGGTGGCCACGCTGGATAAGGTCCTCTATCGCCTTCTTCAGCTGGCGACAGTCGTCGGTGTCATGGCCATGATCCCGATGGTAGCGGCAGTAGAGGTTCTTGTTGCAGGGGATCTTTGGGTTCATTGGAGGAGGGCGCTGAAGATAGGGCTCACCCTCGATCTCAAGTAGGATGTGTGATATCGGGGCGAGCAGAGGAGTGTAGGGCCCATCTCTCGGTGTAGGAGTTCGGGGATGGTTGTCTGATGGCAAGGAGGCTCAGGCCTCCTGGGGCGAGCTTCAGCATGCTTTGGTCGGGCCGGCTTCTTGGTGATGCTTTCGCTAGCCTCGTGCCGGGAGGAGTCAGCTTCGTCTGCGTGGATGTACTTTTGGGCTCGGCTCAGGAGCTCAGCATAGGAGCCGGATGGCTTCTTATCGAGGGAGTACGCAAAGTGAGAGGGGCGGAGCCCTCGCTTTAATGCTAGGGTGGCCATGGAATCCTTGAGGTTGTAGACCTCCAGGGCTACCTCCTTGAACCAAGCGACGTAGTCCCGTAGGGACTCGCCACTCTTCCACTAGACAGAGAAGAGACTATCTGCCACGCTTGAAATCTTCCGACAGGCGTCAAAATGGGCCAAGAAGGCCCTCTCCAGCTGGCGGAAGGAGTCAATACTTTGCGGCGGCAGGCGGAAGTACCAAGCTCGAGCAGCTTTCTTCAAAGTGGCGGGGAAGGCGATGCATAGAAGCGAATCGGTTGCCCCCTGGACCTGCTTGAGGACCTTGTAACTTTCTAAATGGTCCAGAGGATCCGTGGTTCCATCATATGGGTCCAGCTGAGGAAGGCGGAACCGAGTCAAGATCGTCTCCTCCATGATCCAGCGGGACAGCAGTAGCCGGCTGTCGTAGTCCACCTCTAGTGGGTTGGTGATCCGGTGGCTGAGCTCCTCCAACCACTGATTATACTCATCGAACCGACGCTCAGCTCGGTGGGCTATTCTGTCGTCGAAGGACCCCTCTCTTGAGGAATCCAAGGAGGGGGAAGATTGGCGGCGATGCTGACGAAGGCGCTTCGCCTCCTTCCCATGCCGCTGCTTGGGAGATGCACTAGCGCGGCAAGAGGGTGACCGGGGCCTCTTGGAGGCTTCGCGGTGGTGAGGCTTGGGTGAAGCGCGGCGGTGGAAAGCTTCTCGGGCAGGAGATCTTCTTTAGAAAGAGTGCTGGCTGGGTTGGATGACTCCTGGCACTGACGGGAGGGGCTCCGGTTGCTGCGTAGCCACCGCTTGATGCTGCAGGCCTTGAACCACCGTTGCTAAAGATTGGACTTGCGCGGCGAGAGCGGCAAGCCGGTCTTCTTAAAGCTGCTGCGGTGGTGGTGCATAAACGTCAGCTAGGGGAGCTGAGGGGCCAACCGCTAGCGGATCAGCCCCTTGACGTTGCCCCCCAGGACGACTAGTGGAGACCTCTCGCGCACGAATCGTCTCCATCGCTTGAGAGCTCAGGAAAAAAGAAGTTGTCACTGATATGTTCGGAGCTTTTCTCTTCTTTCCTCCTCTTACCTGACGCGCCAATCTGTTGACGCCGAGTCACCTTCCTTGAACGCTAGGAAAACGGAGGTCCCCCTCGCCGGACTCCTGCAAGAAAAGTCCCCGGAGACCGGATGTTCTGGTGGGGACCCTCCGACGCTCAAGTCAGTCACTCGTGAACAGACAAGAGTTAGCTAGCAGAAGAAAGCTAGAGAGTTAGGGTTCAGGATCCTTCCCTCGTTGTAAGTGTGAGCTTTTATACATGTTCCAAGATCTCCCTCTCTTATGCTTCTAGAAGATTCATGATTTGGAAGTACTGTTATCCGATAACGGACAAAAAGGCAAGGTTGATAATGATGGGTCATAGGCATGTCAGAGGTGTCATGCCTTATTTGCCACCTGCCAATACGGTATCATGCATGTCGGGTGGCTATGGTTGCACCAGGCGCGCACTGTTATAAGGTATGGCCATATGCAGCCGCAAGCAAGCGGTGGATCGTACTCCGAACAGGATATGGCCATACGTAGTTGCAAGCGAGTGATAGACCACATGCCATAACTGGGTATGGCCATGCACTGTTACGGGTGCGTGGTGGGCCATACGTCTTAATGGGGCATGGCGATGCACTATAGCAGGCAAGTAGTGGGCCACGTGGGCGTGCCAGATGGCTCCTAGCTATAAGCTGGCCTCGGAGATGGGCCTCGGAGATGGGCCTCAGAGGTTGGCCTCGAAGGTGGGCCTCGGAGGCCAAAGCGGAACGCCGTCAGTTTCCTTTACCGTTAATTCTGACGGTGCTGGATCAGCCATATCATAAACCATTTTATTTAATATTAAAATTTAACATTGAAGTATAATGAGATGTTTTGTTTATTAAAATCACAAGGGAGAAACATGAGGATCGATGGAAGTTGGTCAAGAGCAAGTAACAAAATAGACAAGCAATGCTAGGTCTGCCATGAGCATCTATTACTCTTAGTTTTGTTTACAGATCTATCTATATATTTGTGTGAAGACATGTTGGATAGAAAGTCGAATTCAGATTAGTTAATTATATTCTGAATTTAGAATCCACTTTTATGCATTAGATTTGATTTGCACTTGAAAATTATCATATGCAAACTCTTTGTTGAGGGAAGGGGAAAAAATTTAAGCAATGAGTTGATTTGGATTGGATTGAACCAGGTTTGGATCAACTTGAGATGTAAGTTATTTTCTTTCATAGAAAAGAAGTACCTAATAGAGGAAGCAATTGGTTGGGTTGGGTCTGGGCCAGATGTCATTGAGATGTATATTAGTGAGAAAAACTATCAATATGAATCTAATTTACTTATTAAATAAGATAAAAATTAAGATCTATACTTAACTAAATTAATAAACAGTCATGTGAGTCTAATTTAGATAATGGATTGATCTAAATTGATCGAGTTGATTACTAAGTGGGTAAGTAGGACAACATTCAAAACCTAAATCCAATCAATTTAGAAGAAAGAATTGTCATATCGACATAATTACTAACAAAAATTATTTATGTTAAACCTAAATATTCAAAACTACTTGTTGAACGTTCATTAATGTTGGATTTGTAAGCCAGGGATTGCTAAAATGGCACTTGTGCATTTCTCTTGATGAAATTTATGCTCTCAATTCCTCATCTCCTTGATCTTTGTTTTTCCATTCTATTTCACTTTAACATATGGACTTGAGTCATTTGATGCGAAATTTTGGCCATCCATTCTAAACAAAAGTTTTATAAATGCTACACATGATTAATTTATAGTCATCCCATGAACAACATATCACATTTTTATAAAATTAAGAGACAATGACTAAAAATCATATGAAGACCATCATCTACAAACTCTATCCATAAAATTACATAACGATACTATCACAATATCTGAATACAAATAGTTAGAAAATGGATACATTATTATTAAACGTGCATATATGGACTAGTTGATCCTTGCATAATCCCTGACATGATGCAAAAAACTCGGATTGGGATAAATGCGATGAGCTTGGGATCATTATTCCAATGCATACGAAACATCGAACTGCGCGAGATGCAAGCTACGTGCTCGTGCAAATGTCAGGGGGGAACGCAAGGTTTAATTCCCCTCAAATGTTTGATTGCAGGCGGCCGTGGCGAAGCGGAAAGAGCCTTCGGTTGAAGCAACACCGATCGACGCCACGCCATACCTTGCTTCCTCTGACCGAATTTCCACACCATGGAGATCCTCCGACGAAGACCGGTTCAAATGGGTTTTCTAAGGGAATCCCATTCCTTGTTGGATCTTTGCGCCATTCCTTTCCATCCCATGCAAATCTAGTGTCCACGCTACCATTTTAAAAGCCACTTTGCTCGATGTTCCATTTCAATTTCCAAGCACAGAAAGTAAAAAAAAAAAGAGCACAAGCACCCAAGCATTAAAGCCACTTTCGAGCCTGGAGTTCAACCATCAAACGGATGGGCCTCAAGGCTGCTCTTTTGCTCTGGCTCTTCGTCCTCCAGTACTCATTTCTTAGAGCACCGATTGTAGACGGCCTGGGATGCAACTGGGGGACCATAGCCTCCCACCTCCTGCCTCCGGACATCACCGTCAGAATGCTCAGAGACAATGGAATCAACAAGGTAAAGTTGTTCGAGGCCGAGCCCCTCGTGCTGCGGGCTCTTGGGAGGTCTGGAATTGAGGTCATGCTCGGAATTCCGAACGAGTTCCTCGCCCCGCTCGCCAGTAGCGTTTCCGTCGCCGAGCAATGGGTGACGCAGAACGTATCCAACTTCATCTCAAAGTATGGAGTCGATATAAGGTACGTACGTCATTCCGCCACCCCTGTTCAAGCCAAGCCATGCAATCGCAAAGTCTGCATTCAAAAGTACACAGCATATTAAAACTAATTACATTAACAATATTAATTATTACGCATGATTTTTTGAATGTATATGTTTATAAATAAATCTTTATAAATTTTTTTTTTTGGCAATGTATGTATATATATATACTCTTATAAATATTTAAATTTATATGTACTCTCGATCGATCGCAGGTATGTTGCCGTTGGCAATGAACCATTCCTCAAGACCTACAAGAGCATGTTCCAGGAAACAACCTTTCCAGCACTCCAGAACATCCAGGCGGCCCTGATCAAGGCCGGCCTCGGCAAGCAGGTGAGGGCGACCATCCCGCTGAACGCCGACGTCTACCAGTCCTCCAACGGCCTCCCCTCCGAAGGCGACTTCCGCTCCGACATCCACGAGCTCATGCTCCGCATCGTCCGCTTCCTCCAGGACAACGGCGGCCCCCTCACCATCAACATCTACCCCTTCCTCAGCCTCTACGCCGACCCCCACTTCCCCGTCGACTACGCCTTCTTCGGCGGCAGCTCCTCCCCCGTCGTCGACGGCCCCATCACCTACGGCAACGTCTTCGATGCCAACTACGACACCCTCGTCTGGGCCCTCGAGAAGAACGGCTTCGGCAACATGACCGTCATCGTCGGCGAGATCGGCTGGCCCACCGACGGCGACCAGCACGCCAACGTCGACTATGCCCGCCGCTTCAACCAGGGCCTCATCAACCGCATCATAGAGGGCAAGGGCACCCCCAAGCGGCCCGCCGCGCCGCCGACGTCTACATCTTCGCGCTTATCGACGAGGACGCCAAGAGCACCCAGCCGGGGAATTTCGAGCGCCATTGGGGCCTCTTCTACTACGACGGCACCGCCAAGTACTCCCTGGTGCTGGAAAACGGCCAGAATTTGGTGCCGGCCAAGGGGGTGAAGTATCTGGACCGGCAGTGGTGCGTGCTCGCCCCGGAGGCCAGCATCAGCGATCCGCAGATCGCCGCGAACGTCAACAATGCATGCACGTATGCTGACTGCACGAGTCTCAGCTATGGGTCTTCGTGCGGTGGGTTGGACGTGAGGAGCAACATCTCCTATGCGTTCAACCAGTTCTTCCAGGTGGCCGACCAGCAGAAGGGCTCGTGCAACTCCTCGAGTTTGTCCGTGATCACGACCACCGACCCATCGCGGCAGGGTTGCAGGTTTGAGATCATGATCGATACCGGGAGGCATGAGAAGGCCGCCACTCCCAGCGCCGCCGGCCCTCCTAATTATTATTCGGCTGGGACTCCCTGGAGGCCGCTGCTGATTGGTTTGGCCTTGCTTTCTTGGAGCTTAGGTGCTCTTCATTAAACTGATCACTGTTGGTTCCTCTTAATTTGTGGACGAGCTATAGGGGGCGTGGAAATTCCTGAGAGAAGGCCTTCAAACAAGTGTTCGATCCCATTGTGCCTTGCCATGTCCTTTGTGTGGCTCTGTATTAATTTCATTTCCGAACAAAGATTTTTTTTATTTTTATTTCTTTTTATTTTGATGATTGCTAGCTTTTACGAGTTGGCCAATGGATGCTTTATGCCTTCTCTGAGAGCTAGGGGGCTGGACTAGCATTCTAATGTTGAGAGGGCCAGAGAGAATATGCCCTCCTATTTCATCTCTGATCAAAATATATAGCAGCACCTACAATAGTATTTTCTGCAACAAAAGAATAATAATCAATGTAAATTATCTTGCACCAAAGATGGGAGGAGATTCCTTGTAATCACATCTAACCCATCTATATAGGTTCCATGATTGGCATGTCGAGACCCAATTTATATATCATGAAAAATAAATATAATTAAGCCATATTATAATTAAGTAGGGGGTGGCAATTGGGTTAAAGTGGCATACTGTGATGGGGCCAACGAGCCTCATGGGCAACGATAATCTCATCAGGGTCGAACCACTCATTTCTGGAGTCGGCCTTAGCCTTAGCCAGTCGGCCTCGGCAAGATAGCCCCTCGGCCTCTGCATCCCTGGCCACCTCTAGCCTATCCCGCCTGCCGGACTTCTTTAGGGGGTCCGAGATAGTGCTGAGCGAGTATGTCACCCACCTCGGCTCCTCTCGGTCTCGGACTGCTCCTCTTGGCCTCGGACCGCTCCCCTCGGCCTCGGCTCCCCCTCGGCCTCGGACTGATCCCTCTTAGCGCTTGGCCACGACTGCTCCCTCGGCCTTGGACTACTCCCCTCGGCCTCGGACTGCTCCCCTTGGCCTTGGCTCCCCCTCGGTCTCGGACTGCTCCCCTAGGCCTCAGACTGATCCCCCTCGGCGCTCGGCCTCGGACTACTCCCCTCGGCCTCGGATAGCCCCTCGTCGGCCTCGGCTCCCCCTCAACCTCGGACTGCTTCCCTTGGCCTCGGACAACCCCCCTCGGCCTTGGCTCCGGACAGCTTCAGCTGCCAGCACGAGCCAACTCTTCCATGCAGCCATTCAAAGGGCTCACGTGCATGGAACTGGGGGCCATTCTCCTCCCATCTCCATGCAGCCACCTGCCGGCAGCACAGCCCTTCTCTCCCTTTCTCTCTCTCTTGCTACGCCCCAGGATCGGAGTCGAGTCCGCGAACAGTCCCGGCCACGGTCGTCTCCGACCGCCTTGCTCCCGACCATGGCTCCCCCCGATTCTAGCATTAGGTGTTAGAATCTGGTCCAGCCCCGTCCCTGCTCCTCTTACGACCACTTCGGTGCACCAGCGAGGCTTCAAAAGAGCCGAGAGCCCATCAGCCTCGACCTCTTCCCTCAGCTCCCATCCACGACCCAGCCTCTGTGTCGGTTGATCCCGATTCTCTAGCACTCTGCCCCTCGCTCTTCCAGTCTGGATAGGAGTATTTATTTAATGGCTCAAAGTGATGATAAAGCTTCACCACCTTTTATCTCCCTTTTCACAAGGCTCGATTCATAATGAGGATGATGGAGGGTCACCCTGGGTTGGCCGCCTTCAGCCTTGGCCAACCAGCTTCAACTCTAAATTTCATCTTCTGCCTCAGCGGCTATACTTTGAGGCCCATATGCCAGACTTTATTGCCCATCACTGTCCATACAGGGCAGCGGAAGGATGGCATGGGGGACACATCTGGCAAACGTCGTAACGATCAACCATGCCCTATAGCAGCCTGCAGCAACTGTCCAAACCAAGCAATACCTGCCAACTATGCAGCCATCCACATTTGATGGAACATGGCCTGCAACTCTAACAAATTATATGGAGGCCAATCCTACTGTGCTGCCCCCATCATCAATGCTCTGATAAGTGATCAAGCTCCAAACTAGTCTCACAACCTCCAAGCTTCAATAAAAAAGGATAAGAGGGACCCCCGACCATGCAACTCAACACACAACACTCCTAAACGCTCATTTTTACTCATTGAGAGCATGACTCTAAGCCTCTCTCTTCTTCTCTTTTGAGCTTTCTCAAGCTCACGGCTGTTGCTCAGAGTACTGACTTGAGTGTCGGAGGGTCCCCGCTGAAATCTTTGATCATCGGAACTTGTTTGCAGGCTTTCAGGCATGAGAAACTTGTTGAAAGATCCTGAGCTCACTGGAAAGATGACCGAATGCTTATGGACGTTCGAGGATGGTGATTTGGCGTTAACGGATTGGCGCACCAAGTAGGAGGGCAGAGTAACGGATCATCAACGATACTAGCTTGCGGATCCTCATCTCCCTTAGATTAGCATGGTGGATCAAAATGATGGTGATGACAAGAGCCCAAAAAGCTTCGCCAATCACGCTGGGGGGCACCCTCAATGAGCTGAGCAATAGAGACAATCGCTCCACTCCACCATTGCCACTATCTCAGGCCACTCAAGCAAAACAGCATGCTACCCTCATCCTGCAGATCCATGTATTGACAATAGCTGTCCAAAAGCTCCAGAAGCAATATCTTACAACCACACAGCAGCCAGTAAGAGCTTTCACTCCCTCTTTAGTTGCTGCTCAGACCATCCATCATCCATCCCGCAAAAGATCTCCTTAGTAAGAGGCTCACCGTTATCAAGCTCATCAGCATGAGCATCTTCAAGCTCAAAAGCAAGAGTGCTACCGTTTGCCAAACAGCCTTCTCTCCTATGGACAAGCGATGCAGGAGGAGGCCCCAGTAAGGGAAACGACATCTTCACTATAATCAACTTGATTCCTTGAGGGGGCAGACCACCATCAGGCTGAAGTATCCAAATCAACAGAAGGAAACAAAGGTGTTACAAGAGCTAAGTACACTATGCTCAGGCAATATTTCTTTCATTGATACTTGAAAATATCATGCAAAGAAGCTCGACTCCAGCGTCCTAAGCCCGAGGCCAGCTCGGCACCAAAGATCGACTCCAGCATTGGCACCTAAGCTCGAGGCCAACTCGGCATCAAAGACCGACTCCAACATCGGCACCTAAGCCCGAGGCCAGCTCGGCACCAAAGACTGACTCCAGCATCGGCACCTAAGCTCGAGGCTAGCTCAGCAACAAAGACTGACTCCAGCGTCAGCAACAAAGATTGACTCCAGCATCGGCAGCAAAGACCATCAGCACACAAAAAAGGCACCTGAGCCTGGTCCATGCACCCTCAGGTCACCTTCCGAGGTTAAAAGGCACCTGAGCCTGGTCCACACACCCTTAGGTCATCTTCCGGGGTTCAAAAGGCACCTGAGCCTGGTCTATGCACCCTCAGGTCACCCTCCAGGGTTAAAAGGCACCTGATGACTCTCAACTCTCAGGTCATCCTCCAGGGTTAAAAGGTATCTGACGACTCTCAACTCTCAGGTCACCCTCTAGGGTTAAAAGGCACCTAACGACTCTCAACTCTCAGGTCACTCTTCGGGGTTAAAAGGCACCTGACGACTCTCAACTCTCAGATCACCCTCCAGGGTTAAAAGGCACCTGACGACTTTTGCAACTCTCAGGTCACCCCTTAGGCCAGCCGCAAAACCCTCAAGGCAATTTTATGTAGCCTCAATGGCTCTATCTGCCTCAACGGCTCTATTAGCCTCAGCAGCTCTATCTCCTTGCCTCAGCGGCTTCGTCACAGCCCCAATGGCTTCATCTCAGCCTCAGCGGCTTCAACCCTGTCTCAGTGGCTAATAACAAACCGGGTAAGACCTCTATTTAAATTATATACTTGCAACATATTGCTAGTTGCTTTCAGCCATCCAAGGATAAGCCTAAAGTCAACTCACAGTTAGGAGAGACCAACGCACAGTTCATCAAAAGTCAGCTCATAGTCGGGAGAGATCAATTCCTCAGCTCACAATTGACGGGCATCCACTTCCAGACCCTAAGTTAGGAAAGGATTACTAGATGCTCCCAGCCAATTTAAGGTAAATAGTTTACCTCCAACATTGCCTAAAGACTTTTTGAGCAAGCAGGTGCGTGACTCCAGAAGACACGCAAATGTCCACACAAGGCGGATAAAAGGCAAGTACAAAGATAAGGAGCTCTACACTCCTTTCGCTTGGCGGATGTAAGGCACGCAGTCGCACAAACTCTAAAGTGTGGGGGGACTCTGATGGGGCCAATAAGCTTCATGGGCAACGGTAATCTCACCAGGGTCGGACCAATCATTTCTGGAGTCGGTCTCGGCAAGACAACCCCTCGGCCTCTGCATCCCTGGCCACCTCTAGCCTGTCCCACATGCCGGGACTTCTTTAGGTGGTCCGAGATAGTGCTGAGCGAGTACATCACCCACCTTAGCTCCCCCCTCAGCCTCGGACTGATCCCCTCGGCCTCGGACTGATCCCCTCGGCCTCGGACAGCCCCCCCTCGGCCTCGACTCCCCCTCAGCCTCGGACCGCTCCCCTCAGCCTCGGACCGCTCCCCTTGGCCACAGACTGATCCCCCTTGGTGCTCGGCCTTGGACTGCTCCCCTCAACCTTGGATAGCCCCCCCTCGGCCTCGGACTGCTCCCCTCGACCTTGGACAGCCCCCCTCGACCTTGGCTTTGGACAGCTTTAGCTGCCAGCACAGGCCAACTCTTCCATGCAGCCATTCAAAGGGCTCACGTGCATGAAAGTGGGGGCCATTCTCCTCCCGTCTCCATGCAGCCACCTCCCTGGCAGCACAACCCCTCTCTCCCTTCTCTCTCTCTCTCTGCTGCACCCTAGGACCGGAGTCGAGTCTGCAAATAGTCTCGACCACAATCGTCCCCGACTGCCTTGCTCCCAATCATGGCTCCCCTCGATTCCAGCATTAGGTGCTGGAATCTAGTCCAGCCTTGTCCCTGCTCCTCTCATGACCGCTCCGGTGCACCAGTGGGGCTTCAACAGAGCCGAGAGCCCGTCGGCCTCAGCCTCTTCCCTCGGCTCCCATCCATGACCCAGCCTTTGTGCCGGTTGATCCCGGTTCTCTAGCACTCCACCCCTGCTCTTCTAGTCTGGATGGGAGTATTTATTTAATGGCTCGAAGTGATGATAAAGCTTCACAATCTTTTATCTCCCTTCATAAGGCTCGATTCATAACGAGGATGATGGAGGGTCACCCTGGGTTGGCCGCCTTCAGCCTCAGCCAGCCAGCTTCAACTCCAAATTTTATCTTTTGCCTCAGCAACTACACTTTGAGGCCCACGTGCCAGACTTTATCTCCCATCACTGTCCACATAGGGCAGCGGAAGGGTAGTGTGGTGAACACATCTGGCAAACACTGTAATGGTCGGCCATGCCCTACAGCAGTCTGCAACAGCTATCCAAACCAAGCAATACATGCCAACTATGCAGCCATCCATATTTGATAGGATATGGCCTGCAACTCTAATAAATCACATGGAGGCCAGCCCTATTGTACTGCCCTCATCATTAATGCTTTGACAAGTGATCATGCTCTAAGCTAGTCTCACAACCTCCAAGTCTCGATAAAAAAGGATAAGAGTGACCTCCGACCAGGTAACTCAACACACAATACTCCTAAACGCTCATTCTTGCTCACAGAGAGCACGACTCTAAGCCTCTCTCTTCTTCTCTCTTTGAGCTTTCTCAAACTCACGGCTATTGCCCAGAGCACTGACTTGAGCTTCGAAGGGTCCCCGCCGGAATCTCTGATCTTTGGGACTTGTTTGCAGGCTCCCAAACATAAGAAGTTCGTTGGAAGATCCTAGGCTCACTGAAGAAAGCGACCAAATGCTTGCAAACGTTCGAGGATGGTGATTTGGCCTCAACCTACTGCATTCTAATTGGATTGGATATAAAGATTAAAATTTTATCAATCTAAACTTTGCTTATTTATTTGATAAGTTAAAATTTTAAATTTAATTATTTTATTTAAAAAATAATTTGATTTGATTTAAATGAGTTAAATAAATAAGTATTGACACCCATAATTACAAGCTCCGTGAGCAATTAGATCCTCAAAAACTTTATTATTATTTTAAGAATGTTAATTGAGAATGGGCTAATCCAATCATCATCTAAGCAACTTCCATGTGTAACCTTGCCTCGTAAAAGGGTTATGCATTATTTTGCAGAGCTATATATAATGCACCATTATTGTTAGACAATTTATTTAAAAAAAAATTAATAAAACAACCTCACCATAGAGACAACCTAAAGCTTCCAAAGTATGTTCCCACCTCGTCAAGGAGGATCAGAACAATCAAAAATGTTCTTCTTCTATTTCTAATTCCTATATTGGATTAGAACTATTTAGCCATCCAACATAAAAGGACCGAAAGCCATCCATTTACTTCCTAAGAATCAACATGATCAAAATACAATGTATTATTAGTTACTGATATGGCTGATCGAGCCACGTTAGAGTTGACAGAAGAAGCAACTGACGAAACCCCAGCTTTGGACCTCGAGGCCTCCTCGGCCTTGACCTCCAAGACCTCCTCAGCCTTGGACCTCCAAGACCCCCTCGGCCTTGGACTTCATGTCCCCTCGGCCTTAGACCTGAGTCCCCTCGGCCTCGGACCTCCGAGACCCCCTCGGCCTCGGACCTCACATCCCCTCGGCCTCGGACCTAAGTCCCTCGGCCTTAGACATCACATCCCCTTGGTCTCGGACCTCACGTCCCCACAGCCTCGGACCCCGAGTCCCCTCGGCTTCGGACCTCACATCTCCTTGGCCTCGAACCTCAAGTCCCCTCGGCCTCGGACTTTAGGTCCCCACTACCTTGAGCCACTTGACACTAATACATGGCCCACCAACCATCTACAGCTACCACGTGGCCCACTAACTATCTGCGATTGTGCGTGGCCACTATCCATAGCGGCGCCTGTCTGACACGACTAGGCCCACCTACCATCTGTGGCATCACGCCTGGCAGGCGACTGGCGGGGCAAGATGCCTCTGACATGCTCAGTGTCGGTTGTGACCTACCTTTGTAAGCCTGGCCACCTGCCCACTACCGGACAACAGTGCCTCGGAATTAGCCACCTTCTGAGAGCGAAAAAGGGAATCTTCAGACAGGTATAAGAACATACATTCACAATGAGGGAAGGGATCTGAACTCAAGCTCTCTAACTACTTTCTATTAGCTCTTTTTCTTTACTATTTCCAAGTTGCTTACTTGAGCATCGGAGGGTCCCCACTGGTGCAACCGGTCCCTGGGAACTTTCTTGCAGGAGCTTCTTTGAGGAGGATCTCTGTTTTTCGACGTTAGAGGAACGTGACTTAGCGACAATAGATTGGCATGCCAGGAAGGGAGGAGAAAAGTAAGCTTCGAACTAGCTAGCTACAAATCCTTCTTCTTCGAGTAGTCAAAAAGGTGGTGGTGACACATGCGCAGAAGGTTTTCACCATCTATACCGGGGGCATCACCAGGGAGCTGAGCCGCCGGAGGCCAGTCCCCTCACCCCCAGGTCGGCGTCCCCACACCGCCATCGCCGCTGCCCCGACAGCAGGATGGTCGGATCATCGCCTTGACTATGCAGATTTAGTCATTGGTGACAGCGGTTTAGATGCTGCAATAGCAGCCAGCAGCTACCTAGCGGCACCCGGAACCGCCTTCATCGGTCCCGGGGGTGGTCCAACCCAACCAGCATTCTACCCAAGAGAGGTATCCCCTTCGAAAGGTCTGCCATCATCGTGCTTTGCTTAGGCATCATCACCGGGAGGCCTCCAAGAGGCCTCTGTCCGCTTTTCGCCATGCCAAGCTTCTCCTAAGCGGCGGCATGGGAAGGATGCAGAGCGCACATGTCTGCATCGTCGCTACCCCTCTCCGTCCTTGGAATCTTCGAGGGAGGGGTCCTTCGATGGCCGAATCGCTCGCCGGGCTAAGCGACGGCTAGATGAATACAACCAGCAGTTAGAGAAGCTCAGCCACAGGATCACCAACCCGCCAGAAGCATATTACGATAGCCATCCACTGCTGTCCCACCGCATCATAGAGGAGCCGATCTCAACCCAATTTCACCTCCCTCAGCTAGACCCGTACAATGGCACCACCGACCCCCTAGACCACCTAGAGGGTTACAAGGTCCTGATGCAGGTCCAGGAGGCAACTGACTCCCTTTTTTGCATCACCTTTCCTGCCACTATAAGGAAGGCGGCCCGAGCTTGGTGCTCCTACCTATCACCGCGCAGCATCAACTCTTTCTGGTAGCTGGAGAGGGCCTTTCTGGCACACTTCGATGCATGCCAAAAAATCCTACGAGTGGTGGACAGCTTATTCTCCATCCAGTAGAGGAGCGACAAGTCGCTGAGGGACTTCGTCGCCTGATTCAAGGAAGCTGCCTTCGAGGTCTACAACCTCGAGGACTCAATGGCTACTCTAGCTTTAAAGTGAGGGCTCTGCCCCTCTCGCTTCGCCTACTTCCTCGATAAGAAGCCGCCCAGTTCTTATGTCGAACTGTTGAGCCGGGCATAGAAGTATATCTGCACCAACAAGGCCGGCTCCTTCCGGTGCGAGGTGGATGGGAGTTCTAGTAAGAAGCAAGCCCATCCCGAGCCCGCCGAGGCTCAACCCAAAAGGCCCAAGCCTCCCCGGCGATCAGACAACCGACCGCGAATGCTCGCTCCCAGGGAGGGACCCTTCACTCCTCTACTCGCCTCAATATCCCACATCCTAATGAAGATCGAGGGCAAGTCGTATCTTCAGCGCCCTCCTCCTATAAAGCCAGGGACCCCCCGCAACAAAAACTTCTACTGTTGCTTCCACCAGGACCACGACCATGACATCAAAGACTGTCGCCAGCTGAAGAAGGCGATTGAGGACCTCATCCAATGTGGCCACCTGGGAAAGTTTGTCCAGAGGGGGAACCCGAATTCGTCCAGCCCGTCGGCACTTTCGCTATCTCAGGTCAGCATCAATAACGCTCCGACCAAGAAGACTGTGGCCATGATTTCCTAGGGGATAGGTGGTGCTCCCAAGAGGCCACGGGGGGATAAGGGACTAGATTCTATAATTCCCTTCTTTAAAAGGGACTTAGAGAAGGTGGTTAACAATAATGATGACAGCGTCATCATGTCAATGATGATCGTAAAGCATCCTGTAAAAAGAATCTTAGTTGATAGTGGAAGCTCGATTGATGTTTTGAGTTATGATGCTTTTATTCGAATGGACTTGTCCTCTGACTCCCTCTGGCCTATTGCCACGCCTCGATGGGCTTCACCGGGGACTCTGTGAGGGTCGAGAGAGAGATCACTCTTCCAGTCATAGCTGGGACCCCGTCATGTCAAAGCACGGTCTTCATGAATTTTTTGGTTGTCCGAGTTCCCCTAGCCTACAACGCCATCCTCGGAAGACCCGGTCTGAACCTTTTGGACGCCGTTATCTCCACCAAGAGACTGCTCGTGAGGTTTTCTACCAACAAAGGAGTCAGGGGATGCGGAGAGAGCAAAATCCAATCCCATTCTATTATCATACAGTCCTCAGCCCTTAGGGGGTGATGGTTGCACCAGCACCAGAATCACTCGACCCTCAGATTTGAAGAGAAGAGGGGAGCCAACCGAGCACCGCTGACCTTCCCACTAGGGGAGGACCCGACGAGAACAGTTCAGATCGGAGCCCTACTCCCGGAGGAGGTGTGCGATCAACTTTTTGCTTTTTTGTGGGCCAATTCCAATATCTTTGCGTGGTCGGCATCTGACATGCTGGGTATACCCGGAGAGGTAATTACCCATAGACTGAACATCAATATAGAATGTCGACCTGTTCGACAGAAGAAGAGGAGCTTCGCCTCTGACCGGTAGAAAGCCATTGACGAGGAGGTTCGCAAGCTGTGGCTATCGGCCACATCTGAGAGGTCCACTATCTCGACTGGCGGGCCAACATGGTGATGGTCATAAAGCTAGCGGGAGCTGAAGGATGTGTGTTGACTTTATCGACCTCAACAAGGCATGCCCCAATAATAGCTTCCCATTGCCTCGGATTGATCAGTTGGTGGACGCCACGTCTGGCCATGAGACCCTCGGTTTCATGGATGCCTTTTCAAGGTATAACCAAATCAAGATGAACCCGACGGATGAGGAGACTACTTCATTTGTGACCGAGAAGGACATATATTGTTACAAGGTAATGCCCTTCGGACTAAAGAACGCTAGGGCCATCTATCAGAGGCTGATGAACAAGGTCTTTGAAGATCAGATCGGACGCAACATGGAAGTGTACATGGATGACATGCTAACCAAGAGTATCCGTACCACTGACCATGTTGCTAACCTGGCGGAGACCTTCAGTAATCTCCGTTGATTCTAGATGAGGCTGAACCCCTGCAAGTGCACTTTCGGAGTTACAGCAGGCAAGTTCCTAAGCTTCATGGTGATGCAGCGGGGGATCGAGGCAAACTCCGACAAGATCCGAGCTATCCTCGACATGAGGCCCCCAACCAACAAGAAGGAGGTGCAGCGCTTGACCGGAAGGGTGGCAGTCTTGAGCCGTTTCCTATCCAAGTCAACAGAGAGGTGCCTGCCTTTCTTTAAGGCGTTGCGCAAGATCAATGGCTTCGAGTGGACAAAGGAGTGTCAGAAAGCCTTCGATGAGCTGAAGGAATTTCTATTAACTCCACCGTTGCTATCTAAACCACGGGGCGGGAAGGAACTTTTCCTCTACCTTGTGGCTTCCCCCGAGGCCGTCAGCTCCGTGCTTGTTCGCATGGATGCCGATGGGGCGCAGAGGCCAGTTTATTACACTAGCAAGGTTCTTCACGACGTGGAGACCAGGTATTCCAGAACCAAAAAGATCATTTTTATCCTGATCATCTTCGCTCAGCATTTCAGGCCTTATTTCCAAGCCCATCCCATTGTGGTGCTTATGGACCAGCCCCTCCAGGCGATCTTATCCCGTCCTGACACCTCTGGCTAGCTGGCGAAGTGGGCCATCAAGGTGGGAGAGTTTGACCTATCCTTCCGGCCGAAGTCGACGATAAAGTCCCAAGTGTTAACCAACTTCTTGGTTGAGTGCACATGGGCCAAGAAGAAGCCGAAGGAACCACACTCAGAGTCCCCAGACATGATGACCGAGGTAGGAGTAGAGGACTGGATTCTTCATGTCGACGGTGCATCTAACTACCAAGAGAGCAGAGCTGGGCTCATCCTTGCGAGCCCCGAGGAGAGGCGGTCGAATACGCTCTTCGTTTCCTTTTCCCCACCACCAACAACCAAGCAGAGTATGAAGCCTTGCTAACGGAAATGAAGCTGGCCGAAGAGCTCGGAGTAAGGTGTCTCAGGGCCTTCATCGACTCTCAGCTTGTCTCCGGACAAGTTGCAGAAGAGTATGAGGCTCGAGATCCCACCATGTCCCGTTACCTAAGTAAGGTCCAATCCCATGCCTCCCTTTTTGCTTACTTTCATGTCAGTTACATTCCCAGGGGCGAGAATGCCAGAGCTGATGCATTGTTCCGTTTGGCCACTTCGGCCGACGGAGCTCTGAGAAGAATGTACGTGGAGCACTTGGAGGTCTCGTGTATCAAAGCTGCAGAGGAGCCCCTGCAGGTCACCCAGGAGCCTTCTTGGATGGAGGCTTATATTCGGTATCTAACCAATGGCGCCCTCCCTGAAGACTCGGCAGAGGCCAGGCTACTAAAGCGGTGAGCTCCCAAATTTTTGATGATGGATGGGCAGCTCTACCGAAGGTCCTTCTCATACCCATTCTCAGATGCGTTGGCCCCACGGAAGCTGATTACATCCTTTACGAGATCCACGAGGGCATCTGTGGGGTCATCTAGGGGCAGAGCGCTAGCATACAAGGCTTTGCGCTAAGGATACTATTGGCTCACAATGAAGGAGGATGCCTCTGAGCTAGTTCGGAGGTGCGACATTGTCAATGACATGCCAACATCCAACGACAGCTGACTTCTTAGCTGAACCCCCTGGTGGCCCCATGGCCCTTCGCACAATAGGGAATGGACATCCTGGGATCGTTTCCCCTAGCCTCCGACTAGCGCAAGTTTCTACTGGTTGCCGTCGACCACTTCACTAAGTAGGTCGAGGCCGAGGCACTGGCTAAGATTACTGAGAGCAAGGTAAGATCCTTTTTCTGGAAATCCATAATATGTCAGTTTGGACTACCACATACCTCGTTACCACAACAGCTGGCAATTCACAATGCTTCCTTTAGAGGATTTTGCACTGAGTTAGGCATCCATTAGTGATTCACCTCTGTTGGTCACCCAGACTAATGGGGTGGCTGAGGTGACAAATCGCACTATCCTCCAAGGACTCAGGGCGCGGCTGGATGACTTCAAAGGGAGATGGGTGGAGGAACTCCCAAACGTGCTATGGGCCTATCACACGACGTCGTGGGCTCCCCCTTCAGCCTCATCTTCGGGTCTGAGGTAGTCATACCTGTGGAGATTAGCGTCTCGAGTCCTCGAACAGAATCTTATGACGGGGAGGACAACTCGAGCAACTGCGAGCCAACCTTGACCTCGTGGAGGAGGTATGTGATCGAGCACGGCTCATGATGGCTGCCTACCAATAGCAAATTGCCAGGTACTACAACGCCCGTATTCATCCCAGGACGTTCCTGCCAAGGGACCTAGTCCTCAGGCGGGCTGAGGTCTCGAAGTCGACGGAAGGAGGCAAGCTATCATCAAATTAGGAAGGACCCTATCGGGTCACCGAAGCCCTCCACCATGGAGCTTATCGAATCGAAGGACTGGATGGGAAGTCACTCCCTCAGACCTGGAATTCTAACAACCTCCGTCGTACTACCAGTAATGTACCTTTTAACATTGAGTTATTTAGTGTTTGTATTCTTTCGGACTTACCTATCTTACATTCTCGACTAAATAAAAAAAATGTGTGTTCGAGTAATCCGTCTTTTCAGCCAAAGCCCGGCACCGATCGGCACTGAAAGTCCGAGACCAGCTCGGCACTAAAGCCCGACTCAGGTTGGCACTGAAAGCCCGAGGCTAGCTTAGCACCAAAGCCTAACTCCGGTCAGCACGAAAGCCGAGGCCAGCTCGGCACTAAAGCCCGACTCCGATCGGCACTAAAAGCCCAAGGCTAGCTCGACACCAAAGCCCGACTCTGGTCGGCACTGAAAGCCCGAGGCTAGCTCGGCACCAAAGCCCGACTCCGGTCGGCACTAAAAGCCCGAGGCCAGCTCGGTACCAAAGCCCGACTCTGATCAACATTGAAAGCTCAAGACCAGCTTGGCACCAAAGCCCGACTCTGGTCGGTACTGTGAGCCCGAGGCTAGGTCGACACCGAAGCCTGACTCCATCGACCCTGTGAGCCCGAGACCAGCTCGGCGCCAAAAGCACTACTTCAGTCAGCACAGGGAACCCAAGGTCAACTTGGCACCCAAGGAACGACCTCGGCTAGCCCGGGGGCCCGATCACCGCTCGGCACTACAAGCTCATTGTGAGACTCACACCTCCAACGTCGAACTTGGGTTTATAAAGGGAGGCTTCGAGGCCAGCCTCAGTACTCCCACCAGGATCCGATCCTAGCTACTAAGTCATGGATTTGCTCATGGCGAGCAGACACACGATGTCCCCCAGTGCCGATGTAGCCCTATCAAGGGTCCTACGATGACAAGCTGAAGGGGAGAGCATACTAAGTTAAAAAGTCAGCCCTTAGATTTCAACAAAAAGGAATCATTCTTATTACTTTGAATGTTTACAAAATGCCGAGCAAGTCGGACTTTAATACAAAAAAAAAAGAGAACATGCGATCAAGGCTCAGCCGGTGTAGGCCCATCGCCGGATGGCGACCCCTCGGACCCCTCATCCGACTCAATATCCTCGATGCTGGAAAGGCCGAATGCCTTGGCCACCGTCTCCTTACCATCCCGGAACCCCTGGAGGTAAAGATCCGCTGAGGCCTTGGCCAGCTCGCCCGCAAAGCTGTGGACTTGCAGAAGTCATCCACCGCTTCGGCGGCCCTTCTCTCGGCGGCTGCAGCTCTCTTCTCAGCAGCAGCGACGACAGCTTCCGCCCTTCGAACCATGGCCTCCCCCTCTGCGGCACGTGCATTGGCCATCCTTGTCACTTCTTCCGTATTATCAGCCCTCTCCTCGGCCGCCTTTACTTCGATCAGAGGGCGTCGATGCGAAACTCCCTGGCAGTGATGCCCCCATGGCAGCCCTTAGTTGGTCCATAGCCGCCCGAGTGCGCTCGGCCTCAACAGCCGCCCAACGGACGGCCTCCTCGAGCTTGGCAGCCCGATCGATCCGCACTACCTCCAGGGCTTCCTCTGCCCTCTTAGCTCGGTCCCGGGCTTTGACGGCCTCCCGCTGGATCTGGAGGAGAACGCCTCCCCTTGGTCAATGACCTCCCTCATGGCCACCAAGGAGTTTATTGACTGCATCAAAGATGAGTCAGTACAAGATAGTTAAAAAAAGGGGGGGGGGGCCTTGAAAGCCACGTAAGGTAACATACCCGAATGTGGGCCACAAAGGCCTCCCTGAAGAAGGCTGAGGCCCCCAGCTGGCGGAGCTCCTCCTAAAACTCGGGCACGATGATCTGGGTGATGAGTCGCTCCGCCCGACGACCATGGTTCATCACTAAGGGCCAAGAAGGGATCGCCCCGACCTCGCCTCCCTCTGCGGCCTCGGCTAGCTCGGGTGCTGAGCCGGAGGCCGTCGGCACCTCCTTCACCTACAGCCCTGCTGCTGCTGCTGCGGCTGGGTAGCCCTCACTCGCTCGCCCCCCAGAGGGGCCCTCGCTCGAGCTTGGCTCCACTTCTGTCTGCATTGGTTCGGCACCAAAGCAGCGGGCTCTGCCAGCGCTGTGGCTTCCTCAGCTCTCGCTCCCTCCGGAGGAGTGTCGACCGTGAGGTCAATGGCAGGGCTAGGCGCTCATTCCCCTTCACGTTTCGGGGGAAGGGGGGGACCATGCCGAAGGCCGACTGGAGCTGGGTCCGTTGCCTCCCGCTCGACCCCTCGGCACCCTTGCGTGCTCTATTCCTCTTCATCGTCGCCCTTCTGGCGATGTGGATCGGAATCTTCATCACTGCACAAGTAATCGGCCAAGATGAGCACAAAAAAAGAAGAAGGAAGCATGTCAAGAGTCGGGAGGGCATGCAGGTGCTCACCGCTGCTTGTAGAGACACCCGCGAGATGAGGGTTATCCTCCGACAGGAGTTGGTTGTAGCGGGGGACCACCGCGGTCAGCAGCTGCCCGAGCGCCTCCTTGTCCCTTGGGGCCACTGACAAGCCTTTGTTCGGTCTGGTATCTGGGTCCCCCCACCTCGGCCTTACCCCATCAAGATCGACGAAGAAGAAGCGGGTCTTCTACCCTTTAACTGATGAGGGCAGGCCTAACTTTAGGGTTCAGCCGGGCCTGGGCTGGAATAACCACCAGCCCGATTGCTATCGGAGGGTGTATAGAGAGCGAAAAAGAGAAATCCTGGCTTCGATGCCCTAGAAGTGACAAGCACCATGAAGCCACAAATGGTCTGAATGGAGTTCGGAACCAACTGCGCGGGCATCAAAGAATACCGATCGAGGAGGTTATTAAAGAAATGATGATAGGGCAGGCGAAGACCTATCCTAAGGAAACCTCGTAGATAGCAACTCTACCAAGCCGGGAAGAGACTACCTTATCATCGGGAGTGGGAAGGAATAGCCGGACGCTGCTCGAGATTTGGTAAGGGCTCTAATGTTAGCTAATTCTTGGCCTGTTATGGTGGAGGCGGTTCCCTCTGGGGATTCCGCCCCCACCCTCGACGAGGTGTCGACGGCCGCCAAGCGAACCCTGGCGGAAGCCCGATCAGCGACTTGTCGTTGGGGACAGAGGAACATGGTCCTCAGAAAAAGGAGGAAGACCATGAAGGTTGAGGAGAAGGGAAGGTCTATGGTAGCAAGGAGAAAGGTCCTCGGGAGGGACGAGGAGGACCAAGACGGGGAAGAAGCCATGGGAAAAGCTTGGGGTTATCAGGGGGACTAACCTGGATTAGAAAGAATAGTGAGGACGGTGAGGTTTGGGAGAAAATGCGGAGGGGTGAGAGCTCGAGGAAGAAGACGATCTCTGGGGCAGAATGCAGGTTCAGAGCTTTCCCCCGACTTATCAGTTTCAAATCATCCGCCTAACCTGGCCTAGTCGGCCACGCGGACCCCCGCTATAGGCGGTGTCGCCTCGGCAGGTGCCCGGCATATGAGGCGCTCCGCCTTCGATCAATCGCGGAGCATCGCTAGCGTCAGCACTATGATGGCAATGATGGCGGTCGCTTTTATGGGTTCCGAAAGGATGCCCCCGTTTCGAGGCGAATCCCTACAGATCTGATGGTTGGCAAGGGCGGTAACTCTACAGCGCCCAAGACACCTGCGCTAAGAAACCACTTACCCCGGGGACACGCGCCCCTCCGCAATTGGCAGCGCACTGGGATCAGCCATCTGAGGACTTACGCCCCTTTCGCCTAGCAGGGGTGGGCCCGCGTCGTCTTAGGGGCGAGGGGCATTTGATGTGGCTGATCGAGCCGTGTTAGAGTTGACAGAATAAGCAACTAACGAACCTCGGCCTCGAACCCCCGAGGCCCCCTCGGCCTCGGACCTCATGTCTCCTCGGCCTCGAACCTCCGAGACCCCCTCGGCCTCGGACCTCAAGTCCCCTCGGCCTCGGACTTCAGGTCCCCACTACCTTGAGCCGCCTGAAACTAACACGTGGCCCACCAATCATCTGCGGCTGCCACATGACCCTAACTGTCTGTGATTGCGCATGGCCATTATCCGTAGCGGTGCCTGTCTAACACGACTAGGCCCATCTGCCACCTGTGGTGCCGCACCTGGCAGGCGACTGGCAGGGCAAGACGCCTCTGACATGCTCAGTGTCGGTTGCGACCTATCTCTGTCAACCTGGCCATCTGCCATTACCAGACAATAGTGCCTTGAATTAGCCATCTTTCGAGAGAGGAATAGGGAATCTTCGTACAGGTATAAGAACCTACATCACAACGATGGAAGGGATCTGAACTCAAGCTTCTAGCTACTTTCTATTAGCTCTTTTTCTTCAATGTTCCCGAGTCGCTTATTTGAGCGTCGATCTTCGCCGATGCAATCGATCCCCATGGACTTTCTTGTAGAAGCTTCTTCGAGGAGGAGATCTTCGTTTCTGGTCAGATGAACGATTTAGCGGCAACCGTCGCTATGTATTTTTTATAAATATATTAATTTTTTTTATAACAAAAATAAGAGTTATATTTGCACAAGTATTGTTTTACAAACACCAACTGCAGTCAGCTAACGTGGCCTATGACAAAACTCAAAAGAAAGATTTTATTATTATTATTATTTATCATCGCCAAATTTGTTACGAGGAATATATATGTTAGAACTTTTAAGATAGCATGACTTTTTATAACTAAATATTTCAGGTTATATGTGAGGAAATATGGTATAACCAGTTTCTTTCACCCCGCCCCCCACACCCCACGCCACCCCCCCCCCCCCCCAGCCGCGCCCCTCTCTCTCTCTCTCTCTATATATATATATCGGTCGAAGGCTTGCTTTCTACGCCACAGCGCCCGGGCAAAGGAGAGAGAAGCAGATCGTCGCGCCGACCGCCGCCGCTATGGCTCCCGAGCCCGAAGACGAGATGAACGAGAAGAACCCTGCCCCTCTCGACGAGGACGACATCGCCCTCCTCAAGACCTATGTACGTCCTCCACGTCCCTTTTTCCCCTTCCAAGACCTTCTTCCTCTTTTGATCTACTCATTCTAATCAATCTTATGGCCATAGATCCGTGCTCTTCTCCTGAATCGAAATGTCTGTTGATGTTTTTTTGTTATTTTTGGGAGTTCTAAGAATCTCTATCTTATAGGTCCTCTTTGCAGGACGTTCTCCAAAATTTAGGGTTTGGTTCTTGTCAGTTCTTTTGATATCATCTTCTCTTGGGTAATCAAATAATAGATTGGTTTCGTGGCATACTTTCACGAGCTGACTCAAATTAGCTTCTTTCTTGGACTCTAATAAATTTACGGGTTATCTTTGATTTATTATTTTTACATTTTGCTTCTGCTTGCAAATCCATTTCCCGTGCTTCTTTTCTTTTCTAATCTTCACTTTTTTCCTTTTCTTTGTTCGCACTCAAGCTTCGTTAGTGCTTTGTTTCAGTGCACTTTTCCTTTCTTTCATTGTCATTACGGCTTTGCTGGTTGTTTGTCTTTAATTTATCACATATGTTTGATGACAGGGTCTTGGACCGTACTCTGCGAGCATTAAGAAGGTTGAGAAGGAAATTAAGGAGATGGCCAAGAAAGTCAATGACCTATGTGGTATGTGGCAGAACAAAATTTTAATTCTACCCTCTCTCTTTCTCCCCCCACCCTCCACACACAGACGCTTTGCTCGTCCAGTTTAAGCGCTAGGGGCCAGCAAGGAAAATAAAGACGATGTTCAGAACTTTGCACCTACATCCAGTACCAGCTGGAAATTGGTTTAATGACGTAACAACTCCAATGCCGTAGGGTGTTATTAACTTAATGTTGTTTCAAGCGCTGTTTAGATATTGGGAGCAAAGTATACCAGTATGAAATTACATTGCATCTCAAGACTAGGAAGTTAAAACTCCTCCAAGATCTGTTTTTTGAGATGAGCAATGGAATTACTTTAATGAAGTAACCTTATCAAAAGTGTTCGTTAATGGCACGAAGACAAGGTTAAATAAAAAATGATGTAATGGAAGATGAAAGCTTCAAAATTATAAAATAGGTATAATAGCAGAATGCCTTTTTCAAATGAACTTCAAATGAAAATTATCTTCCCGTCCAAATTGATGGCCAAGAGATGTGACGACTTGTTCAGTTTCTTTAAGTTGGATTATTATGCAAAAAATATAGTGGGTCAAATCATATTCAATAGAACTAGAATTAGGTGAATGGGGAGGTGCTTGGGGGCATAGTGTGATGTGCACAGTGCTTTAGGAACTTGAATTTGAGTTGACGGATTAGGATATAGGATGTAGGATGTAAAGGCCTGAGCTAATATGGATTGATGAAATGAGATTGGTAAACAGAGGGCAGTCAGGCTTCTGGATAAGCAGCAGCAGCAACAGCTGAGCAATATTAATGCAGGATGATGACATCATCATGTTATCTACTAGAACAACAATAATCAGGGATATTAATATTGTCATGTGTTCATCTAAATAAAGGGGCAAGTGTATTCTATATAGAAATACAAGCCTTTTTGGATTTTGCCAGACCATGTGATTTTGCTAATCAGTTGATATTTCATTTAACTACAATATGTTCTCGTGGAATGCAGTCACGCTGCTGCTTGACATAACTATAGAGGTATATGAATCATTTCTGCGTCCAAAAAAAAGAAGGATTGTAGATCTTAGTCAGCAGGAAATAGATTAGATGGATTTGAACCTTGCATCGAGTCTAAAGTAATACTAATATTAAACATTAATAGGTGCAGGATTAGAGGAGTCTAGAATTGTAGAAATGCAAATATAAGAGAGGTACCATTTCAGGATGAGCATTGCATTCTTGATAGAAATTTGCAGTACCAAGGGTGTGATCTCACATATTTGTCCATGCGAGGCAAGATATTTTGTATCAATCCTCATCTTCCTTGTAGCTTCAATGGTATAAGTTTGTCACCTTACCTCTAGAAGCCTCAAGAGAGGTGAGGCATTTGCGCATTTTGTGTGGCGTTTCATATTAGCAGTGTAAGGATTAGCAGTATCTCAGAGATATCCACCAATCGCATGTTTACTAGTTATATGTGTTACTGGCACAATGAGTAGTATTTGCTAGCTTGGATGTGAAGAAGTTTCTCATTCTGCTCCTTGTTCTTCCCCTTGAACAACAGGTATTAAGGAGTCTGACACTGGATTGGCTGCACCAAGCCAGTGGGATTTAGTTTCTGACAAGCAAATGATGCAGGAGGAACAACCTCTTCAGGTAGATATTGCTCTCTCTCTCTCTCTCTCTCTCTCTCATTTTCGAAAGTTCTCTTAACCCTGTATACTCTTATTTTTCAAAAGTTCCTGAGTTACTAGAGTGATGTTATCATTTGAATGGAGTCCATTTCATGGCAGCTATTTGTTTCTTTTGAAGGTCGCAAGATGTACGAAAATTATCAACCCGAACACAGATGATGCTAAATATGTGATAAATGTTAAGCAAATTGCCAAGGTATATTTTTGATTTTAGTATAAAGTTTAATATCAGGGGATTGAAATATTTGATTGATTATTATTTCAAGGGTTTGAGTACTATATATTTGTCATATGCAGTTTGTGGTTGGCTTGGGTGACAGAGTCTCCCCAACTGATATAGAAGAAGGAATGCGTGTAGGGTAAGACCATATGTTTGTAACCACAAAAACAGACATTGTTTTGTAAATTAATGCTATGAGTTAAATTCAGTTCTTCCAGCTTACAAATTAGGAGTATATTAAATGTTGGTGTAAGTAATGGAAGTATTATCAATGATATGACTAATATTGTTAAGGTTTTCTGCTTTGACCTATACCCTTGATGCGAGCATATTATATTGAAGTGATAAGGTGTCGGTGACTAATATTAAGGTTTTCTGTATTGACCTATACCCTAGATGAGTTTTTTATATTGAAGCGATAAGGTATCGGTTCGATGTGGAGGCTCGATATAGCATTGTACCGACACATTATTAAAACTACTAGCTCACCTACAGCAGCATAACATGCATTAGTACAGGGTGTACCATACTGACCTGACTTATTAACATACGCCAGTGGTATGGGGTCTAGTAATGAGGCCGAAAATCTTGAATATTATTATAACACATTTAGATTAGGAGAAGAATAATGTAAGAGCAACAACATGGAGACAACATCTAATAGAAACTTGGGAAGAAATTAAAATGTTAATGCCTGATGCAAAGCAAGTAGAGCAGCTTTTTGGAAGGAGCAGAACCAACATTGTGTTTTGACTTATACATTCTTATGCAAAGACAAAACAATGAATTAACCAACATAGCTAAAAATAAAATTGATATAAAGACATTGTCACACTCATATGGTTGTTGCTGGTGGTTGTTAATTGAGCTCATCTTTGCCAAATACAGCTCTTGTCTGGCATGCTATAGTTGGTGGCTGGTCAAAACTTGAGGAAACTTATCCAAAGGTGGTGGTGTAGGTGTACTGAAAAGACAGAAACATCCATATGAAACAAGAATTGATAGTTAAAGGAATAGATAAAAGGGAGCATCATCTCCATATTTCAAATAAAATCAAAATCCTTTGATTCAAGAAAAGTGCACCTTGTTATTATTCGTTTTGGCTGTTGAGGCAAGAAATATTGTTCCTTGAGTTTAGGCATTATTTCATCTTTGAATCCTGCAAAATATCAGTGTGGTGGTGAACCGTTCCAATCCTTGCCAATGTGGCTTTTTTTCTTTGTTCCCCACTCAAGCAATATCCTTTTGAGTTGCATCCACTCCCAGTGGAGGTTGCTCTCTACCATTGTTCTCAATATGTGATAACCTTTTCTAAACTGCACTGGGGGTAACTTCCATTGGAGTATATTTGCATTGATGGTGAGAGCATTTGAATGTTAATGATGTAGAATCTGTTTCTTAAGGAAGAATTGGTGTGCCATAACTATAGTATTTAAAGCTTGAAGGTTTCTAATGTGAAAATTTCAGGCCACATTTGGCATGAGGCTTTCCTGAAATCGATGGAATTGTTTAAATCTAAGGAATCAGAGACTTGGGAATATGAAAACCATGGAATTGGATGATTCTCTTATTTGGTATACAATCCTGTGTGGGTTTTTGTAGAAGACTAAAATTTTTTATTCATTCCCCTTCAGTGTACAATCCCAGGAAATATATAGGAGATTACAAGATAAGAATAGGAAACTTAATCATTCTAAATCTGAAATCTATCTAATCAAATCCCTTAATTTTAGCGAATGATTACAAGATAAGAATATGAAACTTAATCATTCTAAATCTGAAACCTATCTATCAAATCCCTTAATTTTAGGGAATTTAAATTCAAACAGATTCTCCTAATCTATAGGGATATTTAACTAATTTTATTTACAGCTTATTTGCATTTCAACACTCCCCTCAAGCTGAGGAATAGATATCTTTCATTCCAGCTTGGATATTAGGGAACCTGCATAATCTGCATCGGTATAAGCTTCTAGAGTAAGAGTATTGCTCTTTTTGAACAAAATTTCTTTCCCTAGATTGCCTTTCAGGTAATGTAGTATCCTGTAAGCAGCTTGAAGATGTGGTTCCCTTGGATCATGCATAAATTGACTAATCATGCTCACTGAGTATGCTATGTCTGGTCGAGTGTGAGTAAGATATATGATCTATCTACCAATCTTTGGTACATTCCTTTGTCAACAGCTGGTTCTTCTTTAGCCTCACCTAACTTATGATTTGGATCCATTGGAGTAGAGACGGGTTTACAATCTATCTTCCTTGTTTCTACCAACAAATCAGCCACATACTTTTGCTGAGATATGAAGATTCCTTGTGTGGAATATGCCACCTCAATACCAAGGAAGTACTTCAGTTTTCTAGTTCCTTTATCTCAAATTCCTTCACCAGCTGCCGCTTTAATTCCTGCTTCTCCATTTCATCATTCCTAGTTACTATGATGTCGTCCACATATACTAGAAGAGCAGTAACCCCTCTGTAACTGACTGCTTAATAAAGAATGTATGGTCCCCTTGACTTTGTTTATATCCGGATTCCTTCATCACTTTTGCAAATCTTTCAAACCATGCTCTAGGTGATTGTTTTAATCCATAAAGTGCTTTTTCAACCTGCACACCTTGCTACCTGAGTTCCCTTTAAATCCTGGTGGGATGTTCATGTAGATTTCTTCATCTAGGTCACCATGGAGAAATGCATTCTTAACATCATATTGCAGCAGTTGCCAATTGAAGTGTGCACCCAAAGATAATAGGATTCTCACAGTATTCATTTTTGCGACTGGAGCAAAGGTCTCTGATAATCTACACCGTAGGTTTGAGTGTACCCTTTAGCTACCAATCTTGCTTTATATCTCTCAAGGGATCCTTAGCTCTGTATTTCAATGTGAAAATCCACTTACAGCTAACAATATTTTTTCCTTTTGGTTTGTCAATGATCTCCCATGTTCTATTCTTTTCTAATGCACTCATCTTCTCTCTCATGGCAGTCCTCCATTCCCTTTTTGTCAATGCCTCAGTAACAGTGTTAGGAATAGCAATGGTGTTTAGGCTCATAATGAATTTTCGGTGAGTTGGGGACAGACGATTAAAGGAGACATAGTAAGATAATGGATAGAGTGGTCGTTTGGTGCATTCTCTTGTGCCTTTTCTGACAGCAATGGGTATGTCTAAGTCTTCAATGGGGTCAGTAGGTGTCTCAATAGGCTGTAAAGACATGTCAGATCTTACGGGTATGTCTAAGTCTTCAATGGGGTCAGTAGATGTCTCAATAGGCTGTAAAGACATGTCAGATCTTACCTTGATTTCATTTCCAGAGTTTGGATCAGATTCTTAGACTTGTGTCAATTCAGGAACAGCCTTTCTCCTTGAATATACCTGAGAGAATCCTGTAGGATTGTAACTGGCATTGATTAGGTCAGGAGAGACAAGAGATGACACATATTCAGTAGACTTGTTTCTAGCTATGTTGGTTGGAAGATCAAGGGATTGAAGTGGTTCAAAAATCTCAGAAGTCCTATCTTCTAACATGGAAATCTCCCTCTGAAGAGAGGACTTGGAGAAAAAAAGGTGTATTTTCCACAAATGTGACATCAACAGAAATGTAGGTTTTTTTGGATGAAGGGTTATAACACTTGTATCCTTTTTGAGTGGATGAGTAATCAAGAAAGACATTTGATGGCACGGGGATCTAGTTTGTTTCTATGCTGGCTGTGAACATGAACAAAGGCAATGCTGCCAAATACCCTAGGTATAAGGCCATTTGAGGTTCGGAAGTGAGGGTAGAAGCTATTGAGGGTCTCTATAGGACTCTTATTATTTAGCACACGGAAGGAAAGTCTGTTTATCATGTATGTGGCAGTGAGAACAGCCTTACCCCAATAAGACTTGGGTACATTCCCTTGAAAGAGTAAGGCTCGAATGGTATTGAGCAAATGTCCATTTTTCTTTCAGCTACCCCATTTTGCTGGGGCGTGTTGACACATGATGATTCATGGATAATACCTTGGGATTGGAATAAGGTGATAGAACTTGATTAAAGTAATCTTTAGCATTATCTGTCCTAAAGCTTTTTATGGTAACTCCAAATTGGTTTTGAACCATTGAATGGAACATTAGAATAACAAATCTAACATCATATTTGTGTTTGAGGAGGAATAGCCATGTAACTCGAGTGCAGTCATCAATGAAGGATACAAACCACCGAGCCCCAGAAATATTAGGTATGCTGGAAGGGCCCCATATGTCACTATGGATCAAATGAAAAGGATAAGAACTGCGTTTATTGCTAATAGGAAAAGATACACGAGCATGTTTTGATAACTCACAAATATCACAATGAAACTCAGAAATATCTAATCTTGGAATAGTTGAGGAAACATAACTTGTAAAACCCTAAAAGATGAATGACCTAGGCGTAAATGATACAACCAAATGATATCTTTATTGGAAGAACTGAGAAAGGACAATGACAAATCATTCTTAATAGTTTGAGATGATTCAAAGAGATAAAGGCCGCTACTTTTCTTAGCAAGTTCAATCCTCTTCCCCGATCCCTGATCCTGAAAAACACAATAAGAAGAGGAAAAAATAGCATAACATTTAAGATCATAGGTGATCTTATAATTGGAGATGAGGCTGGCTGATAATTTTGGTACATGGAGGACATTTTTAAGGATAAGGGTGGGTGTGATATATATATCCCTGAACCTTGTAATAGTGGTTAAAGAGCCATTAGCCACTACAATTTTTCTGTCACCTGGGCATGGGGTATAGGTGTGGAAATACTAAGGTGTAGGGGTCATATGTTTGTGGCACCGGAGTCTATTATCCAAGAGTTTGTATAGGTGTTTTCGGTTTTTATTACTTGGGCATTCATAAAAAAGAAAAAGAAGGTTTACCTGAAAGAGTCAAGGAGCAAGCTCCAAAAGGCTTCTCAAGAGATCCTAACAAACTCCTTAGCTTTTCAATTTCTTCATTATTGGCTGCAGTTTTGACCTTGATCTCATAAACTTGTGCATCATCGTGGTCCTTTGAATATGTGCGACGCAGCTGTCAAAAACATACATGTGTCGCTAATCATGGGTTCCATGGAATCCCATAGCCACGACATTATCCTGGAGTCCTCCTCATCCCAGATTTTAAACTTCGGATCATCCTTTGTTGGCCCGTTTCCGAGAAGATGGCTGAGCCTTCCCTTGTCTTTGAGGTATGTTCGGACAAATTGAGACCACTTGAGATAATTCTTCCCACTGAGCCTATAGGATGCCCGAATATTATGTAAATCTCCAATTTTCTGAACAGAATTGGATTCTTCAGATGGGTTACGGATGCTAGAGGTTTTAGAGGTTGATACGGTCGATGGAAGAAATCTTGCAGTAATGAAGGCTGCTGGGATAGGTAGAGAATAGGCTCAAGGAGCCGCAGCAATGAAGGCTGCGTGCAAAGGGATGAATGTGGAAAACCCTAAAGCTCTGATAATATGTAGAAGGCTGAAATTTTTTATTCATTCCCCTTCAGTGTACAATCCTAGGAAATATATAGGAGATTACAAGATAAGAATAGGAAACTTAATCATTCTAAATCTGAAATCTATCTAATTAAATCCCTTAATTTTAGGGAATGATTACAAGATAAGAATAGAAAACTTAATCATTCTAAATCTGAAATCTATCTAATCAAATTCCTTAATTTTAGGAATTTAAATTCACATAGATTCTCCTAATTTATAGGGATATTTAACTAATTTTATTTACAGCTTATTTACACTTCAACAGTTTTCAATATGGGTTTTAATCAAAGGTTTAATTAGGGCTAGAGGGTAATTTTGAAATAAATAGGTTTGGTAAGGAATTTCAATGTGGGTTTTCAGTACAACCCACCTCCCATGTGGGTTTTTAAAATCACCATTTTTGAGTTTTCAATGCTCTAGGCAATGGTCTAATGTCCCTCTCTCTCTTTTGACTGATAATACCAAAAATTGAATTTGGCAAATTCCTAGGAATCTTTAAATTTGCTCCTTCTAATGTCCTCATTAAACATGTTTTTACCTCAAGAATAGCTCTTATACTTGCCTATTTTGATGCAAATAGCTTGATTTCTGGGAGTGTTTGGCCTCTTTTGGTTAGTTTAAATTAAGCTGTCCTTTGGGAAGATAGCTTTGTACTTTTTCTATGTCGGTTGACTGTTACGATTGGATGCAAGAAAGCTTCAGAGATAACTCGCACAAAGTTCACTATACTTTAATGCTTCAATAAAGAATGAGAAATGTTCAAATTACTAGGTGCCTGAGTTGCATGGACAAACTTGAAAGAACCTAAGCCTGTTGGTATGGGAATATTTGGTTCCAGTTTAGTTTGTTGATTATCATAACACTTGCTTGAGCATAAATCTAACAATTGTTTAAATAGTATTTTATTGGTATGTAAATAGTTCATCATTTTATTTCTATGCCTTTTTGGCATGTGCTCCTTTTCGTTGATCTTGGTTATGTTGTACTCTGCACCTCATTTCACCTTCTGACTCCAGTAGTCTTGTCATCTCTGTTGCCTCTTGTGGACCTTCTTGTATTTTAATGATTAGATCTTGCAACCAGAGTTCTTTAATATCAACTTCAGTCCTATGGATACTATGGCTCATATTGCAAATTTCATGTTTTGGACCTTCGTTACTGATATACATCTTTTCTTTTGCTTTTATTATTTTTATGTTTTTCTTTTAATAATTTCCAGTACTCAATTTTCCTGTTGCAAAGCAGACATTGACGCTTGTTTCTGTCCTCACAGTTATTTTTGTGCTTTTCTTGAAGGAACCACGAAATTTTGGGTGCAAGATGAGGACTAAATAGTAAATACATTTGTAGTTTCCACTTATGTTAATTAATCCCATAACACTTCATCCCACCTCTTTTTCTTGTTCCTGGCTCTTTAAAATTGAAATGAAAAGGATAGAGTCCATTTACTTCAGTCTTTGTCAGACTTGTTGTTTTAAGTAGTGGAACTCACATTTTGAGGTTTAAGATCAAGATTATAGTTTAGGGCAATTTTTCCCTTGAGTTAGTTAAATTTAAGATTATCCGCTGAGTGCCAAGTAAAAACTTGTTTTCTTGTAGTTTTCTATAGAATTTCAGATTTGACTGTTTTCCTGGATTTTTTCTTATTATCATGTTTTTGTTTAATTTTGCAGAGTTGATAGGAATAAGTATCAAATTCAAATTCCTTTGCCACCAAAGATTGATCCAAGTGTTACGATGATGACAGTGGAAGAAAAGCCTGATGTTACGTACAATGATGTTGGTGGATGTAAGGAGCAGATTGAGAAAATGCGAGAAGTGCGTATGAACTAGTTTTGTTTTGACTATGTTCTCTTTAAAGGTTTTTCTCAAGAAAAAAATGCAATCCTGTGGCATGGGTTTTCTTTAAGGAAACAATCATGTGTGCAACCAGTGCTTGTCTCACTAGGCATGTGTGCATATACATGTGATTAAAGCTGCATCCTGAGTTGACATTTTTCTTCACACTGTATGCTTCAGGTTGTAGAGCTTCCTATGCTTCATCCTGAGAAATTCATTAAGCTAGGTATCGATCCTCCTAAAGGGGTTCTGTGTTATGGTCCCCCTGGAACTGGTAAAACACTGCTAGCTAGAGCTGTTGCCAACAGAACAGATGCTTGTTTTATTCGTGTCATTGGAAGTGAGCTTGTCCAAAAATATGTGGGAGAAGGGGCTCGGATGGTCCGTGAACTTTTCAGGTTGTCAAACTTCGATAATTACATAAGCAAGTTATCTTTTTATTTATTTTCTCCAAGAGATCATGACTGAAGCTTTTATTTTCATTAACTAAATTAAATTCTTGGAGTAGATGGCCCGCTCAAAAAAGGCATGCATTGTGTTTTTTGATGAAGTGGATGCCATTGGTGGTGCTCGTTTTGATGATGGGGTTGGTGGCGACAATGAAGTTCAGCGAACTATGCTAGAAATTGTTAATCAGCTTGATGGTTTTGATGCTCGAGGAAATATTAAAGTTCTGATGGCAACTAATAGGTATGTATCTTCAGTTTGCCTCGGACTTGCTTGAGTCATCTACTCTGAAATATTATTTAAATTTGTAATGAAGAACGACAGCAACGCCTCTAGCTCTGTTGTTCTCGTGTTGTTCTTGCGTTGTTTTCTCTAGCAAGTGCTTCAGAAAAATAATTCTACCTTCAAATTGAAATCTTGACTCGGAGTAGGTCTGCATTTAAATCTTGAAGACTTGATGGTTGTTAGATTTAAAAACTACTAGTTTAAATGGTTTAATTTTGGGGCCTTGTCTGTGGTTTTAGTGTGCATCATGTTCATATCTAGCTCTTCTCAGTAACTGGAGGCAGGTTTTATTAGAAAAGTGGATCTCTGCAACTTAATTTGGAATATTTACATCATCATCAGCTTTAGAACTGTTTTATATGTTTTAGCACTGCAAACATCCTAGTATATTGTGTTTGTGAGGAATGATAAGTTCCTGGAACTCAATTTGGGACATCTGCAGCATCATTAGTTATTACAACTGCAACTGTCCCAGTATTCTGTTAGACCTTAAATTTCATCCCCTATGGTAGGTCTGCGAATTGGGGTCAAGAAAATTGATTTTATAGGGCCAATCTAGCTTCGTTAATTTTTTCATTCAATTCACCGGTGGTTACTGTCCAAATTGTTGTGCTCATTAATTTCAAGTTAAGATACAAGCAAAAGCTAAATCTAACCTTTTCTTTCTATTACTAAAAATTAATGCAGACCTGATACTTTAGACCCAGCATTGCTGCGTCCTGGACGACTGGATCGCAAGATCGAATTTGGTCTACCTGATTTAGAGAGTAGAACACAGATATTCAAGATTCACACCAGGACAATGAATTGTGAGAGGGATATTCGATTTGAACTTCTTGCTCGCCTCTGCCCCAATTCAACTGGTAAGACATTAGTGATTGATAGTGCTTCTAGTTTTGAAGTTGTCATTGTAAAGATGTTCGCATTTATACTCGAATTTTTTTTATGCTACTACAGTGAATTTTAACCATTAGATTTTTGGTCTTGGGCATATTGAAGAATATGATCTAACAATTTTATTTTGATGAAATTCTATATGGTAACCATATTCTTAGATGGGTCAGGGAGATGAGTCATGTTTTCTGCCAGTGTTCTCAGAGTCTATTAATTAGTTTTTATTAATGTGGTTGGTGGGTATTTTTATTGTAGGGGCGGACATAAGGAGCGTGTGCACTGAAGCTGGGATGTTTGCTATCCGAGCACGAAGGAAAACAGTTACAGAGAAAGACTTTCTTGATGCGGTCAACAAGGTCATCAAAGGCTATCAGAAATTCAGTGCTACACCGAAGTATATGGTCTACAATTAACTGATTATCACATTCTTTTTTTTCCGTTCGGAATGGGAGAGTCGGTGGCTTACCCGATCTCAGTACTGCAGCATGCATCTTCCGTTTTATGGTGAAAATAAACTGTGGTCCTTTGCAAGATTATATGTTTTAAGTTAATATGAGTTTTTTTGGTTGTATGATTCTAGATAATGTACTTTAAACATATGACAATTTTTCTATTGAAGACGCTGGTCCATGATACGTGCCTGCATCTACTTTACAAGTTTGTATCAAGTTAAGTACTTGTTATACATGCATTACATGTGACCGTAATTTTGTGTCCAAAATATAGGGGCAAAGATGTCTGCCATGTTGGACAGCCCCAAGGTTTAGGGACATTCGGAGTCCTTTTTAAGTGAACCCATATCCAGCTCAAGATACAGATATAGAGTACTTACCCGTCCACAATTCACATTGCACAATAAATTAAGTTGTTGGACCGTATGCAATTCAAGATCACCTTGTTGTAGGTTGGCTTGTATTCAGAATGGCTACGAGGAGTTGTAGCTGTTCAAATAGCTATCTTAATTTTTTTTTTTTTTAAAAAAAATATCCTGTCGTGGTCCATATATTCTGTTGGGCCTCTCCTTGGCTTTTCTTACAGATGTCCTGACGAATTGAGCTATGGTGTCTTGATCAAGATGCATGCAAAAATCTATTTACCTCCTTTGCCTTGGGTGTTGTTTTGGACGAACAGTTAAATGTGGCATTGCTCTCGTCCTTTGGTGGAAGAGCATTTATATCTATGCATCCGGGTGGTGATGGAAGTCGCATTATGAGTGACGATGTTCGTGGAGCGGGTTTTAAGCATCGGCGATGGAGGATTCTTAAACAACGTCGCCTTGTTTGCCATCGAGAGCACAGAGAGCATACGCTGGCGGAGTTGGTTGCGTGCAGGCGTCGATGGTCAGGTTGAAGCAATGAGAGAGATTGTGGATGCTATCGTAGTGTCTACGTTGATGACGAGACCGCCACAGTGATCCAATCCCATTCCCTTGACCCCTCTTTGCTAGGCTTCGCTTCTCACACCCCGCTCCGGCCCCAACAAGTGCTGGAAAAGACGTGCATCGCCCTTCCTACGCCTCTGCTCTCCATGGCACCACCTCTTCTTTTGTCTTTCATGTTTCAAACGCTCTTTCAAATACAAGAAATGGATACTCTTATAATCTACTTCCATTTAAATTACAATGCTACTTGAATTACCATGTAACTATGGTCCAATCCGCAAAAACTCATTCCAAATAAGTCACTTGGCAATCCAATCGTACCTCCAACCATTCACATCATAAATATTAAAGGCTTGAATTCATACTGAACACAAGTTTGTGAAATGCAAATCATAAGGTGTAAACCAAAAATAAAAATCTTCATCCTGAACATTAATTTAAGCTTGTTATTCCAAAAATAAAATGTACAATTATGTAAAACTCTGAGTCAGAAAGACCATTTGCTTGTTCTCTATACCAACTGAATCAAAGAATTATGTTTCAGTAATTTGATATATTTTAGGCCATTCTGAATAAATAAAATTAAAAAAAAATGTAACATCTGAAATGTTGGGTTTCTTAGCCGCAATCCATTCATAAAACGAAACAAAGGAGGCACCCATCAATACATGGGCAATGAATGTCACTGTAGCCAACCCTGTGTGTCTGGACCGTCAGTTGTTAGGCGATCTCTTGTGCATCTCCGCCAAGTAGTCTCTGGCTCATGTTGGCTCTCTGCACCAAACGAACTAAAGCTCCCACAACTTCTGACATGGGTCGTCTGAATTCCGGCTCGGGCTGTTAAAATCCAATTCCAAGGTAAGAAGTTAACAAACTTACCTGGGATGATGATGTGATACTGTCACGTAGCCTATATAATTAAATAGTGCAGACAGATATGCTGGCTTTTTTCATTTTAAATTTACTATGTATAACACAAGAAGCAATGTTTCAAAATGGTGTGGAAATCTACTTAGTTGCATGTCTGATTATCAGAATGGTAAATGTAATGAATTTTCAACCATAACAAATTAGATTTTTTTTTTTTTTTTTTTGTCTTTTTTGAGTCTATAAACTCCATTCACCTGAACACAGAGTACAATCACATCAGCAAACCGAGAGAGCGATTTTGGATGGTATACCCCCTGAGGGCTGGATCAACCATGCTGCCCAATGCATCAATGTCATGAAGCGGAGAGAGGTTGCCCATAGAATCAATTGGCTTCTCAGATTGTGGTCTAGAGCTGTAGCAATGTTAGTATGTTACAACAATCAAAATATAAAACAGTAAAAGATTTTATTTTCAGTTCTGCTACTTGGATCATGACTAGATCATAAATAGATTAAGATTTACCTGTCAAAAGGCTTCCGTCCAGTCAAAAGCTCCAGCATGACCACTCCAAAACTGTATACATCACTCTTCAGGGTATACTGGCCTGACAAGGCAACCTCAGGGCATCATATCCAGAACCCATGTTCTGATCTGATGCCTCCAGAATTCAACTAAAAAAAATTAGGAAAACCTTTATTTTTTTTTAAAAAAAAAGAAACTTAATATAGTATTGACCAAAATTAGGCTATGGTAAGTCAGGCCTGTGCTGCTGGTCACAACAAGATAAATCGTAATTATCTCAAGAACTAAAACATGCAAACAGATGTATCCTGGTGTATGAAGCATCCAACATCAAAACCTTATAATTTGAACCCAGGGACATATCTTTGTCGTATCGATGCAAGCATAGATGCACATTAATGTTAAAATCCAATGGATACTTGAACTGAACAATCTATAACTTTATAGAATGGTTTTGTCTTTGCTTAATGTTATGTGAAACTTCACAACTGTTTACAAGTGACAAAAGTTGGCACACAATGGTGGCAACATAATAGTTTGCCTTTAATTGCGAAGGATCATCATGTCAAACAGACCCAAATTTGTGTGCATCCAGAGTGTTGCAAGTTTCCCACGAAATTTTAGTCTTATAATGGAAGGTCCAATGGAATTAGTCTTTCCATTGATCAAGCTGTTTTTAAGCAGCCCTTGTTCAGCTTGATTTTGGCCTGGTCAACTAGGAAACTGTAATGCATGGGCATATGGGCATGGGAACTTGTAAGCTAAGGTGTGGCACATCCAAAGTTCAAGAGAGTTACACAGGTTTGAGAGCTTAGGCTACATAAGCTCTCAGGTTCTTAAGTCATTTGGGTCATCTTGTGACCCAAGAATAGAGAGCATGTGAGTCATGGGTGTAGATGGGCTCAGGTTTGAGTGCTTTCTTGCATGGTTTAGAAGGAAGTTTTTTGAGAGAATGTTTAATAACCTAATTGTAGGTTATGGAACTGGGTCTAGGGGGATTGGGCTCAGGTTTCTGGATAGACTTCATATTTTAGGGAGTTTGTTAGGGAATTGGTTACAGGCTGATGCGGATAAGTCTTATCATCCAAGATGGATGGTTATTTAAGGCTCTCTCTGAATGTAACCGGATAGCTGAGATCTCAAAAAATAAATGCATTCTTTTTTTCTTCTATATCCATCTATTCTTCTTCTCCTCTATCTTCCCTCACGCACCTGATCTCGGCGGAAGCTGCGCAACAAGTGGTATCAGAGCTTCAGTGCTTGGAAAGAGAAAGAAAAGAGAAATCAGATCTCAGATTCATCTAAAAAAAATTCTCTCTCTTTCCGTGGTGGCGGTAGCTCCCAGGAACAAAGCCTCGCATTCTTCTCCTCTATCTTCCCTCACGCACCTGATCTCGGCGGAAGCTGCGCAACAAGTGGTATCAGAGCTTCAGGTGCTTGGAAAGAGAAAGAAAAGAGAAATCAGATCTCAGATTCATCTAAAAAAAATTCTCTCTCTTTCCGTGGTGGCGGTAGCTCCCAGGAACAAAGCCTCGCATTCCAAATCGTGACTCCCAGCAGAAGCGTGGTGGAGGAGAAGGAACTCACGTCGGATGCACGAACCAGGAAGACTTCCAGCATTAAAGGGACGTGAAGAGCATTGAAAGGTCATGGGAGTTTCTCACGGAAATGGAAAGAGGATTAGGCCTTCTAGCATTAAAAATAAATAAATAAATAAATTCTAAAAAGAGTTTGTGCGTGGATCGAACCAGCAACCAAAGGAAAGAGGTACGAGGTAACTAACCACTGCAGCAATTTGATTGATTGCAACAAGCAGGAAGGCTGCAGGAGAGGATTTCAACCAGGATTTCATCTTTAGGTATTTTTTTTAATTTATCTCTATGATTACTGAGTTTGAAAATTTTAATTAAAAAGGGAGTTTCTCCATGTGGAAGGTGAGGGTTGAGGATTTACTAGTGCAAAATTTTCTTGATGTTGCTTTGGAATCAAAGCCTGAGGAGATGTCAGAAGGGGATTGGTTGTCTCTTGAGAAGAGGGCATATGCAGCGATCAAAGGGTATCTTGCTGATTCAGTTTTGTACAGTGTCCTAGATGAGAAGAAACCGAAGGGTCTTTGGGCCAAGTTGCATTCCTTATACATGGGCAAAAATATGTGCAATAAACTTATGTTAAAGAAAAAATTATATAGTCTTCGGATGCAGGAAGGCGGGGATATTGTTCTTCATATTCAGAAGTATGATAGGGTATGCAATGATTTAATGACTCTTGGTATTAAGATGGAGGAAGAAGATAAATCTCTTCTCTTGTTATGTTCATTGCCTATGTCTTATGATCCTCTTGTTACTACACTGCTTTATGAAAAAGAAACACTGCTTTATGAAGATATTGTGTCTGTGTTGAGATCCAATGAGCAGCAAGGAAAGATAACAGGGGAAGGTATACCTCAGGAGGGCCTCACATTAGGAGAGAGAACTGGCAGAGGCAAGGAGGTCAGCAAGTATAGGGGCCGATCCAGGTCCAAGTCAAAGAAAGGCAAAGGCAAGTTCAGGTGTTACAAGTGTAATGGGGTTGGACACATAAAGAGGAATTATCCTCTTTGGAAGAAACCTCAAGAAGAGAAGAAAGAGAAGGAATCTGTCAGTACTGTTGAAGATGTAGGGGTCGAGGAGGACCTCTTGGTGGTTTCAGATGCACACAGAAGTACAACAGACAGTTGGTTATTTGATTCAGCCTACTCACATCATTATACACCGCATCGGTCCTGGTTTACAGATTATACTAAAATCGATGTGGGGAATGTGACATTAGGGGATAACCATTCTTGCAGGGTGGCAGGAGTTGGCACAGTTAGGATCAGAATGTTTGATGGGGTTGTGAGAACTCTTACTCATGTGAAGCATGTTCCTAACTTGAAGAAGAACCTAGTGTCCTTGGGGTACCTGAGGGGAATGATTTGGTTTCAGTTATCGTTCCGGGAATGGTGTACTCAACGTCATGAAAGGTGCATGGTTGTGATGAGGGGAAAGAGGCTGAAAAATAATTTGTATCAGCTGATTGGGTCTGTGATGTGTGAAGGGTCTGAGACAGCACAGCAGTGCACAGTCAGCAGGATATGTAACGCATGTGGCACTACCGTCTTGGTCACATGGAGAGCGAGGCATGAGGGTGCTGATGAAGGACAGGAGGATTCCAGCTTTGGATGAGGGTGTTGCAGAGGTCTGTGAGCCATGTCAGATGGGCAAGCAACACAAGGTAAAATTTTCTACAGTTCAGCGCACAGTACATGTCCCTTGGAGCTAGTACACAGTGATGTTTGGGGTCCAGCTCCAGTTTTGGGCAGGAATGGGGCCAGATATTTCATGACTCTGATTGATAATTTTTCAAGGAAGGTCTGGGTATATTTCTTGAAGAAAAAGTCAGAGGTCTTCTTCAAATTTCAAGCATGGCAGGCTGAGGTAAAGAAGGAGACAGGGAGATATGTAAAGGTGGTGCGGTCTGATAACGGTGAAGAATTCACAAGTATGGAGTTTCTAAATTTTGCACAGACGAAGGCATCAAAAGGCAATTTTCAGTGGTTAGAACTCCTCAGCAAAATGGAGTGGCTGAGAGAATGAACCGAACTCTCATGGAGAAAGCTAGATGCATGAGATTGCAAGTAGGATTACCTAAAATGTTTTGGGTGGACACAGTTGACACAGCAACCTACTTGGTGAATAGGTCTCCTCATATCAAGCTTGATGGAAGGTTACTAGAGGATGTATGGTCTAGTAGACAGGTGGAGCTTAGCCATATCAGAGTTTTTGGATGTACAGCATTTGTACATGTGGATGCCAGTCAGTGGACCAAGTTGGACGCCAAAGCCCAAAAATGGTGTTCATTGGATATCCGCGAGGAGTCAAGGGATACAGGCTATGGGATCCCTTGGAGCAGAAGACCACGATCAGCAGGATGTGATTTTTGATGAGAGCTCAGTCCTCAAGAAGCAGGAGATGGTAGAGGTTCAGCCGGAGGCCCAGTCGGACGCGGGTGGGCAGCAGGAGGCTCAGCAGGGCACAACTGAGCAACTAACCTCTTATGATATTTTACCTTTTGTAGGATCGCCAAGAGGACATGAGATTCAGGTGGAGCATACTCCAGATATGTCTTCACATGTGGGGACCAACCAGATGCATGCTCACGCAGAGATGAGCAGAGGGAGGAGTCACATCCTGGGATAGGTATCGGCATTGCACTACATAAGCCAAAGAGGGTCATTCGGCAACCGAAGCGATATAGGTTTGGCGAGACCATGTCATATGCATTGGTGGCTGCCAGTGAGGACCAGTTACCTACCAGGAGGCAATGACAAGCCAGGATAGAGATAGGTGGGTCCAGGCAATGGCAAAAGAGATGCAGTCCCTGCAGAAGAATCAGACTTGGCGGTTGGTGTCACTGCCAAGTGGAAAGAAGCCCATTGGTTGTAAATGGGTATTTCAGTGCAAAGAAGGAGCCACAGAGAAGGAGAAAATTAAGTATAAGGCTAGGTTAGTGGCCAAAGGCTTTTCTCAGAAAGAAGGCATTGACTACAATGAGGTGTTCTCTCCAGTGGTATGATACACATCTATCAGGATGTTGCTGAGCATTGTAGCAGTGCAGAATTTGAACTGGAGCAGATGGATGTCAGGATGGCCTTCCTTCATGGGATTTGGAGGAGGAGATTTATATGGAGCAACTAGGGGTTCATAGAACCAGGGTCAGAAAGAAAGGCATGTCGTTTGCAGAGATCTTATATGGTTTGAAGCAGTCATCGCGTCAGTGGTATCTGCGTTTGATGCCTTTGTGAGGAGCATCGGCATGTCTAGATGTGAGTATGATCCCTATGTTTATTTTCGGATTTTAGAAGATAATTTTATATTATACTTGCTTTTGTATGTGGATGATATGTTAATTGCATGCAAGAGTAAAGCTATTGTGGAGGATCTAAAGGCAACATTGTCAGCTGAGTTTGAAATGAAGGATTTAGGTCCTGCTACACGGATTTTGGGGATAAAAATTTTTAGGGACAGACATAGGAGGTTGCTTCATTTATCTCAGGGGACTTATATCAGGAGGATCTGGAGAGGTACAGTATGGATAGTGCAAAGCCAGCTGCATTACCATTGGCTGGTCACATTAAGCTCTCCAAGACTATGTCACCAAGTTCTGAGATAGAGGCTAGGAGATGTCCAGAGTACCTTATGCTTCAGGAGTTGGCAGCCTCATGTATGCTATGGTGTGTTGTAGGCCTGACCTTGCATATGCTGTTAGCCAAGTTAGCATATTCATGGCTAGTCCGGATAAAGCACATTGGAGAGCTCTAAAAGGGATCTTCAAATATCTTGTTGGCACAGTCAGTGTTGGTATATGCTATGGGTATAGTAGCATGGAGGATGGCACCAGACTGACCATGGAGGCTCAGGATCGGGTAGCAGGCTGACTATAGAGTGATTTGGACACCAGGAGGTCGACGACAGGTATGCCTTTATGTTGAATGGTGATCCAATATCATGGAGGTCAAGTCTGCAGCCAGTGACGGCTTTGTCTACTACAGAGTCAGAGTATATTGGTATTTCAAGGCTGCAAAGGAGGCTATGTGGCTGAAAGGTCTTGCACTGGAAATGGGGATAGCACAGGGGGTGATCAGGGTATTTTCTGATAGCCAGAGTACTTTATGTTTGGTCCAGAATTTAGTCTATCATGCTAGGACCAAACATATTGACATCAGATACCACAGGATCAGGAAGCTTGTGGAGGATGGTGAGTTAGAGCTTATGAGAGTATTTACCAAAGATAACGTAGCAGATGCACTCATTAAGGTACTACCTCGGATAGCTTCTTCAGATGTGAAGCACTGATGAGATTGATGGACCAGGTAGAGCTTACTGTAACTTTGATGCACCAAGATGGAGATTGTAAGCTAAGGTGTGGCACATCCAAAGTTCAGGAGAGTCACACAGGTTTGAGAGCTTAGGCTACATAAGTTCTCAGGTTCCTAAGTCATTTAGGTCAGCTTGTGACCTAAGAATAGAGAGCATGTGAGTCATGGGTGTACATGGGCTCATGTTTGAGTGCTTTCTTGTATGGCTTAGAAGGAAGTTTTTTGAGAGAATATTTAATAACCTAATTGTAGGTTATAGAACTAGGTCCAAGGGAATTGGGCTCAGGTTTCTGAATAGACTTCATATTTTAGGAAGATTGTTAGGGAGTTGGTTACAGGCTGGTGCGGATAAGTCTTATCATCCAAGATGGATGGTTATTTAAGGCTCTCTCTGAATGTAACCGGATATATGAGACCTCAGAAAAATAAAGGCATTTTTTTTTTTTCTATATCCATCTATTCTTCTTTTCCTCTATCTTCCCTCACGCGTCTGATCTCGGCAGAAAGCTGCGCAACAGAACTGAACTCGAATTTATTTCTTATCAGGATTCAGAATCACTTGGCCAACTTATGTTTGGCTGGATATGCAATTTTATTTATTTATCTATTATTTATACTTATTTATTAATATATTTGCATACAGACAAGTGCATCTTAACTGCCAGATTAATGGCTGAGGCTAAGAATTCTCCTGACCTCGAAATCTTCAGCCTTTGTACTTTCAGTTCTCAACACCAGCCCTCCTAACCTCTCCTCCCTCGTAAGGATGCAAAGAGATCAGAGTTGATTGAGAGCAAATTGGACTCTGCTTGCTAATTACTTTTTTAAGCTTGCCTCAGCTGCCTAAAATGCCCAGCTCCCAGCCATGCCTAAACATGGCCCCATCTGAAAACAATGGAAAAGTGCAGCTCGGCTCAACTAAAGCTTGAGTAAAAGCTCAGCCAACCCAAGCCTGAGCTGAGCTAAGCAACCTGATACTTGGGTCGGCTCAGCTCATTTGCACCCCCCTGCCTTCTATCCCCGACACTAAGCATCATTCTATTAGCCATTGCCACTGGTTCAATCCTCACTTCAGGTGAGCAAAATCCCAATTCCTTGCAGCCCCATCAATAGGGATTTAATCATCTTTAAGCCCACATTACTCCCTAACCTAAACCAGCTAAGCAGCAGCAGCAGCTAAGACTTTTAGGCTTTCTCTGGCTTCCCCCACTGCACAACTCCTCTCCTCCTGGGCAGCACGCTCTCAGAGTTAGTAAGGATCCCAATCCTCTCCTCCATGTTCTCGTCAGTCCTTCAAACCCTAGCCCTAACCAAAAGCCAATCTAACTACAGCTGCAGCTAAGCTCTGCACCCCTTCAGTCCTCCTTCCAATCTTGTGCCTACTAATTCACAACAGATCACCCCTTAACAATGTGGAGCTGAATAGCAAAAGGATAGAAAATCATCTAGACATGCGGAGCTGTTAAAAAAGTCTTATTATTATAAGGTCAGCAGGGCCATGATAGAGTCAACACTGGACACTGTTCATGTAATACACAACAGAATTAAGGCAACAAACCCTCATTAATTATACTTCGGATATGTTGGCTTCTACAGCTACTCAAAGATAGGCTAGCACAAAATGTAAGTTGGCAAATAATAAAGTACCTGATTGGTTGGCAATATTTCAAGGCTTGGGGGAAAAATATATGCAGATTTTTTTGACTGGTGAATCTAGTTTCTTTTTTATAGAGACGTGAAATCCTAGACATTTTACTTTTTCCTTTTTCCCTTGTAAATAAGGTTCAATGTAATAGTCAAATCAGTCAAGGCTAGACGCTCATTTACAGATGATGCCAACTATCACATTTCAAAAGTTCAAGCTAGTACAGATAGTTCATATTTTGGAGTGCAAAAGAGTGTCATGCCATATTGTGATGGATCATAGAGTTTAAATTTGATAGATTAAAAAAAAAATCCCGCAAATAACATGAATTACATGGATACAAATCTACAAGGAGGCAAACTTATGTAAAAGATGCATCAAAGCAGTGAAAAACAATCACATCATAATCCAAGGATGATACCCAGGAACCTATGGATTAATCCAAAAGGTTGAAAGACTAGGCCAGAAATAGTGGTCCATAAAAGTTCGATCCAATTAAATCAGTACACTCACAGGATTAATCCAAAAGGATACCTATTTGTATGAAATTGATAATTAATAATTTGTCACGTACTCAACAGGAAATCTTAAGATATGCAATCATAAACCTCGGTGCATCTGAAAAGATAAGCATAAGATGAATAACCTAACACGACCGCTGACATAAAACAATTCTCAGACAGAGCTTAAAGCCCCTGAGCATAGGAAAAAAAATGAAGGTATCATTAAAATCAAGAGTCATGACTCCAATAAAACCAAAATAATGCTCCTTAGATCATTAAAATCTTGCCAAAACCTACTTTACATTGCTTTGTAAGAATATCAATAATAATTTTATGTTAGGAATTTCATTGAAAATTGGTAAGGGCCCTAATTTAGTAAACAATGAACTGGGTTGAAAAAAAAAATCTTATTGAGAACTTTGCAAATTGAAAAGAGCTTTTTTTGAGATTTGGCTCCACAGCTATTTCAGGTAACCATTTGAGTGGCTAATTAAAATATTGATAACATAATCTTATATCAGATCCAGGTACATAATGAGGAAAATAAGTAAAAGATATGGTGATTGCAAGGCTCATCATGTGGTGCTGTCTAAATTCTCTAGTCAAGGAAAAAAACATGCCTTTAATACGGTTTGGATCAAGAAGGTTGAAAGGCTGCTCTTGTTCAAGGGTTTCTACCCTTGAAGACTTTCGCATTTTTTTTCTTCTCATGAAACATGCAATGATTCCAGCTATGGCAAAAATAGATATAATGATTCCAGCCAACAGACCAATCTTGTTGATCCTTTGCATGGAATGCGTTGGGGGGGGGGGGGGGGGGGGGGGGGGGGGGGAAGCGGGGGTGGTCTAGACTCAAATGAGAAAAACATTAGTCATATCCAAGAGAAATTTTACTTCAAATTTTACGGTTCCACGTGAAGCGTTATTAATTAAAACGTAAAAGAGAGCAGGTAAATAAGAGTTGGTCGAATATTCCACTTACTGTTGCCTTTATATGTAGCCAATCTGACAAAAATTACACGCACAATATGTCTCCTACTGCCACGTACCATGAGACATGAATCTGGTGGAGCACCGAGAGAAGATCAAAAGAAGAAGAAGAAACAATAATTCTATCTAAAAAATAATGAAGGCCTTGAAAGACCCCAATGCCACCATACATCCATTGGTTGAGCCACCGGACCATCACCAAGTCATTCCTTCTTCATGATTACAGGTCTTTGTTGACAAGGCATTCACAGCGAAGAAGGACGTTACATGTAGCTGATGGTTGGCTTCATCCTTGACTTTTTGCTCCAAACATCCAACAGAATACCAATAGATTCACAAGCACATATCTTCTCTCGGAAATTTAAAAGAACCTACCAGCAACTTAAGCTGACAATATGAATGCACAACCATGCTCATCTCCTGTGTGTCAACTTAACGTTGCAGGAACAAATAGCATCTCACAAGCAAAACTACAGATGTATAGAATCATAGAGATATTCATCGTGATGACATTCAAGTACATAAGCCAGAAGTCAAAAGGATCACCCTGGACCGCTGACGGTTCAAAACCAGAAACATTAGTCACGCATCAAGGTACTGACCATTTATCAGAAAAGATCGCCATTACATCAGTTATTTAGTCACATACGGTATTTGTCAAAAGTTCTTCTTCCAGAACTCAAATGTCTTTAGCATCTTCAGGCCTTTTCAGGTAACTTTGGTTCGCCATCCCCACTTCTCTCTGTCCCCGAGCTCCTATGGTCATCAGAAGCAACAGCAGATTCAGAGGCTACGCTGCTAGCATCTTGCTTGCTTACTCGCCCATCTACTGAGCTGCCAGGAGTGCTGCTTCCGTGTTGGAACTCAAGTAAGCTTGGAACCGACCGGAGGTCAGCACTGCTTCCATGAGATGGCTCAGCATGCATGGCATGCAAGCCATTGACTGCCCCAGCTCTCATGCCCATATGGCCTGGAAAAGGAAGCACCTGTGGTTGTTGGTGGTGAAGTGGCTGTTGCTGAGGTTCCTGCATTTGTTGCGGATTGAACTGCAAAGGAGCTCTGGGAGGGAACATGGGTCCCTGCTGCATGTACTGGCCTCCCTGCGGAATTGCACCATGTGGCATCATCTGCTAGAAGAAAAGTATTATGAGTGGATAAATGAGAACCAATGAAATATATTATACTACTACCGCATGGTTTGTAACTAACCTGAGGACGAGTCTGTGGTTGGGCATCTGCAATTGCAGCTAGATACAGCAGATTCTTTTGAAGCTGGGCCTGATACCTGATCCATGATCCCAACCATCATTTTCACATTTACTTTGAAGAGATTGGAGGAAAAGGAAAAACAAACTTGCAATAGTTTCTCAAGCAGAACATTCTCTACAAATAGGTCGAATTCATGATATATCTATATTGACCAAAAAGAACACTCCTAGTCGATTCAGATGCATGGATAAAAAGATTGGCGCAAATAATAGCTTGTGAGAACTACCACAAGTGGCAGAGACAATGTCATATCGTGAATTTTCCCAGACAACTTAGGAACACCATGTAATCAAAATGTAGCAACAGCCTAATCATAAGCAGTAGTTTAGAGGGAACATATGGATAAACAAAAACAAGCCTAAAATGGAAGGCAAGCAATAAAGTATGTGCCCTTTTGAATATAGCAAGATTTAGTGAGGCAGACATTGTCTTGTAATATTGGTGTCATCCATAAGATATTTAGAGTGTCTGAATTGAGTCTGACCTGATAGTGTTTGCATATATTTTGTTAGACCAGCCAAAATGGAACCAATTCCTATGGCACTCGGATGGTTGGTTTCCTTACAAGATTGAGGAGACGCAGGTCTCATTTAATTCAGAGAAAAAAAGATACCATATTGCCAACGGAATATTTTGCACCATAGTTGATGTGGAAGGCTCCAGGGCAAGCATGACCATGATTTGAGCCGCCCCAGCCCCTCTTTTTTCAGGTGACAATTTTATAACCATACCCAACCTATCGACTAACTAGATCAGGTCAAATTGGAGCAAATGAACAAGTTTTTAGACCCACTGCATCATTCAGGCCAGGTCACATCTTGTCCAGTTCGGGTCCAATGCAAGATAAGAAAAAAATGTACACTATTCAATATATATTCAAAAAGAAAATTCATAATGACATGGATAGCAAGTGGAAAGAACTAAAAGAAAGTACTAATGTGAATTTCCACCACTAATATGGTCAACAAGAACATAGTTCAACCTTTGATTAAACCTTCAACCTACAAATAAATAGACATAACATCCAACCTACAACCAAATATGCCAATGGGATGAAAGGTGGGAGGCTCAGGGATTTTAAAATTATGAATTTTTGATTTAGTTGGATCAGGGACGGGCATGGTCAATTCACGTCATCTAATATTTTAGCTATATAGTCAGATCCAAAAACACAATCCAAATCGAATCTGATTTTTCAAACAGGTCATGTTTTAGACTCAGGCCTAATTGGCTGGGTACCAGGTAGAGTCACAGGTGGACCCAATTGATTTGCAGCCCTAGTGTAAGGTTTCCCATCAACATATCCTAGTTAAGGCTTTGGAACCTTCAAGAAATCCATATCTGGAGCCTACTAGCTGATGCTATACAAATTAGGAACTTCTAAGTATTACACAAGTATTTTGAAAAGATTTCCTGATTTTGGAAAGCTTAAAATAAGATTTTTGCACATGGATTTTTTTTTTTAAGGCTAAGTTTTACCTTTATCCTGAATAGCTTGGATCAAGTTCATTGTCTAATCAACAGAACAAGCAGAAATAAGATAAGATTACCAAGAACCTGTCATCATCCCCAAGTTTGCCACTGAGTGCCAGTGGCAAAATCCCATTGTAGGAAGTTTCTCAGCCATGTCAAGCATACCCCAACAGCCAGAGAAACAAGCATCTCCACCCACACTGCAACCACTATGCCATCCCCTCCTCTAAATAGCTAGACAGGTGATATTCTCATATATCAAAACTAAGACATTTGTTAAATTTTCTTAGGTTATCTCATTTTTTTCTATATTAGCTGATTGCTTATCAGTTCTAAATCATTCACATTATTTAAAACTAATTTAAGAAAAATTTGAGCTGGTAACTGAAGATGCTAAATGTTATGAATGATACTGCTATCTTTGTTGAAGTATACAGTTCTCACTCTATCATGCTTGTAGCCACACGAACTAATATATCGGCTATCTAATTTTCTCTATTTTCTTTTTTCAAATTATGTTATTCAATTTGTTAACGGGCTTCTGTGGATCTTCACCATTTATCCTAAAGCCCAATCTTTGAATCTAGCCTATTGCTCCCAGACATCAATTGGAAACAATGGGTTAATTATTCTGCAAAAATTAGCATGCGTGATTATTACTCAACTCAAAAGAAGGTACTAGTGAATGGATTTAATAGATATTTTCTTTTGTCCAGCAGCAATTAACCCAGGTTTTGCCATATCTTTGAGCCATCTTGCTGGTCTCATGCTGTCCTGCTCCATCATGTCATGACCATATGGGAGATAAGCCACAATATCAAATCTGTTAAAATCAGCCACCATGTGTTCTCAGAGGTTCCATTTTAGTGTTTAAATTCCTAAGAAAAAAACCAAGCATTATCCACTACTAAGCTTGCTGCCTCATACATTTTACTCTAACCTTTATGTGGTATTATATTATTCCAAAGCCACTCTCTCCAACTAAAACAAATTAGAGAAAGAGTATAGAGAGCTATAAAAGTCTTGATAGATCATGAATTGGCTTTAGCATCCCACGTTTCCCAAAGGAAAACTTTTCCACACTTCCAAGATTAATTTCCAAGCACAGACCCTACCATAAATAGAAATATTTTACTCTTACACAGAAAACACATGCCTAAATAAAAAGATTTTCAAATAAATGTTTTTCTTGTAGCCTAAATTCCTATCTTCTCATTTAGTCTCAACTGAATGACCAGTTTAAACTTAGCATAGATTCAACTACTGCCATCCCATTTAGGATCCACATAATCTTTATCATTTTTATAAAAACTTTCAGATGGCCATAAAAAACTCAGGGAATCTTACATTAAGTCTAAACCATGATAAAATCAAAAATATCTGAGTAATTAAAATAGGAACAAAAGGCATTACCCCAATTAAGAAATGATGCATACAAAAGCAAATTACCGTAATCTTCTTGAAGGTATTTCAAAATTAGACAACTTGTGCTTTTTTAATGATCTATCCAATTCTAAACATCTTTCCAAAAATTGCAACAATTATTTTCTCAGGAAAGGATTCAAAACAGGAACGTTAGGGTAATAAGCATCATTAACTTCATTGAATTACATGTCAATTTTTTTGAATAAAAAACTAAGATGATTTCAGATAAATTTCTATATTATTTTTACTAAAAAAGATTGAAATTGTATGCAATGGTAAATGAATAAACTAAATTCACATATTAGCAGGCTATCTAATTCAAAGCAATTTGTCAACATATGAGTCTCCATGATTATAAAAATGGCCACTTGCTTGCGCATCACCTGGATGATCAAATTATCCTGCCAATCTTAGTCCAATTTCTGTATTATTAGACCAATAGTTTACATTAAAATCGCAAAATTTAGTTATTACAGGGGTAGAAAATGAAGGAGATCCTCTCATCTCCTTTGCACAGGTAGAGAATACGGTAAAGAGGAAAACAATAAAGGAAAACAATAAAAGCTACTGAAGTCCTTTTGAATCACTCTCCCAGAAACAAAACTAGCTCCCTTCCTCAAAAAATGCAACCAACCATGATACATCTTCCAAGCCCAGAATTCTATAGTTGAAATTTCATCTACTTTATCCATTCTTCTCAAGACAGTGCCTATAAACTTCTCATCCTTGGTAGGAAATATAGAATATTTAATTGAATCAAGCAATGAACACCAGATGCACAGGGAGGCTTGCACAACTAAAAAGTAAACATCCTATATTGTCATTTTCAAGCATACTCATTAAATGTTCCATGTCAACCTGAGGTTGTGGCAGCAGATACCAATCTTTAAACCTTACTTAAAAGTTCCAAGCCTTAAAAAGAAGATGAAAATCAATGCCATTCCAAAGAAAAAGAGGTTCCGAAAATCATCTCGAGTTTAGGCAGCTTGCTATCCGGGCTTACTACCTAACTAATAGAATGGTATTTCCTGAGAGAAGTTGTCCGAGTTAAATTTCATACTACAAAGCAATGTTTTAAACCTCGGTGGGGCAGAGGGCATCCTGGCTGTGCCATCCTGTTCATGTAAGGAAAGGAGATGAGGTTGGGAGTGGGATTCTAGAGCCCATCCATATGAGGAAAGAGGAAAGAAAGGAAGGGAAGAACAAGAAAAGAGGACAAAAAGGATAAAAAGAGAGCAACAAAAAAAGGAAAGAAAGAAAGGAAGGGAGAAGGAAAAAAAAGGGAGGGAAAGAAACAAAGAAAGGAGGAGAGAAGAAAGAGGAAGTAAAAAAAGAAAAGGAAGAAAGGAAAGAAAGGGCAAAAAAGAAACAAGCAAACAGAAATAACCGAAAGAAGGGGAGAGAGATAGATACCAACCGATATGCTCAATTGAGACAACGTTTGGATGAGACAAGAAGTTGTTTCATTCAATGGAAAAACTAAGACACCCCTATTTTGAAACCCTGCTATAAAGATCCTAAACACAACTAAAATATGCATATAAAAATTCAGGAATTGGCTTTGATGACAATCATCAAATAAAAATTAATCATTTTCACCACAAAATCATGAGTTTGCTAAGCATCTACACCACAATTTACCTATTCAGTATATATATATATATTCCAATAGAAAACTGAAAACAAAACCTATTCTTGACCTCCAACTTCATATTCTACCATTATAACTTGCATAGGATCCATTTTTTTTTATTAGTGTTAAGGAAGATAATAGTTTATCTTTCTCATTTGAGATCCATATAACCTTTTCTTCTCTCTTTCTTTCTCTCTTTTTTTTGCTCTTTAAGAGGACTTTTACTAGTAGTACAATCATCAATTGATAGACTCTTTTAAGAAGTCATAGATTTAATCATCAAATATCTGAATCAATTAAATGAAAGATGGACAGAAAATATCAGTAAACTATTGTCAGGTAAAATTCCTCAAAAAAAAATAGAGAAAAAACTATTGTCAAGTAAAATCATCTTGATCTATAGGTAAAGCGAATATGGCACTTAGAGTGAATGTTCCAAAACTGTTTGACACATAGGGCTAACAGAATGTGTGATACTTCTTCTCACAAATGAGAAAGGCCTGGCAAAGTACTATAGCTTCCTGTCATTAACAAAGGCAGCAGCATTCACCTGAGGCATCAAGATGCATTGCAATATGTAAAACAATAATCTGATCTATCACATTTTTATCTGTGATTAGAGGTGAAAATGATAATATTTGTGTTGCATTCAAATATATCCAGATATGGATGCAGATTTCAACATCCAACTAGAATCCATATCTGTCAAAGAAAAGCAGATATGGGTATGGATAGCTAACTATCTATCTGAATATTCAGTTCCATCTACAATCCTGTTTAGTCTTATGTAGCTCTCATAAACTTTAAATAAATGAGAGTATCAACATGTATGTTACTTAATTTACCTTCCATACAATGATATTTTTGAATTAAATCATATTTATATCTGTACTATCAATATTCAATTTGTATATGTTCCATCTCAAACAAATATGAACATGAATTTTAGCATTTGATTAATATCCATATCTATATGGATATACGGATGCCCATTCCAATTTCAGCTTTATATATGACGTTTGTATCCCATTCTACTAGCACCATTGTTAAGTATGATTACACTCATATGCTACATTATCCATAATATTCAGTTTAATGAAATCTTGGTTGTCAATGATCAAATAAAGATATGGTCATGATTTGACAAAAAATGAGAATTCATAAGTACCTTGTGTATTTGTATGCAAGAGAGAGGAACAAAAAAAATAGAAGAAGGCCATAAACATTCCAAGTGCAAACCTTAGTTATACGATCACTTACTGAGCACATTCTGTCAACTTTCCCAGATTTTGATTATCCAGGATTGCCAAAATCAGCTGCTTGTTTTCATCCAAGTACTGCATCAATATACAAAACAGTAGTTGATTATGCTAAATTTTTCCTTTCCCCACTCCAGTCAACATCAATTAGATGCAATGATTAAGTGCATGATAGATCTGATTGCATGCTAATGTAAAACAGGATTAAAAACAATGGCAAACAGAAAGATGTAATTTTGTTAACATAAGGAAGCCAGAAAATGATAAGAAACATAAACATTAAGTAACCGAATCTAGAGAAGGATTATATCAATGTTACATAGATCAAAGAGTGTTTATATGCTAACCATATCAAAAACCAACAACTGTCAACCCACTGTCTGGGTCCACTATAAATCATATTTCACTAAAATTCTTACTTGAGGCCATATCCCTCATCACAGCCAACTTCTATTATCCGCTTTCATAAAATTTTAAGAAATATAAAAAAATAAAGAATTAACATAATTTGACCATATGTTTCAACTAGCCCTGATATCATCAATGCCTATTCCATACCCATTTTATGTTCATATAGCATCTGATTTTTCATCATCTAACTTAAACAAATGCTGAACTGCATGATGACATTGCACATCTTAAAGGCCCTTCTAATGGATCAAATATATATATTTATACAATTTTCTGTTGCAAATATGATAAAGGCATGTCACCACAGCACTAGAACTGAGCAGCTATTTTAGTTTTTAGAGGAGTTGGATACCTAAACTAACATGGTAAGGATAGAGGTAGAGTAAGACCTAAACTAACATGGACAGAAATAATTAAAAAAGATATAACTATTTATAATTTAAATGTTGACTTGGTCCTGAATAGAGCAGAGTAGAGGAAGCAGATTCATATAACCGACCCCATGTAGTTGGAAAAAGGCTTAGAAGAGTTGAGTTGAGTTGAGAGGAGTTGGATACCTAAAGAAAAGAAACAATATGAAGGAGCAAACAAGAAAATGCCAAACAAAAAGAGAAAGATGTACTGATGGTGGGCATCCAAATGTAGCTTGGCTTTTCTCTTCTGTTACAGGGCAGTCTATGCTCCACTTGATGTTTTTTATACCAAAGGTCATAATTTTCTTAAAATCTAAGAGTGCTACAGCACTCTAACAGGATGTCATGAGAATAAAATAGAATCAAAATAGGAATCAAAATGGAAAGGCAATGGAATTTAGGGAATCTTAATTGTCATTCTTATTCCATTGTTTGGGCACAAAAAGAAGGATTGCGCAGAAAATGTATGGCAATTCAGTTTTAATGTTTAATCCAGCTAAATATTTTTTTAAATAAATTTAATTTTATATTTTTTTTGAATAAATCTTTCACCAATGAATGACATCAACAACAAACACCATAACTGCTTTGGCACATGGTTTAGGTCCATTATGAAGCGGAAATAGAGTATTTCCAACACCCACCCACAATCCTATCCACATCCCTACTTGAGATTCATGCGCAGTATATGGGGCCCAAAGCAGCTGCAGTCAGCACATGGGGCTTCTGTTACTTATAAGAACTTCAAAGTAACAGTAATTATTATATTCTAATGGCTGTTACTTTACATTTTGCACAATTCATTTTAATAAAGCAACATTTTTTGCCATTTCAAATTCTGACAAATTTTCATTTCTATTTTATACCCAAGATGCTGCTAACTGATTCATATCAAATACGTCATTCAGTTTTGTTTTATACAACAAATATTAGTAATAAGTCCATACCAAAAAATATCATTCATTTTCATTTCTATGGGAATGACCACCCCTCTTAACAGTGGAATCACTTTTGTTTTATTCAAAGAGAATGGTAATTCCAAAGGAATCATAATTGAGTCGTTGCACAAACCAAAAATTTGAATGGCATAAAAGCCAGAATGTGCATTTTATTCCAACCCTTACCCCTTGAAACTAAAGTGGCACAAACAAAGAGGTGACCGAATCCTTTCTTAGGATGGATGATGGGGATCATAAACTTCTAAGGTTAATATAAACATTTGGAGATGTTGATGCCCGATCACCTTGAGCTAGCATCCTTGAATGTCAGTGGATGTACCATCAATTGATTGAAGAAAACTTTACCTCGGCACCGAGATCTGCAAGAAGTCCCAAAACCATATATTCCAACGAGGACCCTCCGACGCTCAAGTTAGTGATCAGAATCATAGCTGTGAGCTTGAAGAAGCTCGATAGAGATGGAGTTCAGCAGAAGATCGTAAAACTCTTTTAGTGCTTAAGTGTTCATACTTTGGCTAAGGATCCCCTTTACCCCTTTTATAGATACATGTAGCTCTTGTCTTTTCGTGGAAAAATGAGCTATGCAGCACCTTATGATGGATTATGCATGGGGTTCTGAGAAGCTTGCTCGAAAAGCCCCGGAATCTTATGATGAGCTTTGACTTTTTGAATGGAATATCAGAATTAGTAGGAATCCATCTTGTCTGAACTGGATGATTGATACTTTTTACGGCGAATGATGACTTTCTAGGGCTCATGTGAGGTAGTGGCGGTTGGTGGGCCCGGCCTAGACAGAAACAAAAGCTTGTATGAGAAGCCGAAGATTATCCTAGAAGCGGGGCCGTCCGGAGCCGGGGCCGCCTGGATAACTTTCTTTACGCATGGCGCTTATTGGCCACATCATATGCTGGCCCGCCAAGTAGGAGTGAACCGCTTGGAGTCGGGGCCACCTGGATAACTTCTGGCCGTTAACTTTACACGTGGCCGCCTGGAGCCGGGGCCACCTGGATAACTTCTAGCCGTTAACTTTACATGTAGCGCTTACCAGCCACATCAGGGTTGTTTAAGGACGAGGCCATCGAGCGAAGAGCTGGAGGCCCGGGGCCATGAACCGGGAACTGGAGCCATGGTTTCTTGTATGGAGACCGGAGTCGGGTCCGCTGGAATCTGGACCTCCGTATAGCCGGGATGAACCGAGAACAAAGATTGACTCCAGCTCTGTGTGCCGCGGAGCCGAGGCTGAGGGAAGAAGTCGGTGTCAACCCAAGTTGTCCGATGCTCTATTGTGGCCGAGCGTGCTCGAGACGATTGTGACCGGAAGCGGGGATGCGGCTGATCCCTGGATCGAAGAGCATGGGAGAAGAGGTTGGAAGCCGTGCACTTATGCCATCCCACACTTACGTCACCAGCTCACAGGGGTCTGGTTAAGGGTACCTAAGTACCTAAGTACCTAACCCCTTTTATTCTAAGGACCCTGAAGCCTTTGGTATGATGGTGATGAGATAGCCCTGAGACCTGTCTTGCGCTTACGTGAGGTAGTGGTGCATGCTTAGCTGGCAGCCATTATTCTCTTGTCCTTTGACCGCTACTTTCAAAGACCTTCATCACATTTGGCAAGCCCGTAGACCAAGTCTGAAGGAGCCGAAAGGTAAGAGCTGAGGCCTAACGAGGATGCACTGACAAACTAAGGCCATTTTGAAAAAAGGCGGAGGCCGAGTAGAAAAAGGTCGCGGCTGACTTGAGAGGCCGTCTAGAAGCTAGGCCGCCTAGGAGTTGCTGAGGCCGAGGAGGATGGGCCAAGGCCGTCGCAGATGGGCCGACTTGCCAAGGCCAAGCCTAGATACGATCATTGTAGCCCATGGGATCGATTGGCCCCATCAGATGCTCCCCACACTCCTTGAGTTTGTGTGCCCTGCATCAGCCAAGCGAAAGGAGTGTAGAACTTTTTACACATGTCTTTTCATACTAGCTTCGGACTTTGACTCCCTCCTGGTGGGGAGGTCTTTTTCCTTTTTGCGCTTTAACTGGCTGAGGGCAACCATCAATCCTCTCCTGACACAGAGTCTAGAAGTGGATGTCCGTCAACTCTGAGTTGGGAAGCTAGTTGATCGTTAGCCGCTGAGGTTGATGGAGTCGTTGAGGCTGCAATAATGCCGCTAAGGCTAATAGAGCCGCTGAGGCTGATAGAGCCGTTGAAGCTGCAATAATGTCGTTGAGGCTAATATAAGGCGGCTGGGGCCGATAGAGCCGTTGAGGCTGCAATAATACCGCAAAGGCTAATAGAGCCATTGAGGCCGATAGAGCCGTTAAGGCTGCAATAATGCCGCTGAGGTTAAGATAAAGCCGTTGAGGCTGCAATAATAACGCTGAGGCTAATAGTCGCTAGGGCCACGATAATACCATTAAGTTAAAGATAAAGCCACTGAGGCTGCAATAATGCCACTGAGGCTAATAGAGCCGTTGAGGCTGCAATAATGCCGCTGAGGCTGCGATAATGCCGTTGAGGCAAAGATAAAGCTGCTGAGACCGATAGAGCCGCTGAGGCCGCGATAATGCCGTTGAGGCAAAGATAAAGCTGCTGAGGTTGATAGAGTCGTTGAGGCTGCAATAATGCCGTTGAGGCAAAGATAGAGCCGTTGAGGCTGCAATAATGCAGCTGAGGCTAATAGAGCCGCTGAGGCCACGATAATGCCGCTGAGGCAAAGATAAAGCCGCTGAAGCTGATAGAGCCGTTAAGGCTGCAATAATGCCGTTGAGGCTATAATATAGGGCCGTTGGGGCTGATAGAGCCATTGAGGCTGCAATAATGCCGCAGAGGCTAATAGAGCCGCTGGGGCTGATAGAGCCATTGAGACTGCAATAATGTCGCTGAGGCTAATAGAGCCGCTGAGGCTGATAGAGCCATTGAGGCTGCAATAATGTTGTTGAAGCTAATATAGGGCCGTTGGTAGGCATGGGCACTGGGCCGTGCCGTGCCTGGCACGGCCTAGGCCCGTCATGCCAGAAAAATTACCGTGTCGTGCCTGGCACGGCCCATTAACAAATGGGCCGTGCCCAGGCACGGCCCACTAAAAAAAATTCAAATTCGGCACGGCCCGTGACCCATCAAGAAATGGGCCACGGGCCGTGCCTGGCACGGCCCAGCAGGGCCGTTGCTGGGCCGTGCCAAAACGGCCCTTTTGGGCCGTTTTGTGGGCCGTGCCATGGCACGGCCCAGCAGGGCCATTGCTGGGCCGTTGCTGGGCCGTGCCATGGCACGGCCCAGAAGGGCCGTTTTGGCACGGCCCAGCAACGGCCCTGCTGGGCCGGGCCATGGCACGGCCCTACTGGGCCGTGCCAGAACGGCCCTGCTGGGCCATTTTGTAGGCCGTGCCATGGCACGGCTGGTGCCAGGAGCACACTGTGCACCTAGGCACTAGCCAGCTGATCCAAGCCATGATCCTGATCGGCGATGATGGATCCGACGATTGCGATCGATCTGATCGGAGATGATCCGACGGTTGCGATCGATCCATGCCATAATCCTGATCGGCGATGATCGATCCGACGGTTGCGATCCATCCGATCGGCGATGATCCGATGGTTGCGATCGATCCAAGTCATGATCCCGATCGGCGATGATTGATCGGACCGTTGCGATCAATTCGATCGGAGACGATCCGATGGTTGCGATCGATCCAAGCCATGATCCCGATCGGGGATGATCGATCCGATAGTTGCGATCCATCCGATCGGCGATGATCCGACGATTGCGATCGATCCAAGCCATGATCCCGATCGGCGATGATCGATTGGATCGTTGCGATCAATCCGATCGGAGACGATCCGACGGTTGCGATTGATCCAAGCCATGATCCCGATCGGGGATGATCGATCCAATGGTTGCAATCCATCCAATCGGAGACGATCCGACGGTTGCGATCGATCCAAGCCATGATCCCGATCGGCGATGATCAATCCAACAGTTGCGATCCATCCGATCGGAGACGATCCGATGGTTGCGATCAATACAAGCCATGATCCCGATCGACAATGATCGATCGAACTGTTGCGATCAATCCGATCGGAGACGATCCGATGTCTGCGATCGATCCATGCCATGATCATGATCAGCGATGATCAATCCGACGGTTGCGATCCATCTGATCGAGATGATCCGATGTCTGCGATCGATCCAAGCCATGATCTCGATCGGCGATGATCAATCCGACGGTTGCGATCCATCCGATCGGAGATGATTCGACATCTGGATCGATCCAAGCCATGATCCCAATTGGCGATGATCAATCCGACGGTTGCGATCAATCCGATCGGAGATGATCCGACGGTTGCGATCAATCCAAGCCATGATCCCGATCGGTGATGATCAATCCAACAGTTGCGATCCATCCGATCGGAGACGATCCGATGGTTGCGACCGATCCAAGCCATGATCCCGATCGACAATGATCGATCGGACTGTTGCGATCCATCTGATCGGAGATGATTCGACGTCTGCGATCGATCCAAGCCATGATCCCAATCAGGGATGATCGATCCGACGGTTGCGATCGATCCGATCGGAGACGATCCGACGGTTGCGATCGATCCATGCCATGATCCTGATCGGCAATGATCGATCCGACGGTTGCGATCCATTCGATCGGCGACGATCCGACGGTTGCGATCAATCCAAGCCATGATCCCGATCGGCGATGATCGATCTGATCAGAGACGATCTGACGGTTGCGATCGATCCATGCCATGATCCTGATATGCTATTATCGATCGAACGGTTACGATCTATCCAATCGGAGACGATCCGACGATTGCGATCAATTCAAGCTATGATCCCGATCAGTGATGATCGATCGGACCATTGTGATCAATCTAATCGGAGATGATCCGACGTCTTCGATCGATCCAAGCCATGATCCTGATCGGCGATGATCAATCCGACGATTGTGATCGATCCAAGCCATGATCCCGATCGGCGATGATCGATCCGATGGATGCAATCAATCCAAGCCATGATCCCGATTGGTGATGATCGATCGAACCGTTGCGATCGATCCGATCGAAGACGATCCGATGGTTGCGATCGATTCAAGCCATGATCCCGATCGGGGATGATCAATCCAACGGTTGCGATCTATCCCATCGAAGACGATCCGATAGTTGCGATCGATCCAAGCCATGATCCCGATCGGCGATGATCGATTCGACGGTTGCGATCCATCCGATCGGCGATGATCCGATGGTTGCGATCTTTCTATTTTTTTTTCTTACTTATTGTATTATGTTCTAGAGGTCAGGCCTAGCCCCTCCCTTTTATACCATTTTAATTTTAAATTAATAAACTGGTAGGGGTCTGTGCCAAACCCCCACCATTATGGTGACTTTATATTAATAAAATTTCTTTATTCCTAATAATTTTTTAATTTATCAAAAAAAAATTATATTTTTTATAAATTTTTTTATTTTAGCTGTGCATGGGCAGGCCCTAGGTGGCCTGGGCCGTGCCACGGCCCAGGCCCACCTGGGCCGTGCCTGGCACGGCCCACCTAGGCCTAGCACGGTCCAGGCCCACCTGGGCCGTGCCTGGCATGGCCCACCTGGGCCGGCACGGCATAGGCCCACCTGGGCCGTGCCTGGCACGGCCCACCCGGGCCGTGCCTGGCACGGCCCACCTGGGCCGGCACAGCTCAGGCCCACCTGGGCCATGCCAGGCACGGCACGACGGGCCGGCCCAGGCCCGTCATGGGCCGTGCCGTGCTGGGCCAACAAAAAAATTTTCTAGGCCCGGCACGGCTCGATAAACTGGGCCGTGCCGGCATGGCCCGGTACTGTAGCAGTGCCGGGCCGTGCCATGGGCGGCACGGCCCAGTGCCCACCTCTAGCCGCCGTTGGGGCTGATAAAGCCGCTGAGGCCGCGATAATTCCGCTGAGGCAAAATAAAACCGCTAAGGCTGCGATAATGTCGCTGAGGCAAAGATAAAGCAGCTAAAGCTGAAAAGCCATTGAAGCTGCGATAATGCCGCTGAGGCCGCGATAATGCTGCTGAGGCAAAGATAATGCCGCTGAGGCTGATAGAGCCACTGAGGCCGTGATAATGCCGCTGAGGCAAAGATAAAGCCGCTGAGGCTGATAAAGCCAATGCTGACTCTGGAGTTGGTCTTGGTGCCGACCTAGTATCAGGCTCAGGTGCTAACGCTAGAGTTGATCTAAGGTGCCAAGCTGGCCTTGGACTTAGGTGCCGACGCAAGAGTCGATCTTTGGTGCCGACGCTGGAATCGGTCTTAGGTGCCGAACTGGCCTTAGGCTTAGGTGCCGATGCTGGAGTCGGTCTTAGGTGTTGAACTAGCCTCGGGCTTAGGTGCCGACGTTGGAGTCGATCATTGGTGCCGAACTAGCCTCGGGCTTAGGTGCCGATGCTGGAGTCGGTCTTAGGTGCCGAGCTAGCCTCGGGCTTAGGTGTCGAGCTGGCCTTGAGCTTAGGTGCCGACGCTGGGGTCGGTCAACTGGCCTCGGGCTTAGGTACCGAACTGGCCTCAGGCTTAGATGCAGACGTTGGAGTCGATCTTAGGTGCCGAGCTGGCCTCGGGCTTAGATGACGACGCTGGAGTCGATCTTTGGTGCTGAGCTAGCCTCGGGCTTAGGTGTCGATGCTGGAGTTGGTCTTAGGTGCCGAGCTAGCCTCGGGCTTAGGTGCCGAGCTGGCATCAATCTTAGGTGCCGAGCTGGCCTCGGGCTTAGGTGCCGATGCTGAAGTCGGTCTTTGGTGCCGAGCTGACCTCGGACTTAGGTGCCGATGCTGGAGTCGGTCTTGGTGCCGAGCTGGCCTCGGACTTAGGTGCCGACGCTGGAGCCAGTCTTAGGTTCCTTCTAACCCCGAAGGATGACCCGAGGGTGCTGGGACCATGCTCGGATTCCTTTTTCTTTTGATATGAGGTCTGGAAACGGCTGCCTGAGAGTGGCCAAATGTATAATTTGAGTATAGTTTGAGTTAAGGCTTTACCCGGTTGGCGATTGGCCGCCGAAGCAGAGTTAAGCCTTTGAGGCAGAGATGGAGCGCAGCCTGGGTGGCCAAACGGATTGGAGTCCTACCCAAAAAGTTGGCTGAACTTATTTGGTTTGCTAGGAGCAATCAGCTTCGTCAACTATGAGCGGGGAGTTGATCTCTCTCGCTGTGAGCTGACTTAGGGTCTTCTAATTGGCCAATTGGATGGCTTGAAGCTTCTTTGTGAAACACCTAGGGGGACCCTATTGATTTGGATACTTTAGCATGTTGACTACCTGGCCCCAGGGAATCATGTTGACTGAATGTAAGGAAGTGTCAGTGCCTTCGTTTGGGAGGCTTCATGATTGTGATGTTTGTTGGTGAGCTTGAAAGTGCTCTTACTGGTAGCTTGAGCTTACTCTTGCTAATGAGATTGAGCTTGGGATTGCTCTTGCTGATAGCTTCGGAGAGGCATGACGATGGTGAATCTCTTGCAAGGAAGATCTCCCACCGGATGAATAATGGCTGACTTGAGCAGTAACTAAAGGAGAAGCAGAAGCTCTTGCTTACTGCTGTGTGACCATGGAATATCGCTCCCGCAGCTTTTGGACAGTTGCCATTAATGCTTGAATTTGCGGGGTGAGGGTGGCATGATATTTTGCTTGAATGGCCTGAGATGGTGGTGATGGTGGAGTAGAGAGCTAGCCTTCTGTTACTCAGCTCGATAAGGATGCCCCCCAGCATGACTGGCGAAAGCTACTTAGGCTTTTGTTATCACCATCTTTTTGATCCACTATTTTGATCAAAGAGGGACGAGGATCTACAAACTGGCATTGCTGACAATCCGTGCAAAGCTCCTTTTCTGGCGCGCCAATCTGTTGATGCCCAATTACCTTGAGCTAGTGTCCTTGAACGTCAATGAATGTACCATCAGTTGGTTGAAGAAAACTTTACCTTGGCGCCGAGATCTGCAAGAAGTCTCGAAATCGAATATTCCGGCGGAGACCCTTTGACGCTCAAGTTAGTGATCAGAATCATAGTCGTAAGCTTGAGGAAGCTCGATAGAGATAGAGTTCAGCGGAAGATCCCAGAACACTTTTAGTGCTTAAGTGTTCATACCTTGGCTAAGGATCCCTCTTATCCCTTTCATAGATACACGTAGCTCTTGTCTTTTCGTGGAAGAATGAGCCATGCAGCACCTTATGATGGATTATGCATGGAGTTCTGAGAAGCTTGCTCGAGAAGCCCTGGAATCTTATGATGAGCCTTGACTTTTTGAATGGATTGTCAAAATTAGTAGGAATCCATCTTGTCTGAATTGGATGATTTATACTTTTTACAGCGGATTCTAGGGCTCATATGAGGCAGTGACGGTTGGTGGGCCCGATCTGGACAGAAACAAAGGCTTGCCTGAGAAGCTGAAGATTATCCTCGAAGCGAAGCCGCCTGGAGCAGGGGCCGCTCGAAGTAGGAACGCCTGGAGCCAAGAACGCCTGGAAGGGGGGCCGTCTGGAAGTAGAGCCACCTGGAGCCGGGGCCGCCTGGATAACTTCCTTTACACGTGGCGCTTATTGGCCATATCATATGCTGGCCCGCCAAGTAGGAGTCGAACCGCTTGGAGCCGGGGCCGCCTGGATAACTTCTGGCTGTTAACTTTACACGTGGCCGCCTAAAGCCGAAGCCGCCTGGATAACTTCTGGCCGTTAACTTTACACATGGCGCTTACCAGCCACATCAGGGCTGTTTAAGGATGAGGTCGTCGTGCGAAGAGCTGAGGGATTGGGGCCACGAACTGGGAACTAGAGCCATGGTTTCTTGTATGGAGATCGAAGTCGGTCCGCTGGAATCTGGACCTCCGTAGAGCCGGGATGGACCGAGAGCAGAGATCGACTCCAGCTCTGTGTGCCACGGAGCCGGGGCTGAGGGAAGAAGTTGGTGTCAGCCCAGATCGTCCGACGCTCTATTGTGGCCGAGTGTGCCCAGGACGATCGTGACCAGAAGCAGGGATGTGGTTGGCCCCTGGATCGGAGAGCATGGGAGAAGAGGTTAGGAGCCGTGCACTTATGCCATCCCACACTCATGTCACTAGCTCACAGGAGTCTGGTTAAGGGTACCTAAGTACCTAACCCCTTTTATTCTAAGGACCCTGAACCCTTTGGTATGAGGTGATGAGATGGCCCTGGGACCTGTCTTGGGCTTACGTGAGGTAGTGGTGCATGCTTAGCTGGCAGCCATTATTCTCTTATCCTCTGATCGCTACTTTCAAAGACCTTCATCACATTTGGCAAGCCCGTAGACTAAGTTCGAAGGAGCCGAAAGATAAGAGCTGAGGCCTGGCGAGGATGCGTTGACGATCTGAGGAGGCCGTTTAGAAAAAAGACGGAGGCCGAGTAGAAAAAGATCGCGGCCGACTTGAGAGGCCGTCTAGAAGCTAGGCCGCCTAGGAGTTGCTGAGGCCAAGGAGGATGGGCCAAAGCCATCGCAGATGGGTCGACTTGCCGAGGCCAAGCCCAGATGCGATCATTGTAGCCCATGGGATCGATTGGCCCCATCAAGAGGTACCACCTTTTCTTTCATGTAATTTTCCTACATGTGTTTCTTTTCTTTTATTTTATATATCAAACTTTATACATCCAAAAATGAAGACAAATCCATTCATATTTCTCTTTCTTTTCTCATGACAATTCTAACAATTTTCTCATGTTCCAAGCCCTTTTCTTCCCAAAATCTCGGACCTGAGATACGTCTAAATCATTTTCTTCAGCTCTGAGCCTAGTTGTACAGTTCAAATATGTTGTATCACAGTTTAGAGACAACCAACCAGTAAAATATATCTCAATAACTTTTCATATTAAGACCTAGGCCCCAGAACTTCTCAAAGGTTTTAGAGCGTATATTCCCCTTCAATCTGAATCATTCTCCTTCCTTTATTTTATCCCAAATATGACAACTCACCGACATAGATCACAACATCCCAAAAGTACGATAAATCGTAACTCAAGTAATAAAGGTTCTGTTTGGATTGGCTGCCAGGATGCCTTTAGGTGACCGTCTCCCAGCAGCCATGTAAGATAGTTGTTGACCAATAACAGAAGCCAAAAACTAATTCAAACCGTCCCAAAGCACCATTTTTGATGTTTGGGCATGTTGATTTTTCCTATGATGAAAAGTAATAGTCACAAAAAATAAAAATATAAAAATATGAGAAATTTTAACATGAATATTTTTTTATAAAATACAAAAAGTATTTTTATGGTGTTTTGTTAATCCCTCTAATTCTGGCTCCTATTATCTCTCTATCACTTTCCCTAATAATGTACTTTGATGAAAGGGAAAAAATCCCTCCTTTCCCTTGTTTATAATGTTCAGCTTAACTCACTGCATTAATTATTCTACGATCATCAAGATATTTTCTTCAGAATATATTTAGAAACATTTATGTATTGATTAAGAACCTTCATCGTCATTAATACAAATTTCAAAATTACACTTCAAAAGGCAAAATAAATATTTAAATATAGAGGATCAGATCCTAATGATACCCCCTTCTCTTTACGTTCCAAGATCACCCTCCTTCCAACCTCAACAATTTTTCTCCTTAGTCATACTTCGCATATTAACTAATGCCAACTAGTTTGGGATAAGGTTTTATTGTTATTGTTGTTGTAGTCATACTTAGCATGCATTGCACAAGCTTATATGCCAATTATATAAAAAGTAAATGCCAATCACAGAGGAAGGTCTAGCCGTCAAGGTATCTGAAACTTAATATAAGATAAAAAATATATAATTTTTATAAAGAGAAAAAAAAGAGGTGTGGCAAAATAGGAGCCTGATCAAGAGAATGTGCTTGGAGAGAGAGCATTTTTTTTTAACCTCTAAATCTGACTCAATACCCACACTCTTGAGTCTTGACCATGATTCAGAGAAGTCTATCTCAATAAGAGTCTTCTTCACTAAGTCACGACATCCCATCAAATAACTAAAAAGTTAACATAATAGTACGGTTGTTTTTACACAATTATATCTTTTCATTGAGGAAAAAGAGTTGGTCCACAATAATTAATTTAAATCATAAAAAATATTTCAAATTTTGTGGCCTGTATCTATGTGTGCACATGCGATATATACGTACATGGTTTCAAATCCTACCGAGACATCTCGTGGGATATATTAACTTTTAAGTGTTGAGACGAAACCATCTTGTCATTATCCAGTGTCCCAATTGGTACATCTTAAGACATCCCTTATCACAGGTGTCAAGACTCAACACTGCGATACATCCTGTCCCATGAAAAGATTAGGACATCACACAAGATTTAAAACCTTGTATGCATGCATGCATGCATCTAGATTCAAAATAAACTCAAGCTTTTCCAATATGAAACCAATTGATGCAGCTAGATGATAGTTTCATAATGTTAAGTTTTATTTCATACGGATCGCAATTTTGATAACTTTGACTTGTTTCTTTACAAGATTATGGTTTTCTATGAGTTAATGATGAGATATCATAAATAGCACTTAGTCGATCAATTTATTTTGGACTGTTAAAAGATCAGGCCTCACTCAATATGCAGCTATTCTGATATCAAAGAAGAATGGACAAAGTTGCGTACGCACAACCTCCCCTTTTTTATTTCCCTTCTCCCTTTATGATGCTTCTAGCAAACCTTTCCCCTGTTTTTCCACACCTTAGGAAGCTTCATCACATCTCAACCAGCATTGTTCAACTCAAAAACTGTGAGGTGGTGTTCATCAAATTTATGATACACAGGTTATGTCATGGTCAAAGAAGATGCATGTTGAACATCATCCACTGATAAAGGTCTTAAACTAGGCTCCATTTCGGATTACCTTACGAAAACAAGCTAAATCATATCCCCATTAATTGCCACTTATAACCTAGATTTTCCAAAATCTAATCTTATTTTCCCTTTTCTTGCTTGTTGATGTATCCTTTGATCTGATTCAAAAATTGATTTTGGACATCAAAGCCCTATAATCAAGCGAATCTAAAGTCCTATATCAGATCTTGCATCTCTATCTTTGGGTTGCACTACTTTTTTGGATAATTGCAAGAAAAATTTAACTGACAGGGATTCAATGACATCATCTTAAGATTATGAAGAAAAATTTTGGAAGATGCAATTATGATATCTAGTGTTGAATTTCAAAGATTGCACTTGAGGTTAGAGCATGCTAGTTCTCCTATTTAGGAGCTTCGGTTCCTCTACAAGAATTTATTTGGACAGAGGAGAACTAAACTCTTATGGTTCATCGTCATTACAGAGGTGTGTCATGGGTACCATTTACAGCGGCCTTTAGAATGACTAATCTCCCACATTAAATACTCTAAATGATAGCCTTACCTCTCATGAATTCTATATAAGGCATCAGTTTAGTTTAAGATGGAGCTAATCTATATCTGCAAAAGTAATCCATTTCAAAAGTCAATATTCTGAGGACATGGGATAGTTTGAGAGAAAGTCAAAGTTATATGCTGCCAACTCTAGCTACGAATAGTAAATTGAAAAATCTTTAAGTTAGTAATGCACTAATATGTATGAAAGGTTAGATTCAAGATAACGGGTAATTTTCAACAAGAATTTGGAATGTAACATATCATGGCACGAATATGGAAACAAATCCAAAGGAGTTAAAAAAACCAATTTAGAAAGTGAACCATGATAAATTCTTTTGACTTCTTTTAGGATTCAGAAAATCTAAGCCCATTATATCGAGTTGGTGACAGTGTTCCTTAGAAGGTCGGCAGAGCTGCGCGCTTTAACCTTAGTTTTAAAATTCTTCTTGTTTCCACTGAAGCTGAATAGACTGCATGATGCTTGTTAACAAATGTTAGGTAGACATGGACATTTTTATTTTAGAGCGCTGCTGCGTGCGCCTCAGATCCTTCAGAGCCTAAACGCATATTTTGCCTCAGCAATTCATCAAAAACCACGATCATGGCCTCTTCCTGCCATGCTCTGGGGTAGACAAAGCATTCATTTTCCATTTAAAAAGAAACTCGATCAAAGAAAAAAGAAAACCTGAGATTAAATCTTCACAAAACTAAACTCGCAAATAGCCACCACCCCCTCCTATCTTTTGGTTTCAATCACTCGATTTCGCATATCCGAAACCCAACAGAACCCTAGTTAGTTTTATCCTCAGCTCAAGAAAACATAATATGTGATTCGAATCATAAACAAAAACGAAAACGAAAACGAAATCAAAAACAAAGGAGGGGCATCAACCAATCAATCCCTAGCGATAACCGGCACGCACGACAAAAAAAAAAAGATTCGAAATATATATCAAGAAAATAGGGCAATGGAAATGGGAGATGGAGATAGATGGGGGTATACCTTCTGAATCTGTTCGGTGGTGATGTTCTGGTTGGGCATCTGATGCGCGGGCTGCTGCATGGTTTATCCTATCCCACCTCTCGCTCTCGCTCCCCCCCTTCCTTCCGCCGCTGTTCTCTCTTTTCTCTGTTGCTATTCTATATATTTATTCCCAGGGCCAGGATATCTATCTCGAAGAGGGGATAGATAGTCTCGCTTACGAGGAACGGAAAGGGAAGGCACGAAAGTAGAACGAAAGAAGGGCCCGGAGGATCGAGAAGCGAAGAAGAGCGAAGGGAGTGGGGACGACCGAGAAAGAGCCGGTGGTCCGAGCGCTAAAGTAAATGGGCGCTGTCGATGATGCGGCCACTTGGGTTTAAAGCCTGTCTCAAAGGGCACATGGTATTTATGGAGCCGGGCCTGGCAACGGACGCGTGGTGGAGATAGCAACAGTGGTGCCCTCCACGAGGATGCCATCTCCCGGGTGATTATTCGTACGGTGCAGCGTATCTCCCAGGTGTCTTCTTTTCACGTGGTTGCTTGAGGATTGGATGGCAATTTTTTTTTTTTCGTTTGACCGGTTATTTAATCAGTATCAAATTTAATGAGTTAAAAAATATTAATTTAAATAAATAAATAATTTATTAAAAATATTTATTTTTTTAAATTTTATTATTAATTTTTATTATTTTTTATATTAGAAGTCGAAAAATACTGTATATATATCAATATATCACTTCATTGTTCACTATTAGTTTTTATTTTATTTTAAATTTTATTTTATTTTTAATAAATTATAAATTTAATAAAATATTTTTATATAAATAACCAAACGGATACTCAGATATTTTCATCCTTGCTCGTTTGTTTAACTATAACGATTTAACATGACAGAAACTAAGATTAATATAGATCATTTCGAGCCATTTTCAGGCCATTACCATCCCTAGATTATTGGTGAGGGCAAGGGTTCGTGGTGGATCTCTTACATTGGCCCTCTCGTTCATCGCCAATATCTTATCAAAGAGTTGACTGAATCCTCTGGGTTAAATCCAAACTTGCTTGGCTTTAATCCAATTCAATTTCATATCAAAGTCTTGATTATAATCCTGAACCCACATCGGCTGGTATGATTCGATCTAGTTGGATCTAGAAAAAAAATATTTTAAATGTAGCAGCTTATCAAAGTATTTAGATTCAAATCAAAATTGAGCCGGACCGGCAATTCAAGTTTGACCATTTAACTATCCTTTATAACTAAAAATATAATAATTTTATAATTAAATATAAAAAGAAATGTTTAAATAAAGCTAAAAAATCTTACCTTAATTAAACATAATTCTAAAGATTTAATTTCATCTAAGAAATGGGTTACTTTTATGATGCAAATTTATGAACTATAATTTTTTTAAAGTGAATATTATGATCTATTAAAATAAAAAAAATCAATGTTTATAAATGATTAAGCAAAGTTCTCTAGAGATATGATTCTTGAGATGATTGGTTTAAACAAGAATTCATTTAGACCTTATTTGATTAAAAGGGAATGAGCCCAAGAAATAAAGTTTTTAGGAAAAAAAATAACTTATTTGTTTGAAAGTTTTAAATAACACAATGGAGAGAGTATTTCGTGAGAAGTTACTTTCGTATCCATATAAAAAGTGGTTACCCACGAGGAATTGGAAAAATTATTTTTTCATAACTTAGGGAGTTAGTTAAAAAATTTATTTCAAAAATACCTTTAAGCCTATAAACAAAACAAAACCTTTTACTCAAGAATCCCCATATATTATAATTAAATGAAAAACATTATTTTTTATACTAGATAATTGAAAAGGCCTATTTTGAATCCATCAAACTTGCATCTTAAACCTAAGGGCATATATGTTATTCTTTGTTTATTTCCAAAAAGATGGATAGCGAATCAAACATAAGCCAATTCAATCAATGCTCTTTCCAAACTTGTTTACTTTTTAAAAAAGGTCGGAAATGTCTTGCTCCACCGCTTTTCGGTGCAGAAAGCACCTATCGATCGTATGAATTAACTGTTCATGCATATCAATGCTCGTGCAGTGGCCCAATGCATCTTGCCACGCACCGCATGCATGCCAATACGTGTAGACGATCAATCCATGTGGTCGCTTGTTGCACCGAAAGGATGATGCAACAAATCTTTTCCAAAAAAAGGTCTAGAAGAGAGTCTTAATATGAATAAGATTTTTGGATCAAGCAGAGTCAACAAGGATTAGGTTTGATCAAAAGAATATAAAACAAAAGATTCAACTTAATTTTTAAATCGATTCTAATTTTTGACCTCAACCTAATTCATGAATCTTCGAATATAGATTAAGCCAAGTGTAATCGATGATCCGTTTGCTAATTGCAATGCTAATTTAATGAGGTTTGGTTCAATTTGCAGAATTGTTGCAATTAGAGAGAGCAAAATATGACAGGAACCCGCTAACTCATCCAAACCCACTTATGCTGCATGGATTTGGGTCGGTTTTCTTTTTATAAAATCTAGTCTAGTTGCATGTCAACATGAAATGAAATGGATTCTAAATAGATGTGGCGTTTAGCTTCCAATAAATCACGCGAGCTAATCTCACTGAAAACCAACCAGCTCCTAAACGTAACGCAGTTGATAGTTTTTTAATTTATTTGTTGTTAAAGCACCAGTTAAAGGGCCATTGGCAAGAACGTGTTGACTTAAATTGCATGCAGAGAGAAGTGTACTCTGGATCACTTTGCCAAAAATACCATCTTTTACTGAAAAACATAAAAGATAACTCTCAAGTAAAAAAATCTCATATCTCTTTTTAATAAAATGGAACTTAAGCATAGCTCGTCAGATGTTTATCATCTGTTTCTTCACTTAATAAATCATATGCATCACTTATTAAGCAGAGAATCAGATGATAAAAAGATTAATTTACTGCATTTAAGATTTATCCTTTTCCAATAATGTGTAAATGAAACAGTATACACCATCGAGTTTGACTAATTATTTATTAACTTTTTATTCAGCTTAAATATGAATCCAATAAAACCTTGATTAATACATTTTACATAGAATAAGCACTAAGCACCATGAATTTACACCAGTAAGAGTTTACTTTTTTTTTTTTTTAATTACAGACGGACAATCACACCAACCTAGAATGAATCAAGCCCGATATATCAGAATACAAAATATGGATAAGAATCATAGGACAAAAATCGCCTTGCCCCATAATCAGGAACCAGAATGATGGACAACCTGAGTAGCAACCCAGTTAGCCGTGAGTTTGCTTTCCGATAAATATGCCGAATCTAGGCACTATAAGCCTGATGGAGCATAGCCCTGATGTCGCATAACAAAGGATTGATAGGCAAAGAGTCGTCTAAGTCATGCCGGAGTCAACGGACAACAGTAATAGAGTCTTCCTTAATAATAAGGCTGCGAATGCTCAAACTGCGGATAGCATAGATATGTCAGTCCATGCAGCATATAACTTAACTAGCGGCACAGAAAGGTTTAGAGAACCAAATACATAAGCTATAAGCAATGATCCATTCGAGCCATGTATCACAAAAGTCGAACCGACCAATCGATCTTAATACTGTCATTAAAATTATTTCGACAAACCTAATGATTCCCAGAAAATAAAGACAGCAGCAAGCGTTTACTTTATACAATAGGAAAAGATTATGTAATTAATTTCCTTTCCTCACAACCTCTTGAGGCAAATGGCGTCAATATCAACCGCGGCCCTATGTGCACTGTAGATGTCAGCTACTGAACTCAACTCAAATTTATAATTAGTTTTTAAACGTGGTTTTTAATCTTGAATTTATAACGTTAATTGAAAGTTTGATGTTGCAGTCAACAGTGCTGACTGTGCTCGGTAAAGAGAGGTCCCTCTAAGTCTTCCCACCTGCCCTTCGGAGGGAAATCAAGGTCCCAGTCTCGGCGCCATCCCGGACTCCCGAGTGCTGTAATCGGCATTGTAGTCCTCACCATTGCAACGACCAACAGTCCACCGCGCTCGAGCTCGCCGCCGCCGCCCCCACACCTTATAATTGCTGGGGCCAAACGCGGTCAGCTCTGGCCACGCCCGGCGACCTTGCGCTAGGCCACGCTCAAGGCAACGAGAGTTCATCACGTTTGAAAGGAAGATGGGCCCAACAACTGCTGCCCCCCTAACAAGACTTTAGACTCGAAGTTGAGGCTTTGATCCCGGCGTTGATTTCTACCAGAAACCAGCAACCAACCAACGATCTTGACTCCGGCTTCCAGATTCTTCCCGTAATCGTGGTGCGCAGTGTTAGGCGAGACAAAATGGTGCACCGACTTCAAGCTCATACCCCCAAAATAACAAACAGTTTGAAGGCGGGAGAAGCCGCATCTTGTCGGCCGTAGGAATAGTCAAATATTTCCACCTTGCGACGCTACGGAAAACGGGGCCATTTCCGTCGCTCTCATTGCCGAGTTAGCTCATCTTCCTCTCCGGTGTAGTTATCCTCCTCTCCCACTCTTTTATAAAACCTCGCTCGCGAGCTTGCTTCCTTCCCACCCTTCTCATCCCTTCTCTCCCGCGAAAATTAGTAATTCATTTCCGAAAACCCTAAATTCTCAGTAGCAAGATTTTTTTTTTCTTTTTTCTTTTTTTCTTTTGACGACGATGTCACAGACAGAGGAGCCGATGAAGAGTATCGGCGGGCTATCCGCCAACCGTGGCCACCGTGATCATGGTGGCTGCGGTGATAGTCGTCTTCATGGCCTTCGTCTTCGTCTTCTTCCTCTACCTCCGCGCCAAGCACTACTGGGGCGCAAACCCTACCCTAGGCCAAGCCCGCCGCAGCTTAACCGAGGAAGCCTCCACCCCCCGGCGGGGCCTCGACGCCGCCGCAATTAAGGCCCTCCCCTCCTTGGTGTTCCGGCCGGAGGAGTTCAAGGAGGGCCTCGAGTGCGCCGTCTGCCTCTCGGAGCTGTCGGCGGGTGAGACGGCCCGGTTGCTGCCCAACTGCAACCACGGCTTCCACCTACAGTGCATCGACATGTGGCTCCACTCTCACTCCACCTGCCCGCTCTGCCGCAGCCCGCTGGTCGCCGAGCTGTCGCCGGAGAAAGCGGATTCCGGCGTCGAATCGGCGGAAGTTTCTCCGGCGGAGGCGGTGTTGGCGGACGGGCGGGTGCCGGAGTCGCCGATTTTCCCGACAAATGTGTTGTTCTGGGGATCCCAGGATCAAGTCAGTACCGGAGGCTTGGCGGCGGCGGCGGCGGGCTCGTGGGAAGGGAGTTCGAGTTCTGTGGGCTTTTCGTCGGGGAACCCTGAGCGGATGCTGGTGATTGAGATACCAAGACGAGCGGCGGAGGGATACCAATCTCCGGTTCCGCCGCTTCCGTTAAGTAGGCTACAGTTTGATGAGATTAAGTCCCCCACATCGGCGAGGTTGAGGTCACTGAAAAGGCTGTTGAGCCGGGGAAATCGGGGATTGGTTCTTCCTTCAGCCCCAGGGGAAGTGATATCGAGCAGGGAGTAGCAGGTGCCGGAGTTACATTAGACGGTGGCCTTCAGATTCCGAAGACATCAACGAGTTCGTGAACTGGTTTCAGTGATCGAGAATTACTGGTAGGAAACGCAGTCTGGAGCAACAAAGCATTGGTGGCAAGCTTGGAAAGATGCAGTGGTCGCTTGTGAATGATTAGAGAACATTATGCCCTCCTTCTTTCTTCATTGACAAGGTGAAGAAGACCTGGCAACTCGTTTGCCAAAGAATTTGTACAGATAGGAATTAGTTTTCGTAGATCCAGTTCATAAATCCAGCTCATGGTCCGTTAGAGAGTCATTCACTGTCTAGAGTGTATAGTATATGCTGGCTCTTAAAAGCATCCATGTCTCTTAGGTATGCTTTTTGAGCTTGGAAAACAAGTATTTCCATCAAATGTATTTCAGATATTCGAGTTGAATGATTTAATCCCATCATTGCTAAGTCTTAAATTGAATTCTTTATTTTCCAGGCTTTCGGTATACATTGTACTGTTCTTACTATCTGTTTTCTGATCCGATACTTACTGCATCATTGTTGATTGGTACAATAAGAAATATACTCTTGATTTTCTTGCTGTTAAAATTGTTTTGTCCGGAAGAATGTACTGTTCTTAAATGCTAAGTGACTTGTTTTACTTGGTTGTGACGCTAATATCTACCACATGAAGAAGAGCACTAGAATTTGTCTTGCTATTCTCTCACTATCAGCTACTTCGTGTTTGAGATGAACTTTGCAACATGCCTTTAGAAAACAGAGCATTGAAGTCTCTACCTATGTGAAAGTGAAACAAATACAGTGCACACAAGGAATAAGTAGAGCATTGTTCGGGTTGTTGTATTTAAAATGAGATTAACTGCTTGGAAGGATCACCTCCTCTGTTTGGATATCCCCACCACCCACTCCCAACTGCATGGGATTTGTTTGTGCTGTTCTTGCATTATTCCAGAAATGGTTCCGTAAAAGGGAATGGAGGAAATTACATTGGGGTTATGATTGGATGTCATGCATACAAGTCTTGAGAGTGTAGGATTTTCCATTGCTTGACAATTCTTGTGCTGCTTCAGTCTGGGCTTGGAAATCAGAATATGTTGAATATTTTGCCATGCCCAAGCTTATCCATGCTTATCATAGATGCTTGGTTGTTGACATAGACTGGAATGGTTGATCAGATCCAATGCCATCTACCATTTCTATCTGAGGTCCTTTGCTTCCTTGACTGATGATGGCCTTCCATATATGTCACATGGTTTGACATTATTAATCCCATCCATGCTAACAAACTGAACTTATTATGGAAGATAAGCTTCGTTGTACTTGGGTCGCCTGTGATCACTTATTGCTTTCTTGGACAATGATGGCCTCTTGTCGCATTCTTAATTTTTCCAACAGATCCAAAGATTGCTTGAAACATTGATACTCTTTTAGCACATAATCTTGAGAAATATTCAAACATGTGGTGATTTTTAGAACCGGATTTGTTGTTTGGTGTTGTTGCCACCAATTATATCTCACTCTCTCCCTCATTCTCATTCATTGTGGGATCACAGCCTTACCAGAAAGACAGAGAAGAATTTTGCTACTCCCTGAATGCGACAGGAAATCGTTTCTGCTTTAGTCTTTTGGACTACGGTAGGAACGTTCTGGATAAGAAGCAGGTCCTATTTCCCTTTTGTGATTTGATGACAATCTGGTGATGTTTTGGCCACAGTTTAGATCCTATGTAGGGGTTACAGGCTTCTTCTATAAAGTATGAAAGAGATGTCTTTCTAGCACCTTGGACTTAAATGAACTATTTATTTGTTTGTTTATTTATTTTTTTCAGTTGCTATGGCTTATTTACTACACTTCTCCTTTATAATTAGTATTTGTCTATATCTTTACCTCTGCTATCAGAGGTGCTGAATAACCGTGCAGCTTGTTCTATTCATCTATGTCAGGTCAATTTTTTATAAGGCGGATGGCAGAAAAATTTTAGACTGTCTGATTTGAATGTTCAAACTTTTCTAAATAATGTCTATTATTCTTGCAATCTCGCATCTCTTTTGATAGAAGCTTGGGTAGATACTGTATTCTTGTTAAGCTCCCAATATTAGCATGTGTTGGCTTTCAATTCATGGTTTTAACAACACTTGTGATATATTGATTGGCTGATCTGCCAAATGTCCTCTACACGTGTTAGAGTCTCAAATTCAGTTCAGATGTGATGGTGCTGAATTTATGAATTGAGGAGGCAATTATGAGGGATGTATAATTTTTGTCCCTTGATACCCTTTCATTGACCTTAATTCAGTTTGATAATCCATTATTTTACTTAATTTCAGAAAGAAACTAACTATTTGGGAAGAAATTACCCAGGATACTAGACAACAGTCGAGTAGCATTAATGTACATTACCCCTGACCACAAATTCAAGGGAGAAGATGTGCTGTTTATGTTGATCCAATTTTCAAGAAAAATGTCAAGAAATGAAAATGCTGAAGACATTTTGGGGTCTTTCAATTTTAAAGGTAATTTTCTTCTTGAATCTCTTTAGTATTTTTTTTCTTCTTCTTCTTCTTATTAAATTCTGAAAGAAAGCTGTAGCATGTTATTTAGCTTTATTTAAAATATAGTGGCTTTGACAGTTTAAGTTCATTAGGTCTTCTAAAATCAAGCTTTAGGCACTGGACAGTCAATCTTTTGTATTGTTTGTACAGTTTTAGGATGAGGGAGTGGAAATGAGATGGTCCTGGGTTAGAGAGTAGGAGCATCTTAGGATTGAGGGTTTCCCATACAATCTTTCAGTTCAAATTCCTTGCAGTAGCATCACTCTATCTTGGAGCTTTAGCTCTGTTAGCGAAGAAGTCACCCACTGACCAACCAGATAGATAATCAAATATAGTATGTGTGTGAAATTGAAATATGAGGATGTCTTGACAGCATAGCACCTAACTTACCTTCTTCTGAAATGAAGATTTGTGAGATGCAAGCACCACTCCAATAGCCATATATTTTGATGTCGGTTTCTACAAGCTTTTTAAGGTCTTCCAGGATAAGCATAACATCATGAAAGTGCATCCATAGTTGTTCTTAGATGATTTGATTTAGCATTGTTCCAGAATGGGTCTATCATGCCCAGGATTGACACCCAGCTCATTGTTTATGTTCAAACTTTTGTTGATCATGAACTGGATATTTTGTCTGGGAACATAGGTTGGGAGGATGTAAAAAGAGAGTTTCATTGTGTGGTTGAATTTACCCATGTCAACTTGATAGTAATTGTCCATGATTTCACAAGTTGTCTTATCACCTGAAGATCTCAAAACCCTTTCTTTTTCTCTTACAGAATCCATAAGATTGTAGGAATGCATCAGCATCAGCTTACTGATCTTAGTAAATCAAATCCATTACGGAAACTAATATGATGACCAAGACAGATGGGACCACTCGTGGCGATGAGCTGGAATACACATCCACCTTCATGAAAAAGATAAGATTTTTAGTGGATCTCCAGCAATGATCCTTTCTGGAGACACAGAATGGGCTTCAGGCATCTGAGTCAATCTTGAATCTTGTCTGTAAAGAACCAAAACATTCACTGAATGAAGGCTTCTTATTTGTAGTTAAATTGCGGTTGACGGCTTGGACACTTTACCTGCAGATAAATGGTGAATCAAAGGAAATATCTCAAACAGTCAAAGAAGGGATAAGGTACAATATCTCGATGTTTAGGTAGAGAATTCAAGCTAAAAAAACATTGTCTCCCATTGGAAGGGTTGCTTTCCAAACTGGTCCTCATCCAAATATGCCCACCATCCAAGGGGCCCCAGGAACCAAAGCTTTTCCAGACCAAAAGAGAGGACATGGACACCACGAGATCGAGATTGGTGGAGGAAATTGCTCCGAGACCATTCTAAAGAATTACACCACCTACAGAAGTTCATGCAGGTATGCAGCAATACTTTCTTGACTCTTAAGCTGGATAATATTATTTTTTTCACCTCCCTTCAATTTTTTTGGAGGATTTTTTTTTCTTTTCCCACTTGCTGTTGTCACGCCTGCAGAATTTCTGGGGCTTGCTATGTTATGGAATCTGGGTTCGCCTCCAAGGTGTTGTTTTCAGTTTGGTATTAGTTGCTTTCAGCTTTGAGTGTTAGCATAAGTAAGACCTAGTTCAGTTGCAGTGGTTCAGTTTCCCATCTGAATTGACCCCAAGGGAGGCTTCCTTTTGTTTTGGTTGGGATTCTATAAATCTTTTCGCCTGCAGGGGGACCATGGTAATGACCATTACCAATACTTTGTGCTGTAACGGGGCTTTGTGGCCCTCTGATATGTTACGTTTCCATCAAGTCTTTACTTAGGTGATGGTTGGCCACCATTATTCACAAAAATATCTAGCAACTTCCTTTTAGCCCAAGAAAATATTGGTATGTTAATCGGTATCAGGGTTTCCAACCAAATAAATTGCAATTCCATTTGAAGCAGCGCTGCTGGAGTGTAGCACTGAACAATTGACACGGTTGGTGGAATACAAAAAGTCTCTATCCGAGATGAGTTTTTTTTTTTTTTTTGAAGGGGTGTTATGAATATATGGTGAGATTTGGTGCTGTAAAGTTCATGGGTTGTCTTTGTTTATGTATAGTTTGCACTGTGCTCCAGGTAAATATTGTCTTCAATTTATTATCTTTTAAGGTCTAGTTTTGGTGAGTTTATTATCTCTGGAACAATAATCAGTCACAGGATTAAATATCTTTTCTTTAAATAATTGTGTTGCATCTAGGAAGTGATTTGATTTTAATTGGCGTGCCATCAAGCAGGCCTTATGGCTTCCATATGCTTGTCCATTAAAAATTTTGGAAGCTCTTTAAACCTGGCATTCTCAAGCTCTCTGATTTCCCTGAAGAGAGCGCAAGCTTGGCCAGAATGAACCTCTCTTATTTATCCTAACCCTTGATAAGAGGGGGGGATTTTGATAGAGACCAAACAGCGGATAGAGACAAAACTGGGGTCTTGATGTACGAGTCAGAATTCAATTCAATTTACAAAATTAAATCAAGAAATTTTGAGTTCAGTTGTCGTACGTCAATCCATCTACCTCCAACTTATTATTTGGCGTGGGGTTAGATCTTATATATGTTCCTCAATAGCTCTGCCAGCATGTTTGAAAAGTATCGTTAGGCATACGTGTTGTATAAGATTATTTTCATATTCTACATTATTAATTTTAACCGGATAAAACTTCTTTGATTTGTAGTTAAATATAATAAGAAGTCTTATCGATAATTATTTTATTTTTTAAAATATTATGTAGTTGCAAACCTTTACCATCCTCTCTAAACAATGGAATTTGATATGCAAGAATGCTCATTTTGGCTATAATATGTGGTCACCGTGGTATTAAAATTATTTTCAACGGATTTTAATCCTATCTGCATGATCAAAAAAATATATAACACCATATAATAGTGATCTACACTAAAATATTAGATAATTTATTTGATATTTATCATTTTTTTATATTATAATATACAATATTATTATTATTATATACACTAACTATATATATATATATTAATAATTATCGTATTATTAATATAATATATTATATATATAATAATATTATTTATATTTATTATATATATATATTATTATTAGAGATAGAATCATTATATTCGAATATAATTAAGTTTAAAATTTAATTATTTTTTCCTTAAATTCATACAAATTTCAGAACCACTTTATTTATTTATTTTTTTTCATCTTTAAATTTTTAAATTGTATATATTAAAAAACGAAAGAGATGAACAGAATTAAATTTGATTACATCCAAATGTAAGCAAATATATCTCTTATTATTATATATGTATTATAATATAATATTATTAATAATATTACTAATTTATTTAATAATATATTATTGATAATATATAATATATGTAAATAAGTTTTTAAGACTATTTTTGGTATTGCAGATATAATGATCATTTGCATGATATATCAAATGTATTGGTACGTGATTATTAATAATTATTAATTATTAAAATATTTATGTTGGATTATATCATTGATAGTCCGGAAAATCATGTTGGCAATTAAATTAAACGGCCCACAATTTAATGGCCGACAGCTCGCGTAGATGATGACTGGATCGGTCGGCCTCTTTCGGAACTCGTCAGTGTCTACGGTGGCTCGGTCGATGCCTGAGTCCTTGCTTTTGCTGCCTTTTCCCGGGGTCACAGAATCAGAATGGAATATAATGGGATAGGGTGAGGTATTATCCCAAGTAAGATGGGTTTGGAGGATGCCATCGCCTGAATACCCGTGCTCTTTCTATGCTTCTACTTGATGGGTAGAAAGGGTTCGAATTGGCCACCGAACAACGTCCCGACAAACTCATCAAGCTGTAAACAACTCGCATGCTTTGAGGCCAAATTCCTGGATCAGAACCCACATGACCCCTGGACCTTCTTAAGATAGTGTTTGGTATAGAGAATAAAAAGAAATAGGTTAGACTTAATTTAAATATATTAATTTTTATTAAATATGTAGAAATATGAGATCAATATATTTATCATGAGAATAAAGTAAGTCAAGATCGATAAATACCTCGATCATTGTTGTTGATTTTCTTCCAGATGAGGGTAAGGATCTTGATCTTCCTCTCGATCTGAATCAGCTGCACCTCTCGGGATCTTGATCTACCGCTTTGATATGAATCAGCTGCAGATCTACCTTTCGGGATCTTGATCTACCGCTTCGAAAACCTTGATTGAGTGCTTCCAATCAATGAGCTATCGCACACGATGGTGTATGCCCTCAAGATATGCTCTTGATCAGGGACCCAATCTCTCTGGCTTCTTTTTGTTTTTTTTTCTTCTCCCGATGACATTTTTTTTGTTATCGAAAGCCTTAGAAGGGATCTCTATTTAAAGAGATATCTTAACTCCCTTCCACCGCCTACTCCAATCAAAGTAGGCGTTTAAGCGTTTAACACTATTTAATCCACCGCCTACTCCCATCAAAGTAGGCGTTTAAGCGTTTAACACTATTTAAGAGATTTCGTTACCACTTATTAACTAGTGGATGTCATAGAGAATTATCCGACGATTAAGCTATATTGCAATAAATAGGACCATCTACTAAACGGGATACTACATTCTCCCACTTGGTCAGTATATTTTATCTTAATCCACAATTCTCAATACCGAACAAGAAACTAAATACATGAATCATAGCGATAAGTCCTCTATAATTAAGTATTATCTTCTATGTATTACAATGCATTCAATTTCTTTACCACTATTCTAAATGTGACAACATAACATAATGAATAAACCGTATGTTTATTCAGAGTCCAAAAGAAAATTTTATCATTTCTCGAAAGTCAAATAATGTGTACACCAGAATGAGAAATAAACAAATAATTGAAATAAGAGTTTCTTTGTACAAACTGTTATCCATGCAATTATATCATGGAACCAACTCCCATTCATATCACATGATCCTTAAAATTCTTAATTGGCATGCCTTTAGTCAAAGGATCAGCTATCATCAATTCAGTGCTAACATGTTCTATGACCACTTTGTTTTCTTTAACACATTCTCTTATAGCTAAATACTTAATGTCGATATGTTTACTTCGACTACCACTCTTCTAGTTTTTAGCCAAAAATACAGCAGCTGAATTGCCACAGTACAGTTTAATTGGCCTAGCAATAGAGTCAACAATTCTAAGCCCTAAAACGAAACTCTTCAACCATACACCTTGCGATGTAGCCTCAAAACAAGCAACGAACTCCACTTCCATAGTAGAGGTAGCAGTCAAAGTCTGCTTTGCACTCCTCCATGATATGGCTCCACCAGCTAGCATAAATATAAATCCTGATGTTGATTTTTGAGAATCAACGCAGCCAGCAAAGTTCGAATCTGAGTAACCCTCTATCTCCAAATGATCAGTTCGTCTATACATGAGCATGTAGTCCTTGGTCCCTTAAAGATACCTCATGACCATTTTAGCAGCTCTCCAGTGGTCTAAACCTGGATTACTCTGATATCTTCCCAACATTCCTACTACAAATGCAATGTCAGGTCTTGTGCAAACCTGAGCATACATTAGGCTTCCAACAACTGAAGCATATGGAATGTTGTGCATCTGTTCCCGTTCAAGTTCATTTTTAGGGCACTGGTTCAAAGCGAACTTGTCACCCTTCACTATTGGTGCAACACTTGGTGAACAATTTTTCATCTGAAATCTCTCCAAGACTTTATTGATATAAGTTTCTTGAGACAATCCTAAAATGCCTCGAGATCTTTCTCTATGAATCTTAATGCCAATGACATAAGATGTCTCACACATATCTTTCATATCAAAATTTTTGAAGAGAAATTGTTTCACCTCATATAGCAACCCTTTATCATTGGTTGCAAGTAGAATGTCATCCACATATAGGACCAAGAAACAAATTTTGCTCCCACTAACCTTCTGGCATATACATTTATTCATGATGTTCTCTTCAAAACCAAAGGAAGAGATCACATCATGAAATTTTAAATACCACTGACGTGAGGCTTGTTTCATCCATATATGGATTTCTTAAGCTTGCAAACCAAATGCTCACTATCACCAGAGGAAAATCCTTCAGGTTGTTTCATGTAAACCTCTTCCTCTAGATCTCCATTAAGGAATGCAGTTTTCACATCCATTTGATGTAACTCAAAATCAAAATGAGCTACCAATGCCATAATTATTCGGAGAGAATCTTTCTTGGATACAGGAGAAAATGTCTCCGTGTAGTCGATTCTTTCCCTCTGAGTGAATCCTTTGGCAACGAGTCTTGCTTTATATCTTTCAATGTTGCCTTGTGAGTCTTTCTTTATTTTAAAGATCCATCTACATCCAATGGCTTTTACACCATCAGGCAACTCAACAAGATCCCAGACTCGATTAGATGCCATAGATTTCATCTCGTCCTTCATGGCATTGTACCACAAGTTTGATTCCTTAGAACTCATGGCTTGTGAAAATGTTTCAGGATCATTTTCGGCTCCAATGTTATAATCAAATTCATGTAGATACACAACATAATCACTAGGAATTGCTGATTTCTTTATTCTAGTTGATCTTATTAATGTTGTGTCAATGACCTCTTGAGTAGTATCTTGCGCAACTGATTGTTGATGAACAACATGATCTTCTAGATTACCATCAGCTTTTGAAATCTCAATGACTGGTTGTTGAGCACTTATTTGAGTTTGAGGAGTGCTATAAATAACAACCAATCCCTCACTTGAAGTGGAAGCTGGAATATCTGAATGATCTTTCTCAGAAGAAGCCAAATACTGAGATTGATCACTCCCACGGATCAAGTCATTCTCAAGAAATTTTGCATTTCTTGATTTTACAATCCTAGTGCTATGAGATGGACAATAAAATCTATAACCCTTGGACTTCTCAGTATATCCAATAAAATATCCACTAATAGTCCTTGGGTCTAGTTTCTTTTCTTGTGGATTATAAACTCTTACTTCAGATGGGCATCCCCAAACACGTATATGTTGCAAACTTGGTTTCCAACCTTTAAATAACTCAAATGGCGTTTTGGAAACAGCCTTGGTTGGAACCCGGTTTAATATATACGAAGTTGTTTTAAGAGCTTCAGCCCATAAGGATTTAGGTAGGTTGGAGCTGACAATCATGCTCCTTACCATGTCCAATAATGTTCGATTTCTCCTTTCAGCTACACCGTTTTGGTTAGGAGACCCTGGCATGGTGTATTGTGCAACAATTCCATTTTCTTCAAGAAACTAAGCAAACGGATCAGGTGCTTATCCATTCTCAGTATATCTACCATAATATTCTCCACCTCTATCTGACCTCACGACCTTAATTTGATTCCCGCATTGTTTCTCTACTTCTGCCTTAAATACCTTAAAGGCATCTAATGCTTTGTTCTTATTATGAAGCAGGTAGAGATACATATATCGTGAATAGTCATCAATAAATGAGATGAAGTATCTCTGACCATACGAGTCCATATCTGAACTAAAGATATCCGTATGTATGATCTCCAGTATTTCCGAACTTCTCTTGGCATCTTTCTTGGACTTGTTGGTTTGCTTTCCCTTTATGCAGTCCACACAAGTGCCAAAATTAGTAAAATCAAGAGTATCAAGTACTCCATCTTTTACTAATCTTTTAATTCTCTCAATGGAGATATGACCTAATCTCCGATGCCACAAAATAGAGGAATTCTCATTCATAACATATCTTTTCACACCAGTTTGGGCGTGCATCATATTATAGGAAGTATTATTTTTTAAATTAATTTGAAAAAGATTGTCGGACAATGTACCATTCCCAATAAGCTTAGATTTATAAAATAAATCAACATAGCTTTTATTAAAATTAAAGGAATATCCTGCTGGTACAAGCCTTGACACTGAAATCAAATTTCTAGAGAAACTTGGAATATAAAATATCTTTTCCAAATCCAAAACAAAACCAGAATCTAAAATAAGTCTGCACGTCCCAATCGCTTCCACATGTGAACCCATCTTGTTTCCTGAATAGATGCTTTGTTCACTTCCAAATGGTTTCCTTTGATTTAGAAAACCCTGCAAGGTATTTGAAACATGGATTGTAGAACCAGAATCAATCCACCATGTGTTATAACATAACATATAACCAAATTGGATTCATGACATACGAATGAGGTTAGAGTACCTTTCTTGTCAAGCCAAGCTTTGAATTTGAGGCAATCTTTCTTTATATGCCCTTTCTTCTTGCAAAAGAAGCATTTGGACTCCTTCTTGTCTTCTGTATGGATGGATACTTTACCCTTTCCTTTGCGTTTGGCTTTGGGAGCTTTAATCTTTCTCTGAGTGACCAAATGTGCACTTTCTCCCATTTCTAAAATCAGCCTCCCTTCCTCTTGAACACACATGGTCAGAAGTTCATTAATTGACCATGTCCTTATGTGTGTTGTAAGATATTTTGAAGGGACTATACTGTTGTGGGAGTGACCTCAAAATAAAGTGTACCAAGAAAGATTCTGACATCTCAACCTCTAGGGATTTCAACTGAGCCGCAATGTCCCTCATCTTCATGATGTGCTCACGCACACCTCCAACAGTAATGAGCTTCATTGATGACAATTTTGTCATTAGGGTACTAGCCAATGCCTTATCTGAAGACTCAAATTGTGCATCAATAGCCTTCAGAAATTCCTTGACATTTTTGCACTCAGGATTTGAACCACGTACACTAGCAGAAATCTTAGTACGTATGAACATCATACTGAGGCGATTGGATCGCTCCCATCATTCATACGCAGCAATCTCAGCCTGAGTGCTAGTAGATATAACCGAATGTGGTTCATCCTTCCTGATAGCATAGTCAATATCCATACACCCTAATTGAAGAAGAATTCTTTCCTTCCATAACTTATAATATCACCACTTAAATCGGGAACATCACATTTCATATCAGAAATATTAACAGGCAAAATAGCTGCATAAAAATAAAAATGTTCATGTAACTGAATTTGAGGCATATAACTTGATGTCATGTCTTACCAATGTAAACATGCAATAACATGAATCAATAACATATAATAACTACCTGTGGGCTAAGTTATTATACTTAAATAGACTCATTAACTTAATGATGTGACTAACAAATCATATTCCTTTCTTAATTCCTGTGGGTAATTAAGAAAATAATTTGTTATCCCATCCTAATTAATTATATCAGTGCAATAAAAATTCCTATGGGATAAGATTCATTGCATTAATATAATTAATCACAATTAATATCATCTAACCTTATGTGATCTTTGCAACTTAATATATAATTCTGATTAATTAAAGATGCTGTGGCTACTCCTCAATTAATCAAAATCATATTGATCACATGACATTTGAACTCCATTATATGCATATAGATTAACCAATTTAGCATGATTATTAGGTAGTGATCTTAATCAACGTAACATTTCTAAATCAAGATCTGAATTAATCAAATTGGCCAGGCCAGTGAAAGAGAAGTGGGGGTCCCCCGTTGCTTTTCTTAGGTCAGTCAGAACCAATTAAGTAACCACAATCTCTTTACCTTTCTAGACACCAATTGACCAATCAAACCTTGAAATGATTTGCACTGTGATTTTTCACACTACCACCAAATGTAATTTTATCCATGCATATAATAAATCTAATATGCAAAATAGGAGATAGAATATCAATTATCTATTTAATGAATTTTCAAAATTATTATCTTTAGAAAATTTTTTTTGTTAATTAAAATACGTCCGGCCGTAGCTCATTATTTCCTTGGGCCAGTCTATGCAAAACACCGTAGGCATAGAGACTCAGGAGGCGTATTTTAATACAAAATATTTTAAACTTAAGAAATAAATGATAAAACCAATCATATCATATGATATAATATTAAAGAGATAATAGCATGCATTTAAAATTTAACCAATCCAATCTGATTTTAAATCTCATGAGAAAACCAAAAGACCCATAGGCGAGAAAATCGAAAACTTGTGGTTATGGAAGCTACGTTTACGCTATTTTTCCTCTCTTACGTTTCCTCTCTTACGTTTTCTCTTCTTAAGAGGTCACCGCATGTGGTTATGGAAGCTACGTTTCCGCTGTTTTTCCTTTCTTTACGTTTCCGCTCCGCTCAAAGTTCCTTGAGCAAAAATCGAAACCTAACGGAAGAAAATCGGAACGGCCAAGAAAAATCAAAATAACAAAGGAAAAAAAAAATGGCCACTTTAGATTTGAACCTGAGATCTCCGCAAGCTCCTTTTTTTCTTTTTTAATGCAAGAGAGAAACCCAAAAAATCTGTGATGCAACAAAACCGAAAATGCACGGAATTCTTTCTTTTAACGTGAACATTTTTAACAGAAGAGGAAGTGGCCACGTTTTGTTTCCGTAAAAATCGGAACCTGAGATCCGAAAAAAAACTGAAAACGGAAAATACGCTTGAAAAGAGGTTAATGGAAACACTTACAAAATAAGGCAGAGGTTTAAAGGCTCTGATACTAAATGTTAGACTTAATTTAAATATATTGATCCCTATCAAATATGCGGAAACATGGAATCAATATAGTTATCATAAGAATAAAGCAAGTCAAGATCGATAATTACCTCCAGCCATTGCTGTTGATTTTCTTCCAGATGAGGGTAAGGATCTTGATCTTCCTCTCGATCTGAATCAGCTGCACCTCTCGGGATCTTGATCTACCGCTTTGATCTAAATCAGCTGCAGATCTACCTCTCAGGATCTTGATCTACCATTTCGAAAACCTTGATTGAGTGCTTCTTCCAATCAATGAGCTATCGCACACGATGGTGTATGCCCTTAGGATATGCTCTTGATCAGGGACCCTATCTCTCTGGCTTCTTTTTGGTTTTTTTTTTCTCCCGATGACATTTTTTTTTGTTATCAAAAGCCTTAGATGTGATCTCTATTTAAAGAGATATCTTAACTCCCTTCCACCGCCTGGCGTTTAAGCGTTTAACACTATTTAATCCACTGCCTACTCCCATCAAAGTAGGCATTTAAGCGTTTAACACTATTTAAGAGATTTCGTTACCACTTATTAACTAGTGGATGGCGTAGAGAATTATATGACGATTAAGCTATATTGCAATAAAATAGGACCATCTACTAAACGGGATACTATAGAATATCTCCTAGATATCCCTTTTATTTTCAAATGCTATAACTAGAAGGGATAGGTCTGAAAAAGTTTAACCAGAGGAGATAACCCATGTTTAACCATGGATTATCCCCTAAACTTATTCCCTAGAGAATCCAAGAATAACTAAAGTTATCCCTTGATGGCAGACTTGTAATTTTAAAAAAGATGCTTATTCCCTCAGCTATTCTTTGGATAAATGCTATCCTGTACATTTATTCAGGAATAACTTTTAGACTATCAAATACTACCTAAAAAGATTTTTATATATCACTTCGATGGAGAATGATCTGCATCAAGCACGATAATTTATTTGTGCATAAATTTACGCATCTACAGTGCAAGAGATATGCGGACAAATTTTTTAGCATGAGTTCGCGCATAAATCATCCAAAGATTTTTTCTTTATCCTTTGTATTTTTAGTCCTTTTTGGCACGTGATATATGCACACAACTCATGCTTGGATTCTAAGTGGCCGGCCAAATGCTTGATATATACAAGTTAAAAGAATCGTTAATTTGGCGGATGAGCATGATCCCTTGGACCATCTCATGTCCTTGGAGTTCATTAAGCGTGGGTCTTAACGGGAGGGTTGAAGGCTTCATACTTAAGAAGTTTACTTTATTTAAGAGATTGAGGCGTAGAACCTAGCATCATTTGCAGATTACGAGGAGTTAGGATGGTCCATTTTTAGCTTTTTGAAAATAAAATCAGTTGGTTTAGAACTTTATATTTAGAAAAGTTTGGCTTGCGGTCTTAAACTAAGAAATAAATAAGACTTGTGACGGCGACGTTGGTTGGCCTGTCTAGCTATATATTAAGGTGTCATGACTCTCGATCCAAAGTCCGGTTCAGAAATATTGCAACACGTTTACTTATTCTTTAAAGTAAATCTTAAGAACATGCAAAACCTACCAAACTTCAATAGAAGCAATAACATATGAAATCATCTACGAAACCTAAACTCGTATACGGTATATCTCAAGATTCTATCGCAGAGTCTCTTACTAATACATGAAAATTCGATATGTCAATCTCCAAATACATATCAAGTATCAATATTAATTAACTGGTAAAGAAAAACTGTATAACTAAATTTGTATCTACTAGGTAAACATCATCATCATTATTTGAAATATAGTAATAGTGAAATAATGAGCTAAAAGCTTCATAGAAATTCTACATATATATATATATATATATATATATATATATATCATTGTAAATATGCCAAAAAAATTTAAAATAAAATTATATAACAAAATAACTTTTACAAAAAGTAATATAGTGTATCCATAAAACTAGCGGTAAAACTATAAAATTAAACTAATACTAACAAAAATCACACCAAACATCAAAATCATCAACATATCGATATCCACAACATAATCATCCATATACTAAAGATATATACTGACAACCTCATGTCAGTAGTTCGTGTTTAACAACTTAGAATGGTAATATACACGCAGAGGTTGATTCTCAAACTAGTGCCCAGTATATTAAACTTAGTTAATAGTTTATGCTTGATTCTACGCCAGCTCTTAGCCTTCGGCTCTCACTGCACCTTCGACCATCTTCCAATGCCAACGATTTAGGCCAATTTGTCAGAACTAGTACCACATATCAATAATAATATAAAATCCGCAGTCTAAACCATCAATGGCATTGGATTAAGTATTCTTATACATATCAGCATACTGAAAATATATATTGACAAACCTCGTGCTAGTAATCCATGTCCAACAATCTAACCTGGTAATACACATACGCATAGATTGGTTCCTATATTAGTGCTCAGTATATTAAATTTAGTCAACAGTCCATGATTAGTTATGCACCAGTTGTCAACTTTCGACCCTTTCTCAAGACCGTCAATATAGGCTCATCTTACTAGAACTAGTCCCACGTATCAATAGTAATATCAGATCCACATACTAATGCTCAATATATTAAACTCAACTAACAGTTCATGATTGATTATATACTAGCTTTCAACCTTCAGTTCTTACTCCATCTTCAGCCTTATATCGATGCCCACATTATCAGTAACTAGTTCACATACCCACATTATTACATCACATTTCTATCCAAGCCATAACGATACCATGATCAAAACAACATATTTCAATATATCACACTCATGTATCTCTAATTAAAGCCAAAACCATTTTATAACCAAAATAACATACCACGCCATATATAACAACTTCAAAACTAAACCATTGTACATAATTAAAATATGCTGAAAAATTTAACAATAAATTTATGATGTATGCAGGCATGCAAAACATGAATATATTGTTTAGTAGTAGAAATAAAATTCTTGCCTTGGTTCGTTAATCCCAATAATTGCCTCAATCAAATCAAATCAATGATTATCTATAATTATCATAAATGATTAACCAATTCACTAAAATTTATATTTTACAAAGTTACCATTTTATTCTTGGAGCCCATATTTTTGAAATTACCATTTTACCCTTTTTAACTATGCTTAGCTAGACCATTTTATGATAATTTATTTAATTAAATTTTAATATAAATTATTAAACTAATTAATTACCAAATTATCCCTTATTAACCCATGCTTATTCACCCTAAAATATACAGTAACCATTACCAAAATGAAAATAACCACTAGATAATCAATGTTTCTATCAGCAATTGATCTTACCTTAACTTAATTAGGTTAATAGAGAATTAATTAGATTAACCCATCACTAATCTATCTAAACCCATTTTTTAATTCAATATAATTAATATTTTAATTATTTATAAAATTAATTTCAGCAACTAATTCAATATTTGGGTCAAAAGCTGATGCTGTAGTCCAACAGCTGGACCAAAGCCGAAGCCTATTTCCATAATTTCTTTGGGTTTAGATTGAACAATGGTCTGAGGCCTAGACTTCCTAGACCAAAACCAATATTCTAGCCCATCCCATGTTATTAAATTCAATGCTAATTGGGGTCAAGATCCAGGAGATTAAACCATGGTTTTGAATTGATCAAAACCAATAAGTTGAGCCTAATACAATTTAATCAGCCTAAGCTACAGCTAGATTCATCTAAATGGATCAAACCAATTCAGAAACTAGTCTGGACCAATGTGAACCCGGCTCATCAATTAACTAGTTCACAACCAATCTAAGAAGACAATCGTCTTCTTCCTCAAACCAAATCCCTTCCACCTCCAGCCGTCGCCCACCTCCCAGTCCAAGCCGACCATCTACTGCCCACAATGGTGGATTCCCTTCCGGCAAGATCCAAGACACCAGCCTATGATTTTATCTATCATCTAATCCCTTCTAACTGGGCTAAGCCATATAAACAATATAACGAAATGGAAACAGAAAATGGATTCGGCTTGCCCAGCTATTCGGTGGTTGATGGTGAAGATCCGCAGTAGAGGATGCTACCAGCACTTCCAACGACTCTGACCAGAGGTTTAATTTGGATTCAGCAAAGCAAGAAGAAGAAGAAGAAGAAGAGAAATGAGAAGAAACTCGGTTTTGCTCTTAGGTTTTTATAGATTTTAGAGTTTGTCTGGCTTGAGTGGTTGAGGCTCCATAATGATTCTCCACGTGATGTGTCAGGCTGCAGGCCTTGTCCCATTAGAGTAGGTGGTTACAGCTGGTTGGCAGGTGCTATTTTGGTTTGGACAGCTGTCGCAGGCTGCTGCAAGGTGTGGCCGACCGTTACAACGCTTGCCAGACGTGTCCCCCACGTCCCCTTTTTGGTTGTCCTGTGCAGACAGTGATGGATGATAAAGTCAGTCACATGGGCCCCAAGGTACAGCCGTTGGGGCGGAAGATGATGTTGAGTTGAAGCCAACTGTCCCTCGTAGAGCACTGATTATAGAGTGCTTGCATGGCACTATTCACGGCCAAGTGGAAGAGCTGAGCTGAGGCCGCACGAGGCCGAGGGGGCAGCGGAGTGCCGAGGGGAGCTCGGGGTTGGGAGCTGAGGCCGAGGCCAAGCGGAAGAGCCGAGGCCGAGGCCGTACCAGGCCGAGGGGGCAGCAGAGTGCCGAGGGGAGCTTGGTGCTGGAAGATCGAGGCCAAGGCCGAGGCCGAGGCAGAGGCTTGAGGCCGAAGGGGGGCCAGGTCCGAAGCCGAGGGCGAGAGGACCCCGAAGAGCGAAGGGATCTCGGAGGCCGAAGGGACCTCGGAGGCCGAAGTCATCCTGCGGGACCGAGACGGGGCTCCGTCAACTTCCTTCATGGTTTACTTTAACGGCATCATATCAGCCACATCAGATGCCCCCTCACCCCTGAGACGAAGCGAACCCAGTCCAGCAAGGCGAAAGGGATGTCACCTCCCAAGTGGCTGATCCCCACCTGCTGCTAACTGCCGACGGGCACGTGCCCTTGGGCGCGGCGATAATTTTGTGCAGACAATCTGGGGGATACGATGGGACGGCCTCTACCGTCCGCTCATTGGCTAGCTGAGGGTAGCCAGCAATCCTCTCTCGATGCAGAGTCTGAAAGTGGATATCCATCATCTATGAGTTGGAGAGTTGGTTTCTTCCAACTGTGAGTTGACTTTAGGGTCATCAACTTCTGACATGAAGTTTGGACGTAGGTGCCCGTCAATACGCCGCCGAGGCAGAGAGAGCTGATGAGGCCGCAATGATGCCGCTGAGGCAGAGACAGCCATTGAAGCTGCAATGACGCCACTGAGGCATAGGGAGCCGTTGAAGCTCCAATAATGCCGTTGAGACAGAGAAACGTTGAGGCTGAAATAAAATTGCCGAAGCAAAAATAGAGCCGTGGGGGCTGAAATAAAATTGCCTCGATTGTTTGTATGCTGGTCCGGGAGAAGACTTGAGCGGGTACGGGCTGTTAGGGATTTGAACTGACTCGGGGGTTTCGTGGCCAGCCCGAGTGGCATCCGTTAGCCGTGATCTCGCCGAGCTCTGTCGGAGCTATCTCGGGTGTTTGTGTGCTGGTTCGAGAGGTGACTCGAGCGGGTACGGGCCGTTAGGGATTTGAACCAACTCATGGGTTTTGTGGCCAGCCCAAGTGGTATCTGTTAGCCGCGATGCCACCGAGTTCCTCCGAAACCACCTCGGAGGTTTCATGGCCGGCCCGAGGGGTGACTCAAGGTCGTTAGAACCATAGTTCTTGAACCGCCGCAGGGGTTTCGCGGCCGGCCCGGGGGTGACCTTATGATCGTAGGACCGTTGAGAGCCTTTTGAATGGTTTATTTTGTTGGTTTCCTGTAATGCATTCAGACACTAATGAAAAGAAACTTTTTCTTAAAATGTAGTGTACTTAGCTTTTTCGTAGCTGTTTGCCTTTGCGTCGTGTTTGGTGTCGACATCGATTACAGGCTTGAGAGCTTTGTCTTTAAAGAAATTGGTCTCCTGCTGCTGAGTTGATGACCTGCCCCCAGGAAACTGTTGATTGTGGCTGAGGCCGACTGGAGCCGAGGCCGACTGGGACCAAGGCCGACTGGAACCGAGACTGACTAGGGTCGAGGCCGACTGGGGCCGAGGCCGCCTAAGGCCGAGGCCGAGGTGGCCGAGCTGGAGTGCCGCGGCAAAGCAGGACGGAATGATGCCGGGGCGGGGCCGACTTCTTCCTCTCTTTGCGGTGCCTTGTGTAGACATCTTCACGCTTCCTTTGACTAGCAGCCAGTAGTCCTCTTTCGATGCGGAGCCCAAAAGCGGATGCCGGTCAATTGTAAGTTGGAGAGCCGGTTTCTCCTGACTGTGAGTTGACTTTGGGTCTTCTTTTGTCATAAAATTTGGAGGTGGGTGCCCATCAACTGTGAGCTGGGGAGTTGGCTTCTCCCAGCTGTGAGTTGTCTTGGGGCTTCTTGATGGCTGAAAGTAACCAGCAATATGTTGCAAGTGTATAATTTAAACAAAGGTATTACCCGATTGGGCCGTTGGCCACTGATACAGAGTTGAAGCCGCTGAGGCTGAAATGAAGCCGTTGAGGCAAAGTTGAGGCCATCGAGAGCCTTTTGAACCCCGGAGGGTGACCCGAGAGTTGTTGGGATGGGACCATGCTCGGGAGCCTTTAACCCCGAAGGGTGACCTGAGAGCTGAGAGTCGTCAGGTGCCTTTTAACCCCGGAGGGTGACCTGAGAGTTGAGAGTCATCAGGTACCTTTTAACCTCGAAGGGTGACCTAAGAGTTGAGAGTCGTCAAGTGCCTTTGGTGCCGACCTGGCCTCGGGCTTGAGTGCTGATGGTATATCGGGCTTTGAGTGCCGACCGAAGTCGGGCTTGAGTGCCGATAGTATATCGGGCTTTTTGGATCTAATGGTACACTGGTCTTCGGTGCCGATGGTAATTGGGCTTTTTGGATCCGGTGGTACGCCGATCTTTGGTGCCGATGGTACATTGGGCTTTCTGGATCCGGTGGTACACTGGTCTTTGATGCTGATGGTACATCGGGCTTTTTGGATCTGGTTGTATATCGGTCTTCGGTGCCGATGGTGCATCAGACTTTTTGGATCCGATGGTACACCGATCTTTGATGCCGATGGTACATCGGGCTTTGAGTGCCAACCGGAGTCGGGCTTGAGTGCCGATGGTACATCAAGCTTTCTGGATCCGATGGTACACCGGTCTTCGGTGCCGATGGTACATCGGGCTTTTGAGATGCTAACGCGAGGTTGGTCTTGAATGCCAATGCAGAGTCGGTCTTCCGTACATGACATTTTTAAGTATCAATGAAAGAAACTATCTTAAGTGCAGCATACTTAGCTCTTGCGGCACCCATGTTTTCCTTCTGCGGACTTAAGCACTTCCGTCCGCTGATGGTCTGCCCCCCAGGGAATCAAGTTGGTTGGAGGTACCGCTACACTTACTTGGGCCTTCTTATGCGTCGCCGTCCGTAGAAGAGAAGGCTGCTTGGGCGGCGAATAGTGGCTTCTGAGCTTTAAGTCGCCGATTGGGACCGAGGCCGATTGGGGCCGAAGCCAACTGGAACCGAGGCTGAGGTGGCCGAGCACGACTGGAGCCGAGGCCGACTAGGACCGAGGATGACTGGTGCCGATGCCGACTTGGATGATGCCATTTGCTTTTTCGTTGGAGAAATTTATCTCCTCCTGCTTCGTTTGGGGGGCTTCATATTTGTGGCGTTTGTTGATGAGCTTAGAGGGGCTCTTTACTGATAGCTTGAACCTGCTCTTGCTGATGAGCTTCAGAAAAATATGACGGTGGTGAGTCTCTCACCGAGGAGATCTCTCATCGGATGGATGATGGCTAGCTTGAGCAGCAAAGAGTGAGTGTGACATGATGCTTCGCCTGAATAGCCTGAGATAGTGGCGACGATAGAACAGAGACCAGCCTCCTGCTGCTCGGCTCGTTGAGGGTGCCCCCCAGCGTTACTGGCGGAAGCCTCCCGAATTCTTATCATCACCATCTTCATGATCCATCATTTTGATAAAAAGGGATGAGAATCTGCAAACCAGCATCGCTAACCCTTCCTTACCTGGCGCGCCAATCTGTTGATGCCAAATCATCGTCCTCGAACATCGGCGAGCATCAGGTCGCCTCCTCCAGCGAGCTTCTTGCACCTGTGGGCCTGCAAACAAGTCCCGGGAGCCGGAGATTCCGATGGGAACCCTCCGACGCTTAAGTTAGTGCTCTGGGCAACAATCGTGAGCTTGAGGAAGCTCGAAAGAGAGAAGAAGAGAGAGGCTTAGAGCCGTACTCTCTGTGAGCAAGAATGAGCGTTTGAGTTATCAGTTACTTGGTTGGGGGTCCCTCTTACCCATTTTATAGATGCTTAGAGTGTGCCTGGCTTGAGTGGTTGAGGTTCCATAATGATGTTCCACGTGATGTGTCAGGCTGTAGGCCGTGTCCCGTCAGAATAGGTGGCTACAGCTGGTTGGCAGGTGCTATTTTGGTTTGGACAGCTATTGCAGGGCGTGGCCGACCGTTACGGCGCTTGCCATACGTGTCCCCCACGTCCCCTTTTTAGTTGTCCTGTGCAGACAGTGATGGATGATAAAGTTAGTCACGTGGGCCCCAAGGTACAGCCGTTGGGGCTGAAGATGATGTTGAGTTGAAGCCAACTGTCCCTCGTAGAGCACTGATTATAGAGTGCTTGCATGGCACTATTCACGACCGAGTGGAAGAGCCGAGCTGAGGCTGCACGAGGCCGAGGGGGCAGCGGAGTGCCGAGGGGAGCTCGGTGTTGGGAGTTGAGGCCGAGGCCGAGCGGAAGACCCGAGGCCATACGAGGCCGAGGGGGCAGCGAAGTGCCGAGGGGAGCTCGGTGCTGGAAGCTCGAGGCCGAGGCCGAGGCTCGAGGCGGAGACTCGAGACCGAGGCCGAGGTGGAAGCTCGAGGCCGAGAGGGGGTCAAGTCCGAAGCCGAGGGCGAGGGGACCCCGGAGAGTGAAGGGACCTCGGAGGCCGAAGTCATCCTGCGGGATCGAGACGGAGCTCCGTCAGCTTCCTTCACGGTTTACTTTGACAGTGTCGGATTAGCCACATCAATTACAAAGTATTTTAGTTAGGATTTAGTTAATTTCTAGAATTTTGCTAACAATGGAGGATGAATTTGACGGAAGGTGAAAGATGCTCGATGAAATGCAGCTAAAAATCTTACATGTTTTTAGAAGTTTCTTTGACCTAATTTTGGCCTAACTACTTAGGTTATATTTGGATCTTTGGAGGGGAAGGAAGGAGAGAGTAAAAATAAGTAAAGAGATGGAAAAGGAAGGAAGAGAAAGAAAGGATAATATCAATTATCTTGTTTGGATAGAGAGAGAAGAAAGGAAGGGAAAGAGTTATATAACAATTATACCATATTAGAATAGAAATTGAACAAGAAGAATAAAAAAATTAAAGAATAGAAAATGAAAGATTATTTTGATCTTTCGAAAAAACATGACTTAAATTTTTTTTCTTTTTTAGTTTATCCTTCGATTTGAGAGCTAACAAATTTATCAGCATTGAAAGGAAAATAAAAAAAATTGATTACTTTCGTTACCTTTTTTCTTTTCTTTTCATTATTTTCACAAATAAGATAACTTATTGTTATTTTTTTTTCTTCCATTTATTTATCCTAATTCAAATAGACCCTTAAAAGAGTTTGTTTTAGTTTAAAGCATCACATGAGGAGACCATGGAGTCTGTATGCAAGTGCGAAGGCGGTGAAATAGGAGACTTTATTCTTCTCATGAGGTCGTACCGACTCCGTTTTCTTTTGCCAACGTTGTTTTGCATGTGATTCTTGAGCACCGCACGGTGTTTCAAAAATTACGGGTGGTTTGGAATCGACAAGGCGCGCTTGGTTTTTACTTTTTCGATACTCATATTCGCAATAATTGACCCCTTTGAGCAGAGTCAAGTGCCAACCCAGTTCATTCAAGAGCTCGTGTCTTAACTGGCCATAATTATTACTGGTTATAGCTTACAAGTCCAGATCTACTTGAATGTCGAAACTTGGAATAACATGGAATCTTTATAGAGCCAGAGTTTTGTAAGGTAAAATAGCATTACAAGTACTGCAGTACGAAACTATATAAAGTTAAAAAATTTAAATTTACTTTTAAAAAGAAAAAAAAATATGTAACATTCAAGGAGGAGATTGCTGAAACAATAATTTTAACCGATTGAATTCTTGAAACAAATCTAATTACAATAAGAAGTTATATCATTTAGTACTATAAAATATGGATTTTGTCAAAAAAAAAAAAAAAAAAAAATTCACTTTATAATTGATTTTGCAAAATCCATATTTAGCTTTAGAACTGCATTGGATACAACTAAAAGCCTACTTTTCAATGTACAGCTTAAAACATAAACAATATTAAATAAATTATAAAGTGATACCCCTTTCCAGAACGTTTCATTCACCATGGACCTTCTCATGATCAAGTTGGCACTGAATTGGGTCGTCTTATTTGTTTAATACTACAAGAAAAGAAAATATGGTGTTAGGCGTATATAGGTGTAATTTTGTCGAAGAGAGATTACATGCAGACTGGATTGGAAAAAAAAAAAAAAAAAAAACTATCTTTTTCTGTAAATTGGATATAAAAATTATTTTTTCTCCAAATTCACCTACTTAAAAATAAAATAAAATAAAATAAAAGTCAGTAAATTAAAGACGAAACAACGCCAGTAATTAAGCGCTTTCAGAGCTTAAAAGGAGAGTGAGGGAGGAAGGAAAGACCACGCCAACTCCATGTCCTCCGATTTACGACACCCTCTTCTCAACACAAAATCCATTCCCTCCTGCACATTAATTCCTCTCATTCCCGTGTCTCCACTCTCCAAAGTAGAGATCAAAGCATGGCATTGACAACCCGCCAGAGCTCTGATTCCTCTACATCCCAGTTTAGTGAACCAAAGAAGAGGAGGAAGCTCCTCCTCATCATCATCACCTCCTCCTTCCTCCTCGGCGCCATCATCGCGATGGCCTCCGCCCGCCACGCCGCCACCTCCTCCCTCGAGCCCACCGTCTCCCACGCCATCCTCCGGTCCTCCTGCCGCTCCGCCCGCTACCCCGACCTCTGTTACTCCGCCGTCGCCGCCTCCCCGGAGCTTGTCCAGACCATCTCACAACCCAAGGACGTCATCCACGCCTCCCTCAACCTCACCATCACCGCCATTCGGCGTTCCTTCCGCCACGTCGAGTGGCTCTTCGCCACCCGCTTCCACCTCACCACGCGGGAGCGCACTGCCCTCCTTGACTGCCTAGAGATGTTCGAGGAGTCGCTCGACGAGCTCCGCCTCACCGAAGCCGACCTCCGGGCCTACCCCACCGGCAAGCCCCTCCATCGGCATGCCCTCGACCTAGAAATTCTGGTCAGCGCCGCCATGACCAACCAGGAGTCGTGCATGGATGGCTTCGCCCACGACGAGGTCGACCGCCGCCTCCGCAACGAGAGCCTCTCCGGGCTCTTGCACGTGACCCGCATGTGCCGCAACGCCCTCGCCATGATTAAGAACATGACCGACACTGACATTGCTGAGGCGGAGGCGGCGGCCGACGGTGGTGCCCGCGGCCGGGGACGGCGGATGTTGGGTTTCAACGTCGATGAGGATGGGTTCCCAGATTGGATGGAGAAGAAGGATAGGAGGCGGCTGCTGCAGACAGCGGGGGAGTTGGAAGCGAATGCGGTGGTGGCGAAGGACGGAAGCGGGGATTATACGACAGTGGGGAAGGCGGTGGCTGCGGCTCCGGTAAAGAGCAAGACGAGGTGGGTGATAAGGATAAAAAAGGGGAGATATGTGGAGAATGTGGAGGTGCCGAAGAAGAAGACGAATTTGATGTTCATCGGAGACGGGAGGAATACCACCATCATCACCGGCAGCCGGAACGTCGTCGATGGGAGCACCACCTTCCGTTCTGCCACCTTAGGTGAGTCACTGTTACTCTAACCATCGCTTTACAATCTCTCCACTTTTTTAGTCTGCTTGGTTTACTTTTCGTTCACTTTGTTCCTTTGGTACAGTTAGCATTTTATATTTAGCCCCTTTCCATAGTTAAATATATTTATATATAATTATATCTACTTTAATATATGTTTATAAATAAATCGATAATTAAATATAAAATCGCCGTGTAATAAAAAACTGGACATAAAATTCTCAACTGACCGACACTTTAATATGAAATATTCATCCAAGTTTAACTTGAGTTTGAAGACGCTGATTAATGTAATTCATGAAATCTTCATAAAATTAATGCTTAGCCCCCTGTTGCTCAGCTAGTTAACGCTCAGTCTACAATATTATCAATATTTTTAATTTTTTTAATTCTTATATACTCTATCACTGTACATAATGAAAGGAATTAGATTAAAAGAATATAAGGAAAAAAACCAAGAAAAAGATAAGAGATTTTTTAAAGATATTATGTGGTTGATCTTTCTTAGGATGATCTTAAGGAGCTTCAGTCTTAATTAGAAAATACTTTAGAGTTTCTTTTCTTTTAGATGTGCCAGCAAGTTGCTACAGGAAGATTGTTCCAACCTTTAATATGCACTCTTAGAATTAATCCAACTCTCCAAGATGATCAGATCGACATAGATAAAGCTTCTAGGCAAGTAAGGGAAGTTCAGTTTGACTGCAAAAAAGGATCAGAGAGAACGTACGAGCAAATGGCAGTCATAAAACAAATAGTCCCATGATTTCAAAGGCTTTTTAATTTGCACACAAAAGGCAGTCCGATATAATATTCTAACTTTTCTTTACGATCGAGTTTTACACCCATTTGCGGCCTATCTTTATATAGTTAGCCATATAAAAATTTAGATTTAATTAATAGGCACTGCGGCTTTCTAAATGATCTTGAAGGGCTATTTCATTTTACTATACCATAGATAAAATTATAGAAGTATTTAACAGAAAATGATTCGAATTTAGAAACCCTTAATTTAAAGCGGCTGGTCAATCTGGGTGGAGGGGACAAAGTCAAAGATCGACAATGTGCTCCAAACTCCAAGTTGGTCCAATTGAGATGAAGTGAGCTAGAGGTCCTAAAAGCCAAATTATCCATCTTCGGCTCCTTCTGTTCCAAAAGCATGAGGCCGTGAGATTTGATAACAGCATGAGAGTATACAAAGTTAGGATTATTCTTAGGAAAAAGATCACCAAGAAGGACTAGCTCAATTTAGAAATCTTCTTAGAATCTAATATTCTTCGTATAATTTGAAACAGAATGAGGTACAATTTTGAAGTCCTTTTTTTTTTTTTTTGTACAAACGAATAATTATACTAGTCTAGTACGAATTATCTCAGATAGATCAGAATATAAAATTTGCTGTAAGACAGAGGGGCAGGGATCATCCAGCCACCAAATCCAACCAGCAGCATGCTGAGCCACAGAAGTTGCTATCCAGTCGGCCGTCGAGTTGGTTTCACGGTAGATATGTCGAATCCGGACAGAACCAACACTCTGTAAGATAGACCATGTGTTTCTGAGAATAGAAATACTGGGACCATCGAAAATATTCTCCTTTCTTAGCCATCGAATAATCGTCATCGAATCACCCTCGATAACGAGATGATGAGCATGAAAATATTGAGAGGCATAAAAAATACTTATTCATACTGCACAAAGTTCTGTCATAGAAACAAAAAAATCAAGGTCCCAAAGCCACCCGCAATTTTGAAGCCTTTAAACATCTAAAGTTGATGCCTTTTCCAAAGGGAAGAGCAAGATTTGAAATGATGGTTAAATCTGTAATTAAATTTTATTTTGAATAACAGAAATGATGAAAAGAACTAGACATTAAAAAAATAAATAAATGATATTGCCGCTAAAGTCGGGCAGACATTCGCTAAAGTCAGAGTTTTTTTTTTTTTTTTTTTCCAGCACGGCGGTGGTTCACGCCTTTCGCCCCCTCATGCTATGTTTTTTTGCGTGACAAATTTTTGTGGACCCCGCCATGTGACGTTGCGTCCTCTTTCGTTAAAGCCCTTCCGTTCAAATCTCTGCAAAATTTGTAGGGTTTGAATAAAGTAGCATGCATGCACATGGCGTCAAAAGCAGCCATGTTTTTTCCACCGATTTAAACATGGGGTTTGGTCATTGATGATTATTGTCTACCAGGCTGTACTTTTAATCGTCAAACTTTCACCCAAATTTTATTTTAATTTTTTAATTTTAATTTAAAACTAATTAAAATAAATATATAGTAATATATTTTCTAATTAATAAAATGAGAACGTAACTATTTTTTTATTTTTTATTTTTTATAATATTATTTAAAATAATATATAATTAAAATTGAATAGTTAAAATAAATTTTAAGAGAAAACTTACGGATACGAAGAAAGCTATTTTAGCCTTTTAGAATATTAGCCTATAAGATTAAAAGTAAAAGAAAGGAGAAGAAAAAAAACGCACAGCCGATCATCGCGCATTAACTTTCAGAGGACATGTGGCGTCAGAAGGAATCACAGCCCCTGCTTTCCCGACAAGATGCCGTCACCTTCGACATGATACGGCGTAGAACACGACAAAAACAGCTTGCCCTCTGCTCAGTGCGTTGGAATTGGATGCCCTTCCAGCTAACAAGCGCTCATCACGTGAAGCCAAGCCGCTCGTGACCCTCACTGTTTGAGGCCGCCTTTTGTTCTCCCGCTCAAAAATAGAGACGGAAGTGTGTGACGAATGGCTGGCCGAGTTGAGGATATATATATATATATTTTTAACATAGCTTTAGCCTAAGATATTTTTGCTGCATAAATTCGTTTTTCAATTCGGATGTATTCCAGACTTCTGATTTGAATATCAATTTTACTCCTTTGAGATAGAACCTGCAAAATAATTTAGGCATAGAGAGTACTATGAGGGTTACTTTTATAGAAAACCCTTCGATGTTCAAATCAGTGAAAATTCATAATAAACAGATGTATAAAGAAGATTCTCACAGAGGAGTTTCCCTTTTTTTTACCAAAGCTTCGAGCTCAGGGGGGAGCTTCAATGGAGAGTGAGAGCCAGTGTAAGAACTGTGTAAAAAATGGGCGTAGAATGATCGTACCTGAAAGGCTTGAGGGTGGTGGTATTTATAGACGACACCTGATTCCTTGGACGTGCTCTGGATGAGGTCTAAAAACTGTTAGGATTCGAATCAAGTTTGTTATGAGGCCAGCGGAATCCGTATCTTGTCAGTTAGAGGATCAACGGCTGGGAGAGCTAGTTGGTGCCATGATGTTTAATGATTACATGGACCTAGGCCACTATTGCGGGTCCTGGGCCACTCTGGGCATGATTCGTCGTTTGGAATCTTATTCAGTTATAGTTGATTCGAATCCTTATGCGCCGGATTCCATAAGGTATTTTGAACGCTGTAGTTCGGTCATCATGGTTCCGCGGAGGTAGGTGCCTGAGTGCCTCGGCTGGGCCGAGACACATAGAATGGCCTGGTCCGCCGAAGTATGGAAAGGCTCGGTTTGCCCAGGTATGGCTTGGCTCGATTGGCCGAGGTATGAAAATAGCTTGGGTTGTCGGGTTGATCGAACTTTGCCAAAGATGATTTGATCTTGTCGCTAGAACATCGCTCCAGCTAGCCAACTGGCAAGCAGGGCATTTGGATTGGGTGCGACCCCATCGCCAATGTGAGCGGTCAATAATGCAATGATAATTTTATCCCTCATCACATGCCCCCCACTCCCTAGTCCGAAGTGTAATTTCGGATATAGGGAGTAGAATTCTGGAGCAATCTTATTTGGGGGACACGTCATTTGATCCTCTGTGAAGGAAGTGTTTATCTCAGTGTATGTTAGAGAAAGGCCTGGGCGGCCCTCTTACTGAAGTAAAATAAGGCACTTATAAAGATTATATTTACTTGGCGCTACCAAGGTACGGAGATCGCTCGTCCTAGCCGAGGATTATAAAGATTATATTTTATATGGCGCTGCCAAGGTACGGAGATCATTACTCGGTTGTAGTCGAGCCTTCAAAATTATATTTACTTGGCGCTGCCAAGGTACGGAGATCGTTACTCGGTTGTAGCCGAGCCTTCAAGATTATATTTTACTTGTCGCTGCTAAGGTAAGGAAATCGCTCAGCCCGGCTAAGGATTTATAAAGATTATATTTTATTTGGCGCTGCCAAGGTACGGAGATCGTTACTCGGTTGTAGCCGAGCCTTCAAGTTATATTTTACTTGGCGCTGCCAAGGTACGAAGATCGCTCGGCTCAGCCGAAGATTTGTAGAGATTATATTTTACTTGGTGCTGTCAAGGTATGGAGATCGCTCGGCCCGGTCGAGGATTATATGACCTGCTTCTCATTGTAGCTTTCAAGGAGAGTTATAAGAATTTTGCAGGCCTTCGAAAACTAGATTTAATTTAGCGAACAAAAAATGAGTTTAGCAAGAGCATACTTTTATTGATGATATGCACGGAGATCATTCGGGTTCCATGTCCAAGGAATAGATTTTTCATCCTTCAAATAATAAATTACTTGGCATGGCCAAGCCTTCAAATAATAAATTACTCGGTATTGTCGAGCCTTCAAATAATATATCACTCGGTGTTGCCGAGCCTTCCCAGGATGTTACTCGGTTGTAAATGAGGCTTCCAAATAATAAATTACTCGGTATCGCCGAGCCTTCAAATAATAAATTACTCGGTATTGTCGAGCCTTTCCAAGATGCTACTCGGTTGTAACCGAGGCTTCCAAATAATAAATTACTCGGTGTTGCCGAGCTTTCGAATAATAAATTACACCCTCCATGATCCTCTCGGAGAAGGGAATGCCCCGCTCCGCCTTCGGCTAGGATGGAGGAGCTTGCTTGGCGGCGCCTAGTTCCCGACGCCTTTCTTGCCGCATCTCCTGCATCTGTTGTCTGATCCCTTCATCCAAAGTGGTATGAGGGATCGGGCAAGGAGAAGATGACAGCGGTGTCGAATCCTAGGAAGACACCGGGGAAGGGGAGCGAACCTGCCTGGACCTGAGCAGGCTCTTGCATCCAGCTCGCCGTAGCACTGGCTTCGTCTTTGCGGGCCGGTGACCGTGATCCGTCGCCTCTGGCAGGTCGGAGGAAGAGACCGATGGCGAGGCAGGGGCAGCGGCCTCCTCATGAAGCTGAGAAACGGGGACAGCAGCTCCAGGGATTGCCTGGAATCCCTAGACGGACTGGGTTAATGCTTGGACCTGCTGAACCAGAGCGGCGAACTAGTCCAGGGTTACCGCCGTTGCCGGTTGCAAAGGAGTTTCAGCTGGCGGTGGTAGCGGAGGTGCTGCACCGCTGATCGGATTAGGCTTTTGAGAGGCAGCCTGATCTTGAGCTTCAAATGTAGCTCTCTTCCGATTGGCCATTAGAGGATGCTTTTCTCTGGTTCGAGTCTTGTCTTCTGGATCACAAGTTTATGGGACTTGAGGCCCTTCCTTTGGCCCCAATCTGTTGCTGCGGAAATCCGTTCTCCGACTCGGGTGCGCTTCTGGCTCCTGATCCGGACGCCGATCCTGCTGCTTCGAGGTGAAACCTGCAAAACAGTCTACGCGCAGAGGGTGCTGTGGGGGTTGCCCTCTGCGGAGGACCCTCCGACGCTCAAGTCAGTGGAGATTCACAGCAAGCAGATGTGTGGAGAAGACTCTCATAGAGGAGTTCTCCTTTTGTTGGCCAGAGCTTCGAGCTCAGGGGGAAGCTTCAATGGAGAATGAGAGCCAGTGTAAGAACTGTGTAAAAAATGGGCGTAGAATGGCCGTACCTGAAAGGCTTGAGGGTGGTGGTATTTATAGACGATCACCTGATTCCTTGGACGTGCTCTGGATGAGGTCTGAAAACTGTTAGGATTCGAATCAAGTTTGTTATGAGGCCAGCGGGATCCGTATTTTATCAGTTAGAGGATTGATGACTGGGAGAGCTAGTTGGTGCCATAAGGTTTAATGATCACATGGATCTAGGCCACTCTTGCGGGTCCTAGGCCATTTCTGGGCATGATTCGCCACATGGAATCGTATTCAGTTATAGTTGATTCGAATCATTATGCGTCGAATTTCGTAGAGGTATTTTGAACGCTGTGGTTCGGTCATCATGGTTCCGCGGAGGTAGGTGCCTGAGTGCCTCGGCCGGTCCAAGGCACATGGAATAGCCTGATCCATCGAAGTATGGAAGGGCTCGGTTTGTCGAGGTATAGCTTGGCTCGATTAACCGAGGTATGAAAATAGCTTTGATTATCGGATTGACTCAACTTTACCAAAGATGATTTAATTTTATCGCTAAAATATCGAACCAACTGATCAGCTAACAAGCAGAACGTTTAAATTGAATACAATCTCATCACCAATATAAATAATTAATAATGCAATAATAATTTTACCTTTCATTATATCATTTGATATATCATTTGAAATATTATGCAAGCTGCTGAAAAATGCTATCCACTGTGCCCACGTTGATTGTAACTTTTCAGACACATGTTTTTTTTTTTTTTGATACAAATAAATGATTACACTAGTCTAGCATAAGTTAGCTTAGATAAATTAAAAAATAAAATTTACTGTAAAAAAGTAGAATAAGAGTTACTCAGCGTCAAAATTCATGGACCAAAAAAAAGCCCACGTTGATTGTAACTTTTTCGGACCCACGTTGATTCTAACTTTTCAGAAAAGTTACTGTTTATTTTTATCTATAGATAGTTTTTGATAATTAGATGGCTCTTGACAACCAAACAAAACGTCCGAAGAACTTTTAGAACGTCTTTTTTTTTTTTTTCATCCTTTTGAAGCCAGCGGCAACCAAAACCCAATGACGCCAGAGCGACAAGCGTGGGAAAAAGAACGCCGAAGGTCACTGAAATGGCGCAAGGCTTCCACCGGCATCATTATTAGCCTTAATTACGTACTGCCACGCGCCACCTCTGCCCAAAACCACGCTGCAGCGGGCCCTACTTTCTTGCGTCCTAAGAAAGCTGATTGCGATGTGCACACAGCGGAATTAATATTTTGGATGTGGATTGAGAAATCCAGTCCCATCAGGGTCCTCCTACGAATTCCATGCTCTTTTTTTTTCACATGAAAAACTAGCGATTTTTAAGATTTATTCCTAAAGTAATTTACTTTTTTATGTTTAATTTATGTTGGCTGAAAGTTTTATTCCATGATCGTCATAGTTATTTTATATTTATTTCATCATTAATTTAATATTTATAGCCTCACTGTACATAGTAAAAAAAAAATTAAAATAAAATTAATATAATCATATCTGGAGTTGGTTAAAGTCAATGCATATGCTCTGCCTTTTAAGCAGTGTTTCATTCATAAAATGTTATGTCTGAATAATTGTATAAAATAAAGTTTATTTAAAAAATAATTATTTTTTAAATAATAATTTTATTTTTAAAGAATAATTTTAGTTATTTTTGAATTTTTTTGGGGGGGAATAAGTTCAGAGGATGATAACTCATGATTCTGATTAATTTTTTTTTAGATTTATCTAATTATACCTTTGAAAGATAAAAAAAAATTCCCTTGTCAACAAAGTCTTATTATTCTTCTTACGCCTAAGTTTACGTACGTTGCATGGGCCATGCAGCCGTGGTGGGCGCAGGGTTCCTAGCCCGCGGCCTCCGCATCGAGAACACGGCCGGTCCGTCGAAGCACCAGGCGGTGGCCCTCCGCGTGGGCTCCGACTTATCGGCCTTCTACGACTGTGACATAATCGGCTACCAGGACACCCTCTACCTGCACTCCCTCCGCCACTTCTTCCGCGACTGCCTCGTCCAGGGCACCGTCGACTTCATCTTCGGCAACGCCGCCTCCGTCCTCCAGGACTGCGACATCCAGATCCGCCGCCCCAACGCCAAGCAAAAGAACATGGTCACTGCCGATGGCCGCGACGACCCCGACGAGCCCACCGGCATCATCATCCACCGCTCCCGCATCGCCGCCGCCCCCGACCTCGAGCGTAACAAAAGGTTGTTTCGCTCCTACCTCGGGAGGCCATGGAAGGAATACTCCAGGACAGTGATAATGAAGTCGGAGATCAGCGATGTGATCGATCCGGCCGGGTGGCACGAGTGGAATGGATCGTTTGCGCTCGACACGTTGTATTATGGGGAGTACATGAACACCGGCGCCGGTGCCCGCACGGGAGGCCGGGTCAACTGGACAGGATTCAGGGTTTTAACCGATGTCAGAGAAGCGGAGCGGTTCACTGCCGGGAACTTTCTTGGGGGTTCCGAGTGGCTGCGTTCTACTGGATTTCCCTACACCTTGGGTCTAGCGTTTTGATCACTTTATATGATGGTGTATACATTACTATACCACCCTTTCATTCTATGTGTTACGTGCCATTTTAATGACAATGAGAGCGCTATATATGCTCTATCATAGGCAACAATAAGTTTCAGTCCGGTGGAAATTGTATCTGTTGAGGGATGTCAATAATTATCCATATAGCTAGGGCTAACCCTGATTTATGTCCATTATGCGATACTCGTCCGAGATAAATCAGCCTCAATAAGTTGAGACGCCTTAGTCCCTCACCGAACCAAGGACTTCCAAGATGCGAATCACCTTTCTCGGTCCTAGTCGAGCTATATCTTCTCTCGGCCCTAGCCGAGCTGTATCATCTCTCGATCCCAGCCGAGCTATATCAACTTTCGACCCAAGCCGAGCTATATCGTCTCTCGGCCTCTCTAGCCGATCTCTCCCATCGCTCGGCCTAGCCCGAGCAATATCTACGCCTCTGCGGAATTCGATGCAGGAGAACCTGAATTCGTAAGATTCCAAACAGAAATCATATCCGGGAGTGATCTAGGACCCGCAAAAGTGGCCTAGAGCCCTGGAGCCTATGTCCTCACTATATCTCGAGACATCAACGAGCTCTTCTAGCCGTCGAACCTCTAACCAACAAGATACGAATCCTACCGACCTCATAACAAACTGGATTCAGATCCTAACGACTTTCGAACCCACGACGCCCCCAGAGAATCAGGTGATCCTCTATAAATAGAGTCGTCTGCTGATTCCTCAGGTATGCGCACATTTACTCACTGGAATCCTCTCTTCTTCTGCCTTAGCTTCTGCCATTAGCGCTCTGCTCAGAACCCTGGAGGGACTCTTCAGCGAGAGCTTTCTTTCCATTTTTGTTAATTGACGATTTTCACTGACTTGAGCGTCGGAGGGTCTTCCGCAGAGGGCCATCCTGAATGCCTCTCGCATGAGGACTATTTTGTAGGTCCACCCAGGCGAAGAGCCTGTGCTGCAGCCCGATCGCATCTGAATCGAAGGATAAATTTTGACAGCAACAGTATCTGACCTGCATCCATGAGAATTAGTAAAATGGTTTCAGTTATATGACCTATCTAATGCCGGCAGTAGAAAAAAATTAGTAGTTATATATATATATATATATATATATATATATATCCCCCTTCCGTGCTTTTCCAGCCTCCTCGACAATTCCGGCCCTAGGCCAAGCGTGGCCCGTGTTGGCCGCTCTAATTAACTTCCCTGAACGACTCCAAGTTGGATGGCTTGCTGATTTAATCTTGGTCTTTTCTCAGACTGCAGCCATCGTTAATTCCCAACAACACCCTGGACGACTGCTATATATGATCCTAAGCTGGCTTGCAATATTTGGTAACTACGAAACACTACCTGTCAATAATTTAGCACATTAGCATGATGTTAAGAAAGGATGTCGAAGTTGCATGCTAGCTAGCCGCGCCAACGGTGTGAATGCCGTTTGGACTATAAATTAAGGATACTTTTGTACCTAGGGGCAGGTCTTGGTGTGGATAGATTTTGGTGGTAAACGCGGAGCAACAGGTAAAACGTCCTCCATCCATTTGCCTCCCTCCCCCAAACCTTCAAAATTAAAAAAAAAACCTCCCAAATATCGAGGTAGTCAAACCCAAAACGCGCGGTGGGACTTCATATATATTTATATATTTAATTTAATAGGTTTATATTTAGAAAAACCTGCTATCAAAGTTTTACATTGATTGTCATGAGCTACCTAATGCAATCTTTCATTTTTTTTATTTGATAAAATTTTAAGATTAATATATATATATAAATAGAATTCATTTAATTTAAAAATTATAAATTTTTATATATTATAAATTTTTATCTTTTGATTATATGCATGGTGACTTCTCTTCTCTTGAGCTCCATAAAAAAAAAAAACTTTTAAGAATTGATTGTATTATTTTGTATCCATACTGTCATTGATAAAGTTAAAAAAAAAAAAAAAAGAAAGATCTACATCTGTGGATATAGATATAACCGAACCATGTATATTGCTCATGTTTTATTTATCTTACATTTTTTTTTACCATTTTTGATGTTATTTCCTTATTTATTTGTGCTCCCAATTTTTGATTTTTATAAGAAAATTTTTAATAAGTGGTATAAGAATCTGATTGATATGTTCCAGTTTACATAAAATCAGTAGCGGTATTGTGTTTGCATCGGATTAAGATGGCTGGATCATTCCCTTTGGAAAATGAAGATAAGGATGCTTGTAGTATTGGTGAAAGATGGATGTGCAAATTGTAATCCAAGGGAAAGAAAATAAACCAGCAAACATTGAAAGATGAGGTTTTTGAAAAGAAAATAGCAATGTAGATTTACTTCTTTATTGGATGATTTCGTCATGGTTAATGTGTCAGATCCGAAATCTGTAAAAGATTTGCGTGATAAATTGCGGAACTCTTTAAGAAAAAGTTTATGGCCATTAAATTTTTTTTGGAAAGCAACTGTACAACCTGAAAATAAAGAAGGGCCTTTTTTGCAAGAGCATTGAAATGAATTTAATACTCTAATTAACAAATTGAGAGTAGTTGAGGTTATATTAGCGATGATGAAATGATTGCTATTTTATTGTGTTTTATGCCAAGCATATGAGATGGCCTGATTATGATTTTAATTCTATCCTTTTGAATGAGATTACTAAATGAGGGTATATTTTTAGATAGTGTTTGATAGAAAAATAGCTATTTCTGGATAAGTGTAGAGGATAGAGTTTATCCATAGGATAACTGAGAGAATAATCAGCTTTTTTTAATAACAGTTTTACCCTCAAGGAATAGCTGAAGGAATAACCAGCTATCTTCAATCCCTAGGGAATAAGTTCAGGGGATAACATGGGTTATGCCCCTCTGACTAACTTTATTTTCTAGCTATTCTTTCCATAGTAATGTCTTTAGATAGTATTTGATATAAATAATAATGCTTATTCCATAGTTATTTTTTATTCCTTATTTTCAGGGAATAAGCCAAATAATATCTGTTAAAGATAGCATTCCTTACTTTTGAAATGTCCTTTGCATAAGTCTATTATGATAATTTTTTTATAAAAAAATAATGTAAGGGTATTTTCCTTTCAGTTTTTAAAAATAATTAAAACAAACAGCTCCCTGTTTTTGCTTCAATTTGTTTGATAGATCTATATTAATTGCATAAGGATTAGGAATGGGCTCAAGCTTGGCTGATTTTGGGTTGAGCCTTAAACCAAGCAGATGATCGCCTCAGCTGCATTCAGGTCATAATTCATTGAAAAACTTTTTTGTGCATCGTGCGCGATGCGGAAACGCACGCATCACACATGCGTGAGTATACGTGTGACACGCATATGGCATAGAAAGAACAAAAAATGTTCTTACCGTATGCACGTGCGGATCAATCACTTCGTACATTGTGCACATCTTATATCCCTTGCGATGCACAAACATTTTTTCAATTCATTATCAGGTTCTTCTGTCATGGGACTTTGGAGTTGGGCCCAAGCATAAGAATATTAGGCCTATCAGCTAAGGTGTCTGCCGGTCAGGCTTAGCCATTGGGCCCCTCAAAGGACAGACGCTATGAAGACTTTGTCATGCCAACCAGTTGCAAGTCTCCTCAAAATTCAAGTTGTTGTCCCAAAGTTCCCTATCTAACCGACTACAATTGTCCCCTTATCATCAAAATATACGATCAAAATGTATTCTAATAGATGATCATTGTCAAGAGGATTATTTAACTGTGTTGAATTAGTCTGGGATTCTCTTTAATAAAAACAAATAAATAATCTAAACGATAATCTAAAACGAAAAATCGTCTTAACTTTTTTTTTTTTGAAAAAAAGAAAAGTTCGTAAGTGACTGACATATGTCGTGTTAACAGGACGTCTCTATTACTTCCTTGGACCGGCCGTCAGACGAAGTGCAAGCCATTGCCGGGACATTGCCAAATGGGTGCGTCCACGTTTGCCGATTCCCCATCCCGTCTACTCGTCCCTGCCAACAACGTACTCCAAATTCAACCGATCCATAAGCTTCCTTCTTCCCCCGCCAAGACACAGCCGTCCGCGTTTAAAATCTTAATTCCAGTCTCCAGGGCAGATGAGTAATGGGCGTTCTAGTCCTCTCTCTCTCTCTCTATTTTTAAGGGAGAAAATGGAGAAGTGAGGAACTTCCTATTTCTTTATTAAATATTCAGAAAATTTTTTGTGTTGTTTTTCTCCTTGTCCTTTTTTTTTTTCCCCTTTGTTTAGAGCTCTCCTTCCTGCATGCAATATATTAATTCTAGCTTTATAATATTCAACTCTTAAAAGATTGCTGTTGGTCAACAATAGTTATCTTTCATAACTACTGAGAACAGCGACTTACAAGGATTAATTCCAGCATTCAAAGAGAGCTAGCTTTAGTCTCCCCTTACGTTATTAATTATCTATTGGACAATTCTAACATGTCATCAACTTAATTATCCCACCAGCTACTATAAGACCCCATATATACCTAGCTCAAAGGCAGACACGATAAAAAATAAATCAAGAAGTATGGACTCCATGAAATCTTTCGAAGAGAACGGAAGGATGAAAGAGTTTGAGGAGCGCAGGTACCGCCAGAAAACCCGAAAGCGCCTCATCATCATCAGCATCTCCGCATTCCTTCTCCTAGTGATCATCATCGGCACCGCAGCAGCAGCGGTGGCAGCCAAACGCGATGGCAATTCGAGCCAGAAACCATCTCCAACATCCACGACTATCGAGTCAATAGAGGCAATGTGCACTGCAACAAGGTATCCAGATTCTTGTTACTCCAGCATGTCATCATCGGCCAAAGGCTCAAACGCAACAAAGGATCCTGAGGAGTTCTTCAAGCTCTCCCTCGAAGTCGCGCTCGAAGCACTCAAGAACTTCTCCTCTTTTATAGTCCAGATTGAAGATGGGAGTCTCCAGGCTGCTGTCGTCGAGGATTGCAAGGAGTTGTTCGATGATGCCATCGATCGAGTCAGTGATTCGCTAAGTCTTCTGCAACCAGCGCCTGGGGGGAAGTTTTGGACCGCATCCAAGATCAGCGACTTGAGGACATGGCTTAGTGCCGCGATAACCGATCAGCGGGCATGCCTCGATGGGTTCGAGGGCGCAACGAAAGCCATGCGCGAAAAGGTGGAGGTGGCGATGGCGAATGCAACCCAATTCACGAGCAATAGCCTCGCAATTGCGACGAAAATCCTGGCCAAACTCGAGAATGTGGATGCGTTTGCTCATCGACGACGAAGGTTGCTAGAGACCGCGGCCACGAGCCAGCCTACCGGCTGGTTGTCGTCGTCGCAAAGGAGGGCCCTCTTACACGGTTCAAGCCGGCCAAAGCCGAATGTGACGGTAGCCAAAGATGGGAGTGGGCAATGTCGGACCATCAAGGAGGCACTGGATTGGTTCCCAAGAAAAATGGCCATCCGTTTGTGATTCACGTCAAGGAGGGCGTGTACGAGGAAATTGTTTCGGTGGGTAAGGATAAATGGAACGTGACGATGATCGGAGATGGCATGCACAAGACGATAGTCACCGGAGATCTGAGCCGTGCCATCATCAACTCAACGATGAAAACAGCGACTTTCAGTAAGTACTTCAGAATTAATACACGTACCCCTTTTAAATATATATGGCTTCAAATATTATCTTGAGCATGGATTCACTACTGCAGTAGTGCAAGTTTTATACCGTAAAGCATCGTACATATTTGAGAAACAGATAGCCATCATATACTTTAAAAAAATAGAAAAGAGCTTACATAATTGTATAGAAAGCGATGGACTGTGTGGATCGATGAAAAATAACCATTCATATTAGAGATTTAGAGGTGAAACACGCGATGATCAATATCTAAGCATCTATGATATTCTGCAGTATAAAGTTTATAATATAAAGGATGTTCTCATTATCTTTCTCTAAATTAGCTTCCACTCACCGTAAAATTGCAAGTTCCACGTTTTGAGTGATATATACCAGGATTTCAATTTGGATATACCAAAAGAATAATATTTACTAAATTTTGTAGGTTATGAATTAATGATAGAACTTGATTGTTCTTATTGCATATAAATTATGATAAAAAAATAAAAAGCATGCCTTTATATATATATATATATAAAGAGAGAGAGCGCGCGCTAGATTTAGCTATATCAAATATAGCCAACTAAGATCAATCTTTATATATATATATATATATACAAAGAGAGAGAGAGAGAGAGCTAGATTTAGCTATATCGAATATAGCCAACTAAGATCAATGTCTTTAAAATCCGTGTAGATCCATGAATAAAAAAAGTAAACGGATCCTGAATTTGGCTACATTCAAATATAGCCAAATCCAGCTCTCTTTCTTTATATATAGCCTATATATATATCTGTGTGTGTGTATGCGCATGCGCATATACATTTGTATGTATATGTTTGTATGTATATAGGTAAACTTAGCTACATTCAAAATAGCTATGCCTTAGTCTGGTTATCTTTTTCATCCTTAAATTCACATAGTTTATTAATCCCAAAGATAAAAAATAAAAAGATGGGTAACTTTAGGATTAGCATAAATCAAAGGATGAAAAAGATGATCAAATTTTAAACCTAGCCAGTAAAGTTTATAACCGATTATCTTCCGTACTCTTTGATGCGGGATGTACCATGTAATAGATTAACGTAGAGCAATGGCTCTTATTTTAAGATGCTTTACTTTTCAAAATGAGTAAGATACACTAAGGATGAATATGCAAAGAGTAAAGTAACTATCAGCAGAACACAATTCACTAAGTAATAAAGAAAACAAGATCCTAGGGTTGAGAAACCACTACTTAGAACATACTCTTTTTTCAACAAAACAGAACTTATGAGAAAGGATGAGTCTGATTATCAGGCAATGAGGTCTTTGTTCTAAAAGATTGGATTACACAGCTCTTGAGATGAGTGTATAGAAGACGAAGCTATTCTACCACAAATGTTTTGGTTTTCCTTCATATGGTTCTGAAGACAAAGAGGACTTCATCTAATGATCGTAGCACATTGGCGTCTTGGGACTAGAATGCTTGGAATATGTGTTGGAATGGGTATTTGTTGGGCCTCTCACCCTCTTTCTCACGGAGTGTCATGCTTAGAAGCACAGAAAAATAGAAAAAGAAGACTCTTTTTCATTAATCATCAATTATTTTCTACAAGAAGAAGGGAAGGATTTTTATAATAAACCTTAACCCTTGAATGAAAAAAAAAGAGAAAATAAGGATGCTATATTATTTCCAAATAAGAAGATAGATGGCATCTTAAAACAAGAGGGGATAGAATTTTCCAATAAGAATATAGGTGGGATTTTGAAACAAAAAAAAGAGATCAGGAAATAGCTTTCCTAAATAAGAAGATAGGCGATATCTTGACGCAAGAAAAAAAGATCAAAGGATGGCGCCATATCCTGTTCTTCATAAGGAGTGGACGGTAAGTCACCTTCCATAGGGAGCTTATTTGCTTCCTTTTACGCTGAGATGAATTATGAAAATCTTGGGATGCCTTAATTGAGTAGATAATGCCTACTTTGACTGGAATTCCATGTGAGGTTGAGGTAGCGCACTGAATGTGGTCCTTCATGGTCTCGGGTCTTCAACTTCTTACACTTGACTCAATAAATCTTGACTTGACTCCAATAAAATTACTAAACTCATACTAACAAAACTTGATTATAGGATTTAAAGTCAAACCAACATAAAGTAAAAAATTCATAACGATTCTGGACTTAAATGAATTAATAGGAATCAAAGTCTAACTACATCAATCAGAAATTCATAATGAACTCAGTAACCTCTATCTGATCCTGGTGCCCGCACCACTCTTGAATCCACATGGTTTATGAATGTCAAAAAAAAAAAAAAATTTGGAGTAGTACTAAGATCTGTATGGATATAAAGGTGTGGCAGATGATTAAATCCTAAATTTTACTATATTAGAATGTACTCAAACTTATATATATATATATATATGATCACCTTTCTAATCGTTGGATCCACATGGTTTTGAATTTCAAAGATAAAATAATGAAAGTATTGGATAGTTTTCAAATCTATGTAAATATACACATCCATACATACATCCCTAGCATGTATGAATGTATAACAAGAAAAGTACTTCTCTCCTTGCCAAACTATGGAGGTTGGGTCCTCTCAACTCATCCATGCCATTCAATATTTTTTTGTCAGCTGCCCTTGGAAGGGTTTCATGGCAAGGGACATGGGATTCAGGAACACAGCCGGCCCGGGGAACAACCAGGCCGTCGCCCTCCTGGCTTTCTCCGACCTCTCCGTCTTCCACCGCTGCTCCTTCGATGCCTACCAAGACACCCTCTACGTGCACTCCCTCCGCCAGTTCTACCGCGAGTGCGACATCATTGGCACCGTCGATTTCATTTTCGGCGACGCCGCTGCCGTCCTACAAAACTGCTCCATCCGGCCCCGGCAACCGATGCCCGACCAGAGGAACACAATAACAGCGCAAGGCCGGACCGACCCCAACGAAAACACCGGCATAGTGATCCAAGGGTGCACCATTTCCCCTCACGGCATGTATCCGTCCCCACGTACCTCGGCAGGCCGTGGAAGGATTACTCCACGACGATCGTCATGCACTCGGAGATTGCGGGGATGGTGGATCCCCTCGGGTGGCTGCCATGGGATGGCGAGAGTGAGACGGCGCCACCCGATACGATATACTACGCGGAGTATCGGAACAGTGGGCCTGGGTCCAATCTGACGGCCCGCGTCAAATGGCCTGGTTACCGGCCCGCCATCACTACAACCGAGGCCGAGAAGTTCGGCGTGGATACTTTTATACAGGCCGGTGATTGGTTGCCTCTCAGAGGCATCCAGTTTGCTCCTACCGTGTGATGGAGTAGTAGAATTGAAGAGATTGAGATCGATCTGGAAAAATGGGAAGTAACCCATCAATTATTCTATAGGATTTATTTTTTATTTTTCTATTTTTTTTCTTTTTTATTTTATATATCCATTTTAATAGTTGTAAAATGACGCGCAAAGCGATCGTACTGATATGGCATGGTAAAAAGCCTGCTTTTATTTCCTCCCTTCCTGTAATGGTTTTCAGAACATTTTATTATTTTATCATTAGCAATTTTTATTTTGAAGAAATAAAGCCTATGTATTATGAAAAAAACGCTTATATTAGATGAAAAAGAAAAATATCTTGTGCTTGTAAACCAATTTCACCTACTAATTAATTTCTGATTAAATTTTCAATTACATGATTTTAATTCGCTAATAGATTAATAGGATTGTAGGTATGCTTGGGACATTATAAATGTTATAATGTTTTACCATGCGTAGGATAGATTCTGGCTAATTTATGATATGTGATGAAAGTTTTATTACAGAAAAAAAAAAGGTTACGTACTTATAATTCAAGTTTATCCATTATCAATTAATTTCTATTTAAGTTTTTGACATACGCAATTTCGATTCGCTAACAAAATTAATTGAGCTAGCAGCTATATTTAGAGTGTTACCTTCTAAGACTTTATAAAAATAACTTCTTAAGCATCCATGGAAGCAAATTGAAGAGAAAACAGTGTAATCCAATGAACTATTTTTTCTCTGCAATGCAGCTCATTTATCAAGAATCAGCCTCTCTGTAAATGTAAAACTATTCAATGTTTAAAACTAATAAAATGATAAAATAAAAATTTCTTAAATACGGTTGTTCATGGTTTGATTGATTGATCATTTATTTAGGAGATAGTCACCTTTAAAATAATTCGAGGATACCTTCAAAGCTTATTTTCCGGGTGTAATTTTTCTTACAAACAGACTAAACCTTACAAAAATATGAAGAATGATTCATATTTTTGCCGGTCACCGTAACTTTGTACACTATTATCTCGTTATTTAAACTAATGAACTTTTACAACAACAACAACAACAACACAGCGTTTATTAAAGCAATCTCGATGCATCAAATAAAAAAAGGCAGGTATTTGTACTTGAGACATTGGAGTGCAACCTGATTCACGACCCTCTATTACACTTCAGCAAGAAATCAAAGCCGCAATAGATCATGATCAAAAAGGTTTGGCTCTATGCAAACGACTCCAGAGGATTTAAAACATCCTGGCGTCTATATTTATAATGCCGGATGAATCTGAAGCGGAACATGGTGATCTCCAACATCCGAAGTTCAATATTCAAGTCCATGCATCATAACTGTCCACGAGCACACCTCCAGATTAAAGATGGCGAGGGACTCCTCCGTCTTGTTTAGAGGTCAAGAACACAGGGGAGGAGGCCATCTGAGCATGCCCTGAGATCAGGGCGTTCAGAGAAATAAGGACTTTTGGGTTTGACATTTTGTTGAACACTTGGAGGGCGAGACCTGGAGCACCAGTGTGGATGACGGAAAAAAAAAAAATTAGAGAGGGTCAAGGAGACGACCGGATGATGGTCTAGAAGCAATCCATCTGATCCGGTACATTTTTTATTTGGATAAATTATATATTTTCTTAATGAGGAACGGATCATAATTTTTTTTTTTTTTTTTTTTTTTTTGTGGATTAGATAGACATGAAGGAAGTATTTTTAGCAATAGATTTAAGGTTGTGATGTGAAAAGATGGTAGTTACCATTTAGATATTCATCATATATTCACTATATATATATATATGCTAAATTTCATGATCTAACTTGGAGCTAATAACTGAATATTAAATTTAACTATCTGGATACTAAAAATAGGTTTTAGAATGGGTCTGGATAAAAATAAAATCCCGATCCAGATCAACTTGAAATTATATACCTTCTAACTTTATATGTTTACAATAGCAATGAGCCTTTTAAAATGGTTGACAATAAGATTTGCCAACTCAAACATTGAAAGCCGAGTGTTAATTGGCGTCTTCCGCTTCGAGCTCATGCGTTCCCACCGCATATTTATCTTGCGTCATATATTTATTTAAAATAACCAAAAAAAAAAAAAAACCGAAATTCCCATAGATTCGATGTTTCAGTGCCCTCTAGAGAGCCCATACAACTCACCTTAATATTTATATATATCATCGAGGAAAAGTCTTACACGCACCTTGGCACGTCATGGCGGATTAAAAAAAAAAAAAAATTAATGGGCTTTTTATGATGCCCCTCTCCTAATAGTTTCTTATCAAAAAAAATTAAAAATTAATTATATAATTTATAAAAATAAATAAATATTAATTAATTTTTTTAAAATTATAATAATTTAAATTGATGTGATTTATCTGTCTTGCTTTCTTATAACGAAACATGTTCTTAAATTTCGGGTTCGAATTGTTACAATATGCTATCAGAGCTTCATAAGGGATGAAAGCATCTTTGAACATATAGGTAGTGTTGATAGCTTTTTGGCTTTTGGCTATCCCCAAGGGATAGCTGAGGGTATAAGCACCTTTTTAAAATTGTCACTCTGCCATCAAGGGATAACTTTAGTTATTCTTGGGTTTTATAGGGAATAAGTCCAGGGGATAACTCATGTTTCTGGTTAAACTTTTTCAGCACTATCCCCTGTAACTATAGCATTTGGGGATAAGAGAAGATATCCAGGGAATATCTTCCCTTATTCACCATATCAAACACACCCATAAGGACCATCTATAGAATCATACAACAAAGTGCCTCATTCATAAGGGATGAAAGCCACTAGCGAGAACATCATCTCTGTAGGAGAATAGATTGTGATGCCCCTTATAATAATTTCATATTGAAAAATTAAGAGTTGGATGCTCTTCTAAGAAAAATTGGGAATTGATTACGTGATTTATAATCTTTTAAAAAAATTAGGTAAATACCAATGGATCCTTTTTGGACTGTAATAGTTTCGATCTTGTTCCTCTTACTTAGATATTTTCACTAATTAAAATTTATGATCTTCAAATTTATTATTAAAAAATATGATCATATTTTTTTAAAAATAATAATATATATAATTAAATATAATTATCAATAGAAATAGCTAGTTGAATATGGATGAATTAACCATGAATATATTAATTTGTTTCTAGATATGGGTCCGGACTGATGCCGTCGTTTCTCGAGCTCCTGTTTACGTTTTCCGTGGGCCGCTTTTATCAGCGAGCACGCCGACTGCTTTAAAAGCGTTCCCACAGCCTCCATTCGCTTAAGCCTGCGCCTGTGCGCCGCGACAAGGGGAAGTACCTTGACTTCTGTTGCTTTCTCTCGTTCTGATCGCCGTCGCCCCCTCTGCACATCTTCTTCTCCTGTTCTGCTACCGTAGCATCGTTTGCCATGGGCTCCACTCAATCTCCTCCCGTTACTTTCGATTCTATCAATCCAAAGGTGCGCGATCTTTTACGGTTTTGTCTCGTAGTTTTTTTTTTTTTTTCTTTCTTTTACCTCGAAGATTTCTGGGTTTTTTTTTCTTCTTTTTTGCTGGTTTGGTCTGATGGGCGTGTCTTATCTATGGTGTTTTGGATCCATTGCTCATAAGCAGTTTCTATTATTTATTTCGTCTACCTGATTCCTAAAGATTCGATTTTGGTACTATCCTTTTTATTAGCTAGAAGAGGATTGGATGAATGGGACTGCTGATGGATTTTCGTATGTTAATTCAAAGGCAATAGCTTTATTTTTTTTTTTTTTAAAAAATTTGGATCATTTCTTCTTCTTCTTGCAACAGAATGCATTCTGTTGACTCTTTAATGCCCCAAGGCTTGTTAATGCAGGCTAAGCAAGTTTGCATGTTCTCTGTGTGCAACTAATTTTTTTTTTGGCCTACTCTTTTTCTCATTTGCTTCGTTTATTTATTTATTTATTTTCCCTATCATCCATTAGTTTGTTTCATGAGTGTTTTTTTTGTTGGGGTTTGGTCTGTTTCGGAAGTTGCCCCATTTTGTCAGTTTCAATATAAACTTTTTTCCTTTTAATTAGTGTCTTTGGCTAATCAGTTCAACTCGAGGTCTCTTTTGAACCGCTTCAGTCATGTTGCCAGGCTTATGATGTTTTGTAACTATTTGTCTTGATTATTTTAATTTTAGATGTTGGATTCATGTTCATAGGATAGGATTATAATTTTACATTGACCATCAACCTATCGCAACTCTCCTTCTTTACTCATACTTGAAACCGGTTATATATAAAACTTTCTACTTGCATATCCAACTGGTTTAGGATTAAAAACTTGTTCTTGTTCTTGTTGTTGTATTTTAGTTTTGGATATGCAAGTATGGTTTACACATTGTTATTTGGTGGTGTATTCTAATTTCTTAGCGTTTCATCAAGTTTTTCTGTTTTATTTTCCTTTGAAACGTAAGAGAATTCTTGCGAATTCTTATCCAAATTTTTGATGCATCAAAAATCCATAGCTTTTGCTTGGTGTTGCTTCACGTTTTGTTAGATTTGCCATTTCTCTTAGTCATCTGTTTGGTTGACAATGATTAGGTCTTGTATTAATCAAGGTTATTTAGTTATTTATCTTAGTATTGCCACTTTTTAGAAATAGAGAGACAACTGACATATACCCTTCCTACTGTCTTGCTTTGCTTGATTACCCCCTTACAACATGGTTGGTCCATAACCTCTTATTATACGATTACATGCTTACTCTTCTTCATTCAGGTTTTAAAATGCGAATATGCTGTCCGTGGAGAGATTGTCATCCATGCCCAGGTACTTAAACTTTCTGGTTAATTAATATACGTTCCATATTATTTTCTATCTTTTTATTGGATATTATGGTGTATATGTATAAAAAATATTATCATTATACATGACATTGGACCAGAAATATATGCTGACTCTGTTGTATGGTTTGAAAATTTCTGAGCGACCGAGAATAGGACTTTCTTGTTATTATTAATTTAATGACTATCCCGTATCATTGGATGAAGATTCAAATTATCTTTTATTTCAAGAATTTAAATATAGTTTAGATTCTCCCTTTATTACAGATTCTTTTTGAGCATCTACTTCAGCAATTCTCTCTAACTACATCAAGGTGTACTTTAAATTGAATTTCCAGGTCAAATTCTTCATTATTTTAAAGCCAGTTCTTACTAATATCTGTCTCTTATATGGTCTCTCTCTATGTGTTTGTGCGCGTGTTCTTTCAAATACAAATTGAGATAGCGTTCGTACAAAGTAAGTGCAAGTTGTAAGGCTGGACCATTTGAAATTATTTTCTGATTTCATCCGCTGTCGGTATGGCTTTCAACTAGTATTTGTCACTTCTAATTATAATCGTACCAATTCTACCACTCATATATAACAATGTGACCACACTACAGTAGTTTTACTCTCATGTCTTGTCTAACTATCAGATGCATATTGTTGCTTATTAGGGACATATTTGCATAATATTCCTTTTTGATCTTTTTGGAGATATTCTGATCCACAGATTTCCATCCACTCTAAAATGGAGCCGTGGTAGTCAAAGAAAATTATGTTTTTGCAATCTGACTCTGTTAAGTGTCTTGTTTTCCATGTCATTCAGGATTCCCCTCTTTAGTGATTCAAGAAGTACAATTTATGGGGATAGAAGAACATGTTCTGTTCTGAAACTTGTCCCATTAAAATGTTTTAAAATGAAGGGTATAGGGACCTTACCAATATAGCATTGATGATTGCTGTTTGTGACTAATCAGATTCTGTTTATAATTCTTGCCAACTTGCATCTTCTTGCTTTCTGTGCAAATGGTTATGGCATGTTGCTAGTTTTTATTCGGAATTTGATATATACATTGGTCGAAAGAAAGAAGAAAAACAAACTAATTATTCTGCTGATGCAATTATTTTTAAATTTCATATCTGCTAAAGAATCTGCCTACTGTTTTCCCCAGCGCTTACAACAAGAGTTGCAAACAAAGCCAGGTTCCCTACCCTTTGATGAGGTGTGTATTATAAATCCAATATTAATATATAGTATTCTCCCTGTTATCGTGTATTATAATGCCTTTAGAGTAACGTGGCGCTTTCAAATTGTGTTTGTATTAGAAGCTTGTCACTTGAAGTTGTGTATGTTTTCAATTAATGAGATTTGTTTAAGACTTCATTTTGAGTTCCCAATTGCTCTGGCAGATAGTTTATTGCAATATTGGAAATCCTCAATCCCTTGGTCAGCAGCCAGTTACATTTTTCCGGGAGGTCAGTGTTCTATTGAAGTTTGACTAGCACAATGAGGTTCAATCTCTCTTGGATACTTATGTATGATATTCCAGGTTCTTGCCTTATGTGACCATCCATCCATTTTGGACAAACATGAAACTCATGCCTTATTCAGGTAAATATTAACCATAATCAGAATGCATTGGCTCCAGGAACTGAGTTTGTTATAACTAATAGCTAATATCATTCACAAGCATTATAACAATGATATCGTGGAAAGCTCTATTTGTTATGTTGTGATATGCCACAATAGCACTGTCTGAAAAATTTAACTGTGGGCATGACTATTAGGTCAGATCATTATGTTCTTTATCCATAATTTAACTTATGGATCATTATGTTCCCTCAAAAAAAGGCATGCTAGATATCCTTAACACATATTGGGGAACCTAGAGAGTTTTTTTAACACAATTTCTACTTGTCTATTAACTGTTCCACATTCTTGCATCAAGATTTATAACCCCTTGCCAACTCATGACTTTACATTATTGAAAAAAAAACTCTTTACACTTGTGCCATTGTGCCTGAACTTTTTGTATCTCATGGCAGTGAGGATGCTATAGCACGAGCACAGCAGATTCTTGACTTGATTCCTGGTAGGGCCACAGGTGCATATAGTCATAGTCAGGTAAGAACATGCTCGGTATGTTTCGCAAGCATGTTCTCCTTTTAGACCCCATGAACTTGAGGATTTTTACATTCTTTTTGTTCCAGGGAGTCAAAGGCTTACGAGATGCTCTTGCTGCTGGAATTGCTGCCCGTGATGGTTTCCCTGCCAATGCAGATGACATTTTCCTAACAGATGGAGCAAGCCCTGCGGTACCTACTTGACCTTTAGTTCACATGATACTCCCTTTTGTAATATAAATGAAGAGAAATTAGCTGCTTATTTCTTTCGCTTCCCCTCTCAGGTGCACATGATGATGCAGTTGTTGATAAGATCTGAGAAAGATGGCATCCTCTGCCCCATACCTCAGTACCCATTGTACTCTGCCTCAATTGCTCTGCATGGTGGCTCTCTTGTATGTTCATTACCTAGCTATTGAAATTTGTTATATAATCTTTACTATATCGTAAAGATATGCCAGGCACCTTGCTGACTAGTCCAGTTTTAATTAAAAGTTTTTCTAATTTTTCTTGTGTATTATAATATATTTATTAAGAAATAATATTACCATGTGAATGCTTATGTGTTTAACTTTGTCAGATTTTGGATTCGTTATGGTTTCCTGTGTGACTAAGCATGTCCTTCTGGCATCAGGGCAGTTCATTTAGGCTAAACAAATCCAGAACTGGCCTTAGAAGCTTGAATGTATGAAAAGGAACTAAACAAGAGAACTCTTTCATCTCAGGTCCCATATTACCTTGACGAAGCAACAGGATGGGGACTGAAGGTTTCTGAGGTTAAGAAGCAGCTGGAAGACGCTCGATCCAAGGGCATTGCAGTTAGGGCACTAGTGGTGATAAATCCAGGAAATCCCACTGGACAGGTTGATATGGATATTATTTATACTTTTTTATCCTTTTTTTGTTGGGGGGCAGAATGGGGGGAGGTCTCACCATTTTGCAAGAGAATGGTGTTATGTTACTTACATATGCATGCATATGTAATCTTCGGAAGTATAAAGAAAAATTGTTAATGGTTTTGGCTAAAAGTTAGTTTCACCAGAACAATTCTTTTACCCCAATTTTTCTATGGTAACGTTGTGATAAAATTTTTGCAGAGGTTTTGGTCTTCATATTGACTGTATTGATGTTATTTCTTCAGGTTCTTGCAGAGGAAAACCAGCAGGATATAGTGGAGTTTTGCAAGAAAGAAGGCCTTCTTCTTCTTGCAGATGAGGTGAGATATGTATGCTAATGCTTTCTAGAAGTTACAGCAATGTCAAAGGCCAGAATCACCTTTCCAGTGTGTGCTTTGGGACTTGAAGAGTTTTATTGAACTCAGTGCCTCTGGTTACTAATGCACAATGATAGAATTTATACAGGTATACCAGCAAAATATCTATGTTGAAAACAAGAAATTTAACTCTTTCAAGAAGATCGCAAGGTCAATGGGATATGGCGAGCAAGATCTTTCCTTAGTATCATTTCAGTCAATTTCCAAGGGTATGATCCCCATTTTAGATCAAGAAATGCGTGTTCATCTTGTCCTGAATATCCTTGGTTTATAGCTATAAGAGAAATGGCTGTCATTTCCATCAGGATACCATGGGGAATGTGGAAAACGGGGAGGCTACATGGAGATAACAGGTTTCAGCACTGATGTTAGAGAACAGATTTACAAATTGGCATCAGTAAACCTCTGTTCCAACATCTCTGGCCAGATTCTTGCAAGCCTTGTTATGAATCCACCAAAGGTGAGCATCCTGTTGCCATCAACTTATCTACCATCTGGCAGGGATAATAAACATTAGAAAACCTCTATTCTCACAAGAACCGATCAAAAGTATCCCATGTGTCACAAAAAGTGGGAAAGTTTCATTTCCTTTAGTTAGTAGTTTGTTATGTCATTGCAAGAAACACCTTCGACAATGTGCAGGTTGGAGATGAATCATATGAATCCTTCATTGCAGAAAAGAATGGGATCCTTTCATCTTTAGCTAGGCGTGCGAAGGTCAGTTTTAACCATTCTTTGGTTATGTTTATTCTTCTTAGAATTTGAAAAAAAATCTGCTGATTATTTGTCCAGTAAAAGTAATAAACATGTTTGTTTCATGCAATGTGTGCCGGCTTTTTGGTAACTTGCATTATTAGAAAATGAGCCATTTGATCTATGTTTTTTTCCTTTGCATGACATAGGCTCCTTAATTTTTATGTTTATGGACATCTTGTTGTCCTCTTCATCTATTGGACACAGGCTTTGGAGGATGCATTCAATAGCTTGGAAGGTGTAACATGCAACAAAGCAGAGGGAGCAATGTATCTCTTCCCCCGTCTTCGCCTCCCTCAGAAGGCAATTGAAGCTGCCAAAGCAGTTAATGTGGCCCCTGATGCATTCTACGCCCGCCGTCTTCTTGATGCCACTGGAATTGTTGTTGTTGCTGGAACCGGCTTTGGGCAGGTGCAGTTGTTTATACTGAACATATGAATATCTTCTTGTTTGTTATCACAGCTCATATTGGATGCACTTATCTCAGAGACTAGCTAATGTTTGTAGCTGGACTCACTTGGGTTGTGTCGCTAACACTACACTATTTAATTTGGAAAAAGGTCCCTGGAACATGGCATTTCAGATGCACAATCCTGCCACAGGAGGAGAAAATCCCAGCCATCATCTCCCGTTTCAAGGCATTCCATGAATCATTTATGGCAGAGTTCCGTGGCTAGTTCTCCAACCCACCAAGCTGAATAGATGGATCAGAATAAAGGCAACATCCATCCTTTAGTTTTACCTTTCTGTCTGTTGTCTGTTGTTAGCATGGAATAAACTAAAATGGCTCCCTTTCTAAATTTAATGTCATTTTCTCGAACAGTTTATCCATTAATTGAATGGCGGTTTGTGAAAGATGCTTAGGGTGATTTATTAAATAAGGAGGAAAAAAAATGCTTTGTTTAGAGGTTGCACCAGTGAGATGCTACACATTGTAATGAGAGGCAAATGTGAAGCAAGTGGATAGTTTTTATCTCCACTAATTGGCAGCAATCACTGGGGGGAGGGATCGGCTGCTGGCTCCGGTCATGTGATTTTTATTACATCCCTGCATGGTCTTTTTTGAAGATACGCCGCCGCTCAATAAGCTTGCAGTATTTTCTCACCATGACTGAGACTGGCCCTCAAACATCGCATATTACATTATATGGCATAGCATGAACTCAGCACAAATGAAGGGATTCATTTGGATCATTAGAATAGTCAATCCTAGTGATACATGGCTGAAAAAGTCTTAGACACTGGCAGTAGAAATCCGTACCATATATCAGACGCTTCACGCTAATGCATTTTAATGAAATTCCTTCTACGGAAGGAGACTAGATTATGTTCCCATTGTACCACCGCACCAGCAAAAATTTTCCCCAAATAAAAATGTTGGTAACAAAATATATTTATGGTGGAGGGCAAGGAGACAACACGAAGTTAAATGGATAATTTATAGGCGAACGATGACAGCCTCCACCTCAGAAGGGGAGTATAGATGATAAGTTGGAGCAACCTTTGCAATATCAACATTGTTTGGCGTTACCTGGACAAAACATGACTTATCGTCAGCAAGAATTTATCAAACCTGTAAATAATTACAGTTATCATTAAGGAAAGAAACAATCAATCACCCAACCAAAAGAAGCCTGATCCTATCAAGTTGGGCACTTCTAATGAGGGAATTGATTCAGCTCAATGTGAAATAATACTACATGCCAACAAGCGAAGCTGAAACAGGCTTCGGATCATAAGGGCAATTTGCTCAAGTCTACTATCCATTTTTCAGTCCGAAGACCTCCAGAATTATCACGAAAGCCATTCTGCAATTTTTAGGCATCTCTAGCCAGGGAATCCTCATTATGAGTAGACATCCTCGATGTATTGACTTTTCTGTTATCGAGAGATGTGTCCGTGATCGCATTGACGGCTAACAAATCATTGGATTATCTATGATGGCGAGATTACTCTTATTCACTCGGTTCTTACGTCCTTCCTCTGCATCTTCTATCTAATGCTGTCGTCCCGCTTACATATTTGAGAAGGATAAAAAGATACTTTAGAAATTTTCTCTAGGCCTCTATGCAGGATGGCCATGGTACTCATCTCCTGTCATGAAAAACATGCCAACCCATATCGGTGGTCTTAAGAGAGGCTTGTTGGCCAGCCACGCTTCGTGGTTTTTACTTGATCCGCACTGCCTATGGAGCTCTTTTATGCGGGCAAGGTATGGTGACTGGACTCCTATGGACCTTCAACATTCCCGCAAATATTCCTTTTGGAAGGAGTTTGTCAATATGGTCCGACTATTCTGAATAACACTTTGTGATGATTGAAGATGGGTCATCGATTGATGTTATTTAGGATACCTAAATTTCTAATCTCCCCCTTTCTCGGTGGCCCACTTTTATTAGTATTGATGCTCCTTCCAGCACGAGGGTTAAGGATCTGATTTCTCCGATCCCTTCTCCTGGCATACCCCCATGGTTACCGATTTATTTGGAGATGAGCTATCCGAAGGATTCTTTCTATTCCGCTCACTCCGGGCCACACAGCCGACTCCAGTTTGTGGCGAAGATCTTGTCTTCCTAGGACCCCCACCAGGGACCTTATGAAGCTCTTCAGGCCTTAGTTTTTGTGCACGATGAATGCTGCTTGGATTTGAAAGATTCCACCCATCCCAGGGTTCAACTCTTTATATGAAAGCTAGTGTGGGATTGTCTTCTTATCTGCTCCCTGCTCTCTAGGAAAGGATTTTTCATCCATGCGTCTTGCCTTTATGCGGCCAGGAGGAGACTACAAATCATACCATCTTCATCTACTCTAGAGCAAGAGAGATATGGCAGCTGATGGGCTACTATTGCCGAGTGGATGATATGGGTTCTCCGTGCTCCCCTTTCTTAGATGATCTTTGGAGGGCCACTCTGCAGAACGACGGTCTTTGGGTAGCCATAACCTACCAGATCTGGTTGTCGAGGAACCTGCTTATCTTCACCGATGATATTGTTTTTTCCCATAGGATTATGCAGAAAGTTCGAGCCCTTGCAATGAAGTTTGCTCCTCTTCATTTCGCTGTTGGTTCTGACACTTCTGGCCACTGGGAATCCCTGCTGCTTCGGCAGCGAATCGATATATGGTTTTTATCTTTTGGAAGCCCCCCTTCCAGGTTTGTCAAAATCAACTTCGATGGAAGTGTCCAGGGTAGATCAGCTGGTTCAGCTTTCATTATTCGTGGGACCGATGGAGCTCTGCTTGCGGCGAATAGATTTAGTATCCTTGATTCCTTAGTTCCTATGGCTGAGCTTTATGCTGCCTGGGTTGGCATTTCCTATGCTACTCGGATTCTTCATGCTCATAGCCTTCTCATCGAGGGGGATTCTATGACTATCATCCAATGGCTGCAAAAGGAGTACTGCTCTCAAGTTTCCACCAATCCACTGCTTCTCGATATTTGGTCTATTCTTCGAAAGGTTTACAAGCCCAAATCCGCCATACCTATCGTGAAGCCTATTCAGCGATTGATTGGATCGCATCTTCTATGGCTCATCATGCTGAATTTTGGTTTTGAAGACATGATGATCCATGTCCTCTTGTTCTTAAACAAATTTTATATTCTGATCTATTTAGGTTGACTCACACTATATTAGTAGGACGACCCGTTTGTACTATAAAAAAAAAAAAAAGCGAAGCTGAAACATAAATTCCCCATATACCATAGGTGGGTTTGGGTTGGGGGTTGGTGTGGGGGAAAAGAGCAGTTCTACCTTCTCCTCCATCACTTGCTTCAAATAGAAAGAGCTATTGTTTCAGCCTCTTGAAGGGTCAAGTCCTGCACCAACAGCCAATACCATTAAAACAAGGTATCACTGAATTAATAAAGGGACTAAAAACAGTGTATGAGATATCTAACTCAATACAATCAGAAGCCCTGAACACTGATTGCTTATATAATATCTTTTGATACTGCAGCTAGGCAATCAAAATTTTAAAACCTAGACAACTGGGTTACTGACCTTGTTGTATTGCTCCTGAAGAGAACTGTCAGCTCCTTCAGAACCTGACCCTATTGCTTTTGCATTGCATTGCCAAAACGTGCCAGATGGGTCTGTGTAGTACCTGTACAGCATAATTGTTCTACTATCAGTGTTTTATAACAAAGTAGCCCTTAAAATAGAAGAGTTAACTGACATTTTGGATCGACCCAGATTGGATGGCCCGGATATTGAAGGAAAAATTCATAAAATGTTAGATGCGGTAAAACTTGAAGATGCAAAAATCATTGACTTGACAGGATGACCCTTAGGAATAATTACTATGACTTTGTTAGAGTACAGAAAGATGAAATCACACAACAAAACAGCCACCTAGACAGGTGGTCCTCACCCCTACCGGCAATTACTAGGGAATTAACCCTATTATTTTTAAGGGTTTGTCAATTAATATCATTATTCTTTATCATTATAACTTGGGTGACCACCTCCTTAGAGTAATACGAGAAAGTTTTTTCCTTTTTTTTTTTGTTGTTGGGGTTGGGGGTGGGGGTAAGCGGTAATTCAGAATGAACTCACTCTCTAAAAAAACGGACTAGGATAAATATGAAGAAGAACATCACCATGAGTCTGTACCAACAACTGAAAAAGGAAAAGATTTACCCCAATCACCATTCCCTTGATTCAGACCATAACTAACCAGCCATTCTGCTAGCTGGTCCCTCCCATCATAAAATGTGAGAAACCCAGAAGAAGCAACCTTTAGCAATCTTCCAGATATTCAGAGAAGAAGGATCATGACTGACCATCGAAGGAAAGTTGAGGTTCAGTAACTTTTCTCTTTTTGCAGTAAAGTTAGATCATGACTGCAAGTGAGAACTATTCAATTAGCATCAACATGAATAACACAAATTTGGCCACATTATCAATAAAAACTTCAAACTTAATGACAACCATGCAGTACGGGTTTAAAGACAAAACAAGGTTTGTCCCGGTTGTTGTTTACAACAATAATTCATAGCTATTACAAAAGCAGAGTGCATAAATAATTAGAATAATTACACCAAAAGCACATGAATTTATTTGAAGTTTCAGTTGAGTCCTTATACTATTTTTTTTTTCAATTGAGTAAATGAAGAGATAGTAAAGATTGCAAGCCAAGAGATAGCAAGAAGTGAAAAATTTAAGTATTTGGGATCAATTATCCAGTAAAAGGTGAAATAGGTGAAAATATGAATCATGAGTTAAAGCAGGATGGATTAAGTGGAAGAGTGCTTCGGGAGTATTGTATGATCAACACATCCCATTAAAATTGAAAGAAAAAATTTATAAAATCACTATTAGACCAGCTATGCTATATGGAACAGAATGTTAGGCAATACTGAAACATGTGAATAAATTAAGTGTAACAGAAATGCATATGTTAAGATGGATATGCGGTAAAACTTTAAAGATAGAATTAGAAATAAACATATATAAGAAATGATAGGAGTAGCCCCAGTTGAAGATAAAATGAGAGAAAATTAATTACGATAGTTTGACATTTACAACGAAGACCTTTAAATGCTCCAGTTAGAAAAGGTGATCTTTTAACAGTCCATGGTACTAAAGGTAGAGGTAGATCTAAACTAACATGGAAAAAATAATTAAGAAAGATATAACTATTTATAATTTGAGTCGACTTAATCCTAAAAGAGCAGAGTGGAGAAAGCATTCATATAGCCGACCCCATGTAGTTAAAAAAGGCTTAGATGAGTTGAGTATCTCAACTCGTACGTTTTTCAATCTAAGTACATTTGTAGCGACCATTAACGATTACTTGACAGACCATATGACGTCATCAACGATAACTTGAGTATACCTTTTTTTTAATTGAATATACAAACTTATAAATGATTTTCAATTGGATACACCAATTCATAAATATGAGCAGAGAATTATAAAGATTATCCATTAACATCCTTTTAACATCTAGCTTTATGTGGCAGAGCTAAATAACCTTTGTGGAGTCACACGACCTTTAGGAAAGGTTATTTTTTTTTTTGATAAATATATTAATAACGCATTTAAAAAGTTTATAACATAAAAAAATAATTAATTCATATATTATTAGTTGAGTAACTAGAAAGTCACTATTTTATAGCCTAACCTTTGATGTATATAATCTTTTTTTGCATAAATAGATAATAATATTTCTTCTTTAGCTCATTGTATATAAAATTTATATATGAAATTTTTGGATTGATTAGTTTGTCATACATTCATGAGAAATGCTTACCGAACTTAAACAAGTATACTTAATTAAAAACTTTTATGAGTTGGTATGAAAAACTTATTATTTGTATATTTAATCAAAAAAAAGTACACTCAAGTTATTGTTAATGGCCATTATGTGGTCCATCAAGTCATTGTTAACAATGGTTAAAAAGTATACTTGATTGAAAAACTTACATGAGTTGATATACTCAATTGAAAAAAAAAAAGTATAAAGACTCGGTTGAAAACCTAAATAAATTCATCTACTACTCCGGATGTAATTATCCCTAAATAATTCAATGCAGTCTAATTTATAAAATTCACTCATCAAAAGAAAGCACATAAAGACAAACATGCAAAATGTCTATTGGACTTCCACTTGAGAAATTGGACATACGAATTTGACTCATTAAAGAGTTGTGAGAAATAGTTACATGACACTAAAAGCAGTAGGTACTTACAAGCTGGGCCCGTTTTCATCATGACCAGCAATCAAAAGAGACACCCCAAAAGGTCGTGACTGGATTAAAAAAAATTCCATTTGTCAGAAATTTTCTTCATGGTTATAATGGAAGTTTTTTGTTTGACATTACATTTTAAGAAGTGCAAATCGACTACAATAAAATAATGGCAACTAATGTTGAAGAAAGAAAAGTCCAAAAGCTAAATGTTTTCCCTATATGGAAGAGTATGGATTTTCAGCGGCTTAAAGAAGCCTTCAGTTAGCCTTAACTGGGAGGCCTTGCCCCATTAACATGGAAGCAGTCACCAAGTTGTGAGAATTATTTGCTTGGCATCATTGTTGCTTCATAATAACCTACAATGTAAACCATATCAAATCTTTGGTGGCATTCTATTGAGAGTAAAATACTGTGCAGTAAAGTTCTAAAAATATTGCAAGTTAATAAAACTTAACGCTTTTACTAAAAGTTGGGAAGGCTTTCCCTTCGGGCTTGTCACAAGGGTGCTTAACTACAAGAATGCAAGAAATAAAGAAGAGATTTTATTGATCATAAACTGTACTTACAGACTCTTTGGACTCTTTGACTCCATAGCAGGTATGGTCAGCTTGAGGACAGAGTTGAAGAAAGATTGCAAGGCTCTCCAAGGCTCTATTGCAGGTATGGTCAGCTTGAGGACAGAGTTGAAGAACGGATTGCAAGGCTCTATTGCAATCTCTCCCTCTTTCCCTTAGCTTCTCATCGCTTGCAACTTACAAATATAACGGGATGCTCCTCGTTTTATAGAGACTCTTTGCGGATTTCAAGGCAAATAAAATCCTCAATACCAAGGGCACAATATTAGGGGTGCTCATGGTTTTACAATAGTAATATTCTTTGGCCAACAACGCTTTTCAGAGAATGATAATGAACAGACCACAATCAAAGGCCTGAAATTAGGTATGACCAAGGAGTTTTCAAAAGTGCTACAGTCTGCTACGGTGCTGCTACAGTGAAAGTGCTACAGTAGAAGTGATACTTTGTAGTAGACAGTTGGAACAGAGGCCTGAAACCAGAGGTGGCCAGCGGTTTTGTTCCTTGTGGCGGACAAATTGCTGGTCAGTGGCAGCACTTATTCGTAGATTTCAAAAGTACGGACAGCTTCTAGATCTAATGCAAGATGGTTTCGAATGCTTTCATAAAAGCTACCATTTCCTTCCATCAAAAGCTACCGTTTCCTTTCACCAGAAGCTACTGTTCCTTCCACCAGAAGATAGCCAGTCCAGCTTGTGATGCGTTGTTGGCCACGAGCATCTGCAATAAAGAGAAAGCCTCAGCAAGACCTCATACTGCCATTGACCAGCACTTTGTCCGCCATAAGAAGCAACACTGCTGGCCACCTTTGGTTTCAGATCCCGGTTTCAACCGTCTGCCACAAAGTGTCACTTCTAGCACTTTCACTATAGCAGCACCCTATAGCAGTACCATAACATTACAGCAGTATTAGCACTTTTATAAGACCATCAGTCATACCTAATCTTGGGCTTTTGGTTACGGTCTGTCCGTTATCATTCTCTAAAAAGCATTATTGGTTAGAGAATATTACTATTATAAAACCATGAATGCCCCTGGTATTGTGCCCCTAGTATTGAGGATTTCATTTGCCTTGAAATCCACCAAGAGCCGCATTCCTAAAACAAGTGAATGCAGGTACAACATGAGCATGCCATTATACCTAGAAGATAAGTTAGTAGGTACAGTACTTTAGTATTATCCTTCCCCTAGGTAGTCAAGCTCAGCAATTTCAAGTAGTATGAAGAACTTCCAAAGATATCAATGTGCCATCTCGGTCTCTCTCTCTCTCTCTCTCTCTCTCTCATGTGTGAGTGCATACAAGCGTGCGTGCATGCATGTGTGTGTGTGTGTGAGAGAGAGAGAGTCATGACAAGTATGTACTGACTTGAAGAAACTCCATATAACAATTAACTCTAACATCTTATTTTAACATCTCCATGCTTAATACTTAAGGAAACATATTGGATGTCAAAAGTTTAGCGATGTTGACCATGGATTCTTCATCTCCTTCACCAAATCGAAGAGCAAGATCACATAGAGCTTGTGTAGTTGACTCAACAGTCATTGGCTCACCATAAGAAAACCTGTGATTCTGATGAAAAAGTATTTTAAGTTAGTAATTAGTGCTTGCTAAGATAACTGAGGTACAAATTAAGGAGTCACATACAAAACCTAAGGATACCTGAGTTTCAACACGGGCATGCTCAACAAGTGTCCGTGCATCAGCAATCAATCCACTCATTGCGCAACCTATGTGCTCGTCAATCTCCATAATTTTCTCCACGCTGCTTGGCTCCTGCAAGAATAGACTAATATAAGTCCAAAACCTACTGTGAAAACGAGAACAATAAAAGATGAGGTCACAGCTCAAACAGTAGGAACTGAAAGTTCGTTAGAAGATGCAGAAGATGGAGAAACGCACTATTTGAATCAGCAATTGAACTCAAGCAAAGAAGATGAACCTCGGATTCGATCAATTAGAGAGTTGACCTAATTATCAGATTTTTTATCAATAAAACCGACATTATAGAGTCCTTTTGTGCTAGATGAGGGATTCCAAATTAAAATCTAAAAAACAAAAGGGCAAACAAAATTAAACTGGTATAGAAGTCAGTGCGAGTATGGTACATCGATCTCGCACCAGATATTAAACATTCAGTCAATAAAGATTCAAAATTTACAGCTAGAAACAAATTCTTTGAAGAAGTTAACCCAATTGGGCGAATACCAGCAGAGGGGAGGTCACGCGCTTCTCGACGGCGAGCACCACGCCCTCCTTCGTCTTCAAACCAATCGCCGTCGAACCCAACTAAAGGAACAAAAGAACCTAAAAATATTTAAAAAATCCCAAGAATTAGATCTAGATAAACGAACGAATGGGAAAAGCGCAACCTTGATGGCCTCGATCGCGTACTCGACCTGGAACAACCTTCCCTCCGGCGAGAATGTATTGACCCCTCGGTCGTACTCCGTCCTTGAATCAAAACAATCCCCCAAAACCCACAGATCATTAGTTTGATCGAAAGCTATACGAAGTTTTACCGATGAGAGTGGAGGAGGGCTCACCTGGTCAGGAACATCTCGGAGAAAAGGACTGGAATCGCCAACCCTCGAGATCGGTGGATGGTGGGAGAGAGAGAGAGAGAGAGAGAGAGGGCGCGATCCTTTTCAGCAAAAGAACTATAGGTTTAAATTAATATATAAGAATGAATTAAATTGATATATATGGTTTGCTATGACGCTGATGATGCCGAAGATCGAAGACATAAAAATAATGCATAAATATCTTAGAAGGTTGGATGATAAATTGAACAAACGAGTTAAAAACTTATTTTTATAGAAAATATTATAAAGCAGCATTGTTAAACCTTAATATATAAGAATGTGAACTAATTAAATTATCAAGTCCATTGTATAAGCATAAGAGATCGAATTTGAATTTGAATTGATAAATTCTAAAGTAATTTTAGTTATACATGAACGGCGCCATAAGTAAAAAAAAAAAAAAATCTAAAAACATAAAAAAAATGATATAAAAATTTAAAGTATTAATTTAAATTTTTGAGTTGATGAAATTGAAGCTTAATTTTTAAAATAAAAAATAATTAAATCTATTTGAATTTATCTGAATATCATCTAGATTTATGCTTTTTTATTTAATATTTTTTAAAAATCTTTTCTTAAATAATATTTAAATTAATAAAAATGTACTTTCAATGAAGCAGTGATATAAATAGAGCTTAATGATAAGATGGACTCAATAAACTTTGTTGTCAATATTGAAGCAGATTTTGAAAATATGAGTAAAAATAGATTATGCATGTATAAAAAGCAATATTAATATGCTTGAAATACAAGATGCATATAAATAAAAAAAATTACAATATATATATTTAAATAAACAAACTTTTTGTCCAACGAATGGTCCACATGAGAAAACATAATAGGTCTTGTAATTATTAATCTTGATTAAATTAAAAATGCTTTCTAATTAACTATGGAGAAAAGGATTGACTCTTTCTTTCTTTTTTTTTTTTTTTTTTTTCTAGTGTATGATCGGTGAACTCCTGACTAAAATTAAAAACCAGGATGAGACCATATTCAATGTTTTTTTTTAATTTGGTAAGCACAAGAACAATGACTTGTAACATAGTGCCAACATATAATTATACATGTAAACATGATGTGAATATATTGTAAATTTACTTCTCAATATTGTATGAGAAAAGAAAAGATAAATCAAATTAGAAAAGAATAGGATAAAGTGGAAGTATAGAGAAGGGACATGACATTTATAAAGGCTACCATTTTAGCACCATCTTTTTCTATACGTTAAAAATCTTAGATATGATTGAGGTGATTTATATTTTTTATGTAATCTATCATTCACACTTTTTTATCATAAGATATTTTTCTACAAGATATCAATCTTAACCTACATTGTCGAGTCCAACTCAAACATGAGCCACCTAATTATTAACTAGTCATGTTCATATGTTGAGAATGGCGAACCAACTCCAATCTAAATTTGTCAAGGCTCCTTATCTCCTTGGATTATAAAAAGCAAATAGAAACTCATATAGCATAATTTAAGATAAAGAGAGTGATGCAAACCTTTAGAACAATTAAGTAAATACATGTTAAGAAGGTTCAAATTGTAAGATAATGAACCTTAAATCTTAAATATTGAATCCTAAACTCTAAAATAAATAGTTCAATATGTCCATCATATATTAAAAAATTAAAAATTAAATAGATTTGAGATAGTTTAATAGCTTAATAAGTTGGACTTAGCTTAGCTAGGCCGACCTTTGGCTAGATCCAGGTTAAACAATTTTTATTCGTTGGCTAGTTAGATTTAGTTAGGTTAAAATATATCGAGATCTGACATATATCATAATTTAAGATAATATCATTTATCATTATTAAGTTTTTAAATCTTAGAAAATATGAATATTTTATCTTTTTCTAAGATATTTTGCATTTCATTTTATGTTGATCTCCAACTCGAACAATCGTGTTGACACTTACTTAAAATATTTTTTTTCTAAAATATTTATTTATAAAATTTTAATATTTTATTTAATTTTTTAATATATTGAAACTTTAAAATTACCCTTTTATGAAAAAATAGATGTAGTTAAAATTGATTTATAATGTATTATGATTAATACATGATAAAAAGGTCAGAATAAATCTTAAAAATTTTCTAAAACGAAACGATATGAAATGATGGTGTAGATGGCTCTTGTTGAGGGGTAAAATCACCATTGTGTTGATAACCGTGCGAAGGGACTAAGATCAGCCCCATCCCCTACATTACGCCCATAAAAATGAGCTAACTAATATGATCCAACGGGTCGAGCAACCCATAGTTCAACTCCCTTCGAGCTACCCATAGCCCGGCTTTCTTGAGCGACCCATAGTTTGATTCCCCCCGAGCTACCCTTAGCTCGGTTTCCCCCGAGCTACCCATAGCTCGGTTCCTCCCGGGCTACCCGTAGCTCGGTTCTCCCGAGCCACCCTTAGCTCGGCTTCCCCGAGCCACCCTTAGCTCAGCTTCTCCGAGCCATTCATAGCTCAGCTTCCCCGAGCCATTCATAGCTCGGCTTCTCCCGAGTAACCCATAGCTCGGTTTCCCCGAGCAACCCATAGCTCGGTTTCCCCGAGTAACCCTTAGCTCGGCTTCCCCGAGTCACCCATAGCTCGGTTCTCCCGAGCAACCCATAGCTCGGCTTCTCCCGAGCAACCCATAGCTCGGTTTCCCCGAGTAACCCTTAGCTCGGCTTCCCCGAGCCATTCATAGCTCGGCTTCACCGAGTCACCCATAGCTCGGCTTCTCCCGAGCAACCCTTAGCTCGCTTCCCCGAGCCATTCATAGCTCGGCTTCCCCGAGTCACCCATAGCTCGGTTCTCCCGAGCAACCCATAGCTCGGTTTCCCCGAGCAACCTTAGCTCGGCTTCCTCGAGCCATTCATAGCTCGGTTCTCCCGAGCAACCCATAGCTCGGTTTCCGAATAATCCATGGATCGACATGCACCTCCGTGGAACTAGACGCGGGAGAGCCCAGGTCTAGCGTAATAGGATCCCAAACAAAGGATCATATCAAGGAGTGGTCTAGGATCTACAGTAACGCCTAGAACCTACACGTTCATCGAATCTCAGGCCATCAAAGAGCTCTCCCAGCCATCGATCCTTCAACAAACAAGATACGGATCCCACCGGCCTTGCAACAACCTGATTCGAATCATTTTCGTATCCCAACAACCTTCGAACCTTCAAAAGGCATTCAAGATTCAGATGATTGCCTATAAATATGATACTCCCAGATTCTCAGGTACGCTGCAAAAGCCCACTCTCACACTCTCCCTCTCTCTCCTTCACTGCTCATCGACGCTCCCCTAGAGCTCCCGATTGGCCACCCCTGGAGGGACTCCCCAGAGAGATCCTTCTCTCATTTCTGTTGATTGTCGATCCCCACTGACTTGAGCGTCGGAGGGTCTTCCGCGGAGGGCCACCCCCAACGCCTCTCGCGTGAGGACTTCTGTGCAGGTCCGTCAGGAGGAAGCCCGATCAGGAGACCGACCGTACCCGAGTCGGAAGATGGATCCCGGCGGCAACAGATTGGCGCTAGAGGAAGGGCCTTAAGTCCCGTTAAAACTTGAAGAAAGGAGATAAGGATCTCGATCCGGAAGAGAACCTCTCAATGGCTAATCGAAGAAGAGCAACTTTGAAGCCCAAGACCAGGTCGTCTCCCAAAGACCTGATCCGATGAGCAACGCGACGCAACCGTTGCCAGTTGAGACCCCGTCACCGCCAGCCATCCCGGTGACCCAGGATCAGTTCGCCACGCTGGTCAGCAGGTCCAAGCCCTGACCCATCTGGTTCAGGAGCGCCTCAACTGCCCCTGCTCCACGCCTTCCTGAGGAGGCCGCAACCCTTTTCTCTCCAGCCACCTCTTCTTCTGGCCCGCATGGAGTCGCGGGCCCCCCACACGACCCAAGGAGGACAGACCAGTCCCGCGAGGGGGCTGCAACAGGGATCCCCCAGATCTCGGCGGGCCCGATCCCTCTCTCCGGAATCCTCCGCCATGATTCGACCCCTCCCCGCGCTCTCCTCGCCCGGCTCCTCTTACATCTGAAGAGGAGATCCGCCGACAACTCTGGGAGATGCATCAAGAGCTGGACGCCGCCAAGCATGCTCATCCGCCTCAGCCCAAGGCGGAGCAGGGCATCCCCTTCACCAAAGGGATCATGGAGGAAGTGATTCCTCCCATGTCAAGCTACCCGCCATCGAGCCCTACCATGGCTCTTCTGATCCGGATGATCATCTTAGTAGCTTTCGGTCAATAATGATGTTCCACGGAGCATCAGACGCGATCCTCTGCGCCTTCCCTTCCACCCTCAGAGGATTGCCCGAACCTGGTTTAACGCCTTGAAACCGGGTTCCGTTGATTCATTCAACGAGCTGAGCCGCCTTTTTATTGGCCAGTTCGTTAGCCGCCGTCACCGATGGAGATCCGACTCCCTCTCCAAAGTTAAGCAGAGAGAGAGGGAGTCCTTGAGAAATTACCTTGGCCGTTTCAACAAGCCATGCTGGAGGTGGACCACCTTAATCATGAGGTGGCTATGTCCACCCTAGCGGGGGGAGTCTTGAAGGAGAGCGACTTCTACTTGGCGATGGAGGTCAGCTACCCCCCGAACCTCTCCGATATGATGGCCCTGGCAATAAATATGCCAAGGTCGAAGAATCGCGGAGAGCTGCCCGCGCCGAGCTGGCGAAGAAGAAAGAACCTAAAGGTTCCGACAGGCACCGACCCGTCCGTAGCCAAGCCCGCCTCGTCGCCAAAGAGCTCCCCCGCCGCCACCGAGAAATCGCTCCCAGAGCCCGCCCAGGCGATTCGACTGGTACACTCCACTCACTGTACCCAGGGCGCAAATCCTCATGGAGATAGAGCGCCAGCTCCCCCGAACAACTCCTCTCCGAGGGAACCCAACTCGGAGGGACCCCACCAAATACTGCCGCTATCACCGGGAGCATGGCCACGACACCGAGGAATGCTGGCAGTTGAAGAATGAGATTGAGAGGCTGATCCAATGGGGCCGACTGAACCAGTTTAGGAGGGCACCCGAGCCAGGACAAGGGGCGATCGCTAGCCCGAGCTTCAGCAACCTCCTCCTCCTCCAAATCCGCCCGTAATCGGCCACATCACATGATTGAGGAAGCCGGTGGCTCGAGCTCTAGAAATGATGATGAAGGCTCGGTGCCAAAGAAAGCGCGAACGGATGAGCTCTCCTTCTCTGACGACGATCTCCAGGGGATACAATTCCCACATGACGACGCATTGGTTGTATCGCTCAATTTAAATAACTACGATGTAAGTCGGATCCTTGTTGATAGTGGAAGCTCCGTGAATGTTTTATACCTTGATGTGTTTGCCAAGATGAGATTGCTCATGGAAAACCTCCGAGCCGTGGACTCCACCCTAATGGGGTTCACAGGCGACGTCATCATCCCAGAGGGAGTCGTAACCTTAACGGTTCGGGCAGGAACCTGGCCCCTTGTGGCCACTATTCACATGGACTTCCTAGTGACTAAGCTCAGGTCGCCTTACAATGCGATATTTGGAAGACCCAGCCTGATGTCTCAAAGCCGTCGTCTCCATCCCACACCTATCTATGAAATTCCCCGCCAGGCGAGGAATTGGTGTCGTCCGAGGGAGCCAAACTATGGCTCGACAGTGTTTTGTCACCAGCCTTCAATCCAGAATGCCTGAAGTTGATGGGCTGGACGCTCGGAGGAATTCACCGAGCAACAAGGGGAACCGGCCGAGGAACTGGAGGAAGTACTGCTGGACGAGGCTCGTCCCGATCGAACCATAAAAATCGGGTCGCTGCTGAAAGGCAAATCCCGGCAGAAGCTGATCGACTTCATCCGAAGCAACGTCGATGTTTTCGCCTGGTCCGCCTCCGACATGCCAGGAATCAGCCCGAAGTTCTTGTCCACCGCCTTAACGTGGATGAAATGTACCGGCCCGTCAAGCAAAAGAAGAGGAGTTTCGCTCCAGAGCGGCAGAGAGCTATTGAGGAGGAGGTTGATAAACTTCTCAAGGCAACTTCATTCGGGAGGTGAATTACCCAAGCTGGCTGTCAAATGTCGTCATGGTAAAGAAGTCGAGCGGCAAGTGGCGGATCTGCATCGACTTCACCGACCTCAACAAAGCGTGCCCGAAGGACAGCTTCCCCCTCCCCGAATCGATCAGCTTGTGGATGCCACCTCGGGTCACCAAATGCTGACATTTATGGATGCCTACTCGGGCTACAACCAGATCGGATGGCTCCCGAAGATGAAGAAAAGACCGCCTTCATAACCGATCGAGGTACTTATTGTTACCGAGTTATGCCTTTCGGTCTTAAAAATGCAGGTGCCACCTACCAAAGGCTGGTCAACAAAGTCTTCAAAGAACAAATCGGCCGGAACATGGAAGTATACGTCGATGACATGCTGGTCAAGAGCAAAGAAGCATCACAGCACGTCGAGGATCTCTCGGAGAGCTTCATGACACTCTGCAAATACCGGATGAAGCTCAATCCGACTAAGTGTGCCTTCGGCGTAAACTCTGGGAAGTTCCTCGGCTTCATGGTCTCCCAGCGGGGCATCGAAGCTAACCCATAGAAGATCCAAGCTCTCCAACAGATGGCTCCCCCGGCGTCTATTAAAGAAGTCTAGCGCCTAACCGGGAGGATAGCGGCCCTTAACCGTTTCGTGGCTCGTTTCACGAAAGGTGCCTCCCCTTCTTCAAAACTCTCGGTCGGCCAAGAATTTCCAGTGGACCCCCGAGTGTCAAAAATCATTCGAATATCTCAAAAAGTACCTCGGCTCTCCCCCTCTCCTCATCAGTCCAAATCTCGGGGAGACATTGTGCCTGTATCCTGTCTCCAAAGGTGTCGTTTGCTCGGTGCTGGTCAGAGAAGAAAATAAGGCCCAGAAGCCGATTTATTATGTCAGCAAACTGCTCCAGACGCGGAGACGAGGTATACCCGAATCGAGAAGATGGTGTTGGCCTTGATCACCTCGGTCCGAAAGTTGCGGCCATACTTTCAAGCACACTCTGTGACGGTCCTGACTGACCAACCCATCAAGGCGGTGGTCCACCGTCCAGAGACATCAGGGAGAATGACTAAATGGGCCGTCGAACTGAGCGAGCACGACATCCATTTTCAGCCTCGCCCGGCCATCAAAGCTCAGGTGCTAGCCGACTTCCTTCTCGAGTGTACCATCCCGGAGGACGGCTCCACCCCTGACTCCTCCAGGGAACCAAAATTGGCGCCCGGTGGCTCCTCCATATCGATGGGTCATCCAACGCCCATCGCTCCGGTGCAGGCTTGGTCCTCACCAGCCAGGAGGGGGCGACTTTTGAATATGGCGTCCGCTTCTCCTTCCCGGCCTCCAACAACGAAGCTGAATATGAAGCCCTACTGGCCGGTCTCCGGATCGCCCGCAGCCTTAAGGTGGAGAAACTGAATGCCTTCACCGACTCCCAGCTGGTGGCAGGTCACGTGCGAGGGAGTTTGAGGCCCAGGAACCGAACATGATCCGATATCTCCAAGAGGTTCGAGCCTACTCTCCCCCGAATTTGAGATCATTCAGATCCCTAGATCTGAAAATGCCCGCGCCGACCTGCTATCTCGTTGGCGACCGCGGAATCAATGGACGCCGAACAAAATTCCACCTAGAGACCTTGGAGAGACCTAGTATCGCGGAAGCTGACCGAGTGATGCAAGTTGAGGCCGAACCATCATGGTTCGATCCCATCCTGAAGTACCTCAAAGAAGGGTCGCTCTCGGCCGATCGAAGGGAAGCTAGAAGGCTAAAACTGCAAGCCACCCACTATGTGCTAATTGATGACCAGCTCTACAAGCGGTCCTTCTCTATGCCACTGCTTAGATGCCTCCGCCCATCTGAAGCTGATTATGCCCTTCGGGAGGTGCACGGGGATTTGCGGCAACCATCTGGGGAGCCGGTCCCTGTGCCACAAGGTGCTGCGTCAAGGTTACTATTGGCCAACCATGCAAAAGGATGCTGACGATCTTGTCCGAGCTTGCGACCCATGCCAAAGGCACTCAAGTATTCAGAGGCTCCCCTCCGCCAGCCTGGTCCCCATATCCTCTGCTTGGCTCTTCGCCAAGTGGGGAATGGACATTCTCGGCCCATTTTCCGCTCGCCACGGGGCAACGGAAGTTTTTGTTCGTCGCCATAGATTACTTCACCAAATGGGTCGAGGCGGAAGCAGTCGCCCAAATAACCGAGGCTCGGGCCAGGATTTTGTGTGAGATCCATCATCTGCCGCTTCGGCCTCCGCACACCATCATCACTGACAACGGCAAACAATTCGACAATCCGAAGTTTCGTCAGTTCTGCGAGGAGCACGGGATCCACCACCGCCTTACCTCGGTCGGGCATCCACAGGCCAACGGAGCAGCCGAAGTAACCAACCGGACCTTGCTCCAAGGGATCAAAGCTCGACTTTCCAGAGCCCGAGGCAGGTGGGCAGACGAATTGCACCATGTCCTATGGGCCTACCGCACCACTCCGAGAGTACCCACAGGCGAAACCCCATTCTAAATAGCCTTCGGCACAGAGGCCATCATCCCCATGGAGATAGGACTCCCTTCTCTGCGGGTAGAAAGCTACTCGGAGGAAGCCAGCGATGAGCAGCTCTGCGCCAACCTTGACCTGGTAGAGAGATCAGAGAAAAGGCTCGGATCAGAATGGCTGCCTACCAGCAAAGAGTGGCCCGCTACCACGCCTCCAGAGTCAAAGGGAAAGCTTTCTTGCCTGGCGACCTTGTTCTCCAGAAAGCATCTGTCTCCAAATCACTGGAGCAAGGAAAGCTAGCCCCAAACTGGGAAGGCCCCTACCAAGTAGCGGAGATCGTCGGACCCGGAACCTACAAGTTGCAAGATCTAAGCGGAAGATCCATCCCTCGGACATGGAATTCGGACAACCTCCGCAAGTATCATCAGTAGGATACGCCCTCTATAGGCTCGCCTTCTTAAGTTTTTGACGGCATGTTATTTCATAATTCATGACATAAATCACCATAAATTATATCGCCAAAAATCGTAAAAGAAACAGATGCTGCTTACCAATCCTCGGCACGACGAGTTACCTGTTTAAGCAGGAATTCTCCGAACCTCGGCTGGGCTGAGCAACTATTCTCGAACCTCGGCTGGGCCGAGCAACTATTCTCCGAACCTCGGCTGGCCGAGCAAGAAATCTCCGAACCTCGGCTGGGCCGAGCAACTATTCTCCGAACCTCGGCTGGGCCGAGCAACTATTCTCTGAACCTCGACTAGGCCAAGCAACTATTCTCCAACCTCGGCTGGGCCGAGCAACAAATCTCCGAACCTCGGCTAGGTCGAGCAACTATTCTTCGAACCTCGGCTGGGCCGAGCAAGAAATCTCCGAACCTCGGCTGGGCCGAGCAACTATTCTTCGAACCTCGGCTGGGCCGAGCAATTATTCTCGAACCTCGGCTGAGCCGAGTAACAAGTCTCCGAACCTCGGTTGGGCCTAGTGATGAATTCTAAAGCCCCGGCTAAAACCGGAGTGCATAAAGCCCCGGCAAAAACCGAAACACGCAAACCTCGATTGAAGCCGAAGGACTTCCGAACAGTCTCCAGAACTTCGACCAGTTTGAAAAATGCACACCATAAAACCGCCAACAGACACAAAGTCTGCGCCTTTAGCAAATCCCTAAAGGCCTCGACAGGCCCTACATGGCCGCCCACGAATCCCAGACAAAGTCGGGGAATCCCCCTACTGCTAAATCCCCGAGCAATACCCCTGCACCTTATCGCCCAAGTCCTGTCTCGCTCGCAAACGAGACCACGACTTATCGCATAAACCCACGGGACCACCCAGGTCCCCCTTTGGCTCAAACCGGAACAAGCGATCTTCTCCTTTTTTATGAACTGAACAACGGTCTCATCAGAAAACAAGAAATTGCCAAAAAAGACTTTTCTCTTTATTTATTATAAAAAAAGTACAGGAAGAAAGAAAAATGGCATTCGCAGAGGCCTAATGCCTCCCCCCAGGAGCGGCCAGGTCTTCCACACGCCGGGACAGCTCGGCGACTCGCCGGCGGAGGGATGCTATCTCCCCCTCCTGCCGGTCTATGACCCGGCGAAGGGCCCCGGCCTCCCTTGTGGAAACCGTGAGATACTCCTCGATCGCTTTCTCAAGCTGCTCGTGGCTTGCGAAAGCTGACGCCAAGGCCATGCCATCAACCACCATGGTGCAATGGCCCCCCTGGGAGCCCCCACGACCGTCGCTGCAGCGCCAGACTCTCCATTCGACTGCCTTCCTCCTGAGAAGCCATACTCGCTTTCAGGAGCTATCGAGAGGCTAGCCGAGGGGATGACGAACACTGACATCCCCCTCGCCCATATTTATACCGCCCTGGTGAGTATCTCGAGCGGACGGGTCATTAATCCTGACCCGAGAATCGGCCGCGTGTCGCCGCTTTGACAGGCGCCCACAGGACACGAGGGGTCGTGCCCCTTCCCGAGGGAAATCGGTAAACATCGATGAATTACTCGGGAACCCCCTCCTTCTCTAGAAACTGGGTTCCTCCCGATCTGCCTGGCCCTCGCAGAATAAATGCCCTCAAAACTCCTCCGAATTGCCTTAAATCGGCCGCCCCTTGGAAGTGCGAAAAGAAAAAGAGCGCCAGCAGCCGACGCTGACTCGCTTCCCTCAGAAAAAGCGAAATCATAAATGTCGGGCGTACCCATGCGCCGCCTGTTCTGCTTTGGTGTTCCGCTGAATCTCGCAAGAACCAAATATCCGGAGTCTCGGCGTCAACCAAATTACCCCACCGAGCTATAAAATCTCCAAACCTCGACAGGGCCGAGCTATGAATCTCCAAACCTCGGCATGGCCGAGCTATAAAATCTCCAAACCTCGGCAGGGCCGAGCTATGAATCTCCAAACCTCGGCAGGGTCGAGCTATAAAATCTCCGAACCTCGGCAGGGCCGAGCTATGAATCTCCAAACCTCGGTGGGGCGAGCTATAAGTCTCCGAACCTCAGCTAGAGTCGTGGAATACGTTCTATCGCTGAGAATCCTGGCAAAAGCTGAGGAATCCTTCCCACCATCGAGGCCCCAGCATAAGGCCAAGACACGTGTTTCATTATCGCAAGACCCGACCAGACCAAACAATCTCCAAAGTTCCGTTCGAATTTGGAATGCTTATGAGCCCCGACTAGGTCGGATAGCGCGGAATCCTCGGCCAAGAGCGAGCGATATCCCTGCGCCTCGTTCCATTGCCAACAACAACTCTTGGCACAAAAGAAACAAAAACTAGGAGAAAGAACAAAACTTTCTTTATTTCATTACCATCGAAACAAATTACAACCGCCTGAGAGGCATTACGAGTGCGTTGAAACGCATAAAACAAAAACGTACATAACTCGGGCAAATTGCTCCAAAGCAACTTCAGGTGACTATGATGCTTGGCGTCCGGTCCAACAAATTAGGCAAACCATGAACCAATCAGCTTGCGCCGATAATGAGCGGACGACTCGGCCCAACCGTTGTGACCAGCTTCGGTTAATAATGATATCTCGGCATCCCAACCGAGATATCAGAGAAATCGGAAAGGATGGACGAGTTTTTGCCCCAAACCGCCCAACCGAAGGGCCCTCCGACGAGTAGGAAGGAAGCTCGCAGACCCTGATACCGGAGCACTCCCCCAAATCTAGTGTGTACCGCTAGCCATTGCCCAAATTAAAAGGCAATGTACCAGCAGGCGACACACCATCACCCCCTCCTCATGTGGCAAAAGATTCCCCGGGCAGACGAGCCCAGGAATCCGGACCAGGGGAGAAGGAGAAGTTCATGCAAGTCATGGGGAGCCCGCGTACACTTCCTACCCTACGTCCCCAGAGGTGAACCACAAAGGTCACACAGGAAGCGTATATGTGAGCTCTCCATGCGATCTCTGCGAACCTCCTGTGCGCTCTCCATACGATCTCCGAGCTCCTTTCTTGGGGGGAAGCCACCCCCCGGTGGCTCCTTCGTCACCCCAACTGTCGGAGGACGACGACGATGACTCGCAGAGGGAAAGCTCGGCCCTCCCGCTCTAAGCCCCAGAGAGACAGGCATTGTGTGCGCCTTCACAATTTACAAAAGAGAAAACTTTGGGATGGCCCAACACAGCCCTCTTTCCCCTTTTTATAGGCAGAGACGAATCGGGAACAGCTATCAAAACAGAAAGCCCCGAGATTCGAAACGCCAAACCTGCGCCACCACGTGGCCTCCCGAAATAAAAAACAGTGCCCCACAATGCGCGCCAAGCGCGTCGCTCGAGCCATGATGCATACTAAAAGATTATCTCTGATCCCGGATCATGAGCTTTAAATGCAGAAAACCGTCCGCCGATCTTGCAGATACTGGCGGATCCGAGGGATCGCCCTGCGAAAATGACATCCTCCAATGGTAAATAAGCACTTACACCACATGCCAAAGCGGCCTGCATCGGAAAAGATCAATACAGCAAAGGTCCATTGGAAGGTGCCAGGCGACCTTTTGCTGGCTGCAGAGCCGTACCACCTGCTTCGGTGAAACGAAAATTGACCTGGCTTGGAAAGGACAAAGCACTGATAGGGGTAATAAATGGATGCAAAAGCCAAACCCACTCTTTACCAAGAGGAATAAAGGGGTGATAGCAAAGGTTCAACAAACCCCCTACTCGGGGACAAACTCCCCTCTTTTCGTCGAAGGCATGACCACAGTCTGGCCACTGGTAAGGTGGACTACCTCGGCCCTAGCCGAGATACTCCGTCCCTCGGCCCTAGCCGAGCTACCTTTTTCCTCGGCCTTAGCCAAGCTACTCCGTCCCTCGGCCCAAGCCAAGCTACCTTTTTCCTCGGCCTTAACCGAGATACTTCGTCCCTCGGCCCTAGCCGAGCTACCTTTTTCCTCGGCCTTAGCCGAGCTACTCCATCCCTCGGCCCAAGCCGAGCTACCTTTTTCTCGGCCTTAGCCAAGCTACTCCGTCCCTCGGCCCTAGCCGAGCCACTTCATCCCTCAGCCTTAGCCGAGCTATTTCATTCTTTGGACCTAGCTGAAGCACTGTGTCATTCGGCCTAAGCCGAATTGAATCGTCTCTCAACCTCCCTTTGTACCAAGCTGTGTTGTCGCTCGACTCTTTCGTTGGGGCTATCCCTATACCTTGGCCTCGACCAGGATGTTCCTTCAAAATTCAAGCCCGAAACCAACCAAGCGGCGCTCGCAGTTAGGACTAAAATTCAAGATAGGAAACCATCCAGGAAAGACAAACAAATGAAAAATGGCTGATCTGTTTACTGATTTCCGGTCAAAACTACAAAACAAAAGAAAGAGAAAATACATATAGTCCCCAAAGGGTCAAGACTTGGGATCAGGCCCGGCATCTCCTGCCGCAGCGCCAGCGGGAGCATCGCTTGGCCCCCCCTTCTCGATGGTGTCTTACCGGGGTACCTCGGTGGCAACATCAACTCCCAGGATAGCTTCGAGATTGACGTCAGAAATCTCTTCATATTCGTCTTCCTCGGCCCGGGGTGCATGCCTCATAATACTCGGCTTCCAAACAAGACAGGTCCAGGTCAGGATAAGTCTAAGTAATCTTAGCCCACTCCTCCTCTTCGCCGAGCTGGAATGCATCGGCGCAGGCCGCCCTGCGTTCATGGCAAACTCGGTAGAGTTCTTGTACTCCTCCACCGCTGAAGAGGCCTGCACGTTTACCTCGGCTAATTGCTTCACCAATTTGGAGATCGTTCGGTGCCTCGAGGCCGCCTCTCTCCAAACGCCGCTAACCGCTCCTGAAACTCCTAGCTCATCTTGTTCAACTACAGACGAAGAACCAAGTAAGGCAGAAGTCGAAAAACGGAATGGATAAAATAGATAACGGCTTACCTGCTTGTTCTGCCGGGCTAATTCACCGTCCAGCACTTGGACCCTATCGAGAGCCCTAGACTTAGCCGATTGATTTTGACGAAGGCTCTCTTTGAGTTCGTCCACCCGGGACTGAGTATCTCCAATTTCTTGACAGGCGTAGTCGAGCTCGTCGGAAAGTCGAGCAGCTCGTTCGTCCGACCACTTTAGCGATCCTTTGTGTCGGCGAGCTCTTTATTTAGGCGGGTGAGGTGGTCCTGCTGCCGCCGACACCTATGCTCTTCCTCCTCGAGCCTCTTGCTCCAGTTGCCCTTATCTTCAGCATGGCTGGCTTTCAATTGATCCCACCTTTTATCAAAAACTGTTGCATAGAATTGACCTTGCTCTCATGCTCCGCCTTGGCCTGAGAAAGCTCCAGACTAGCCTTCTCGGATTGCTCGCGGAAGCCTTGGAGCTCACTGACCTGTGTAGCGAGTTGAGAGGCTCTTTCCCTCGCAACTGCAAGAATCCTGCGAGCCTCCTCGAGCTCCCTCTGAAGGACCACCAGGGCTCGGGAAAGTTTATCAGTAGAATCCACCCTCTCCTTGAGGTGATCGACCTCCTGGCGGGCCCGAGCCCAAGCTCCAACAGCCAGATGCAAGCGCCATTTCACGCCCTCATGATCAGGGCATTCTACAAAAAAGGATTGCATACAAAAAGAATACAGTCGAACTAGCTGACTAAAGACCCTACTCCAGTGCGACAACCTACCCGAGACGCGTAGTCCGTGGAAATCCTCGTAAGGGCAAGATCGTCGATCTCGGGAAGGAGAAAAGCCTCATTCGGCACCCCAGTGTACCTAAAGGCCACCTCAACAAGGTCCTCCGGATAATTCTCTCCTGTCGAGGAACCCTCTCCCCTTTGGAACGCAGAGCGCATCAAAGCGAAGAACATAGCACTCACCTCCGGGTCGCGTGAGTGGAAGTCCGCGCTCAGGGAGCCAACCTGGGCACCCGCGACCCATGAGGCCCTCGGTTGGGCGGCTTCCTCCACCAGAGCCCTCGCTTGAGAAGCCTCGGGCATTTCTACTCCGGCGAGGGGAGCCCCGGCCCGAACATCCCCTTCGCTCGACGGCTCCCCTTCTTCTCCTTCTTCCCCTCCTTCTCCTTCTTCCTCCTCTTTTGCTCTACCTCCTCGGAAATCCCCCTACCCACAACAGACTCTTCAGGAACTTCGGCTTCCCCCGGAGCCTCCTATGCCTCGGCGGAAGGCCCTTCACCAGAAAGCCCCCCGCGAGGTTCGATCGCTGGTTCGGCAGGTTCGATCATCCCCTCGTCGCCTGCTGGCTCTCCCACCAGCAGCACAGGCCGAACCTCGGCAGCCGTAACCACTTCTCCCGCCTCGATGGAAGCGGAGGTCGCTCCTACCTCCGCCTGTAACCTCTCCGAGCCACCGACCTCCAATGAGGGAGACCGAGCCGCCCCGTCCGTGGGGCCCCCGAGTGAACCGGCGTTGCTCCCTCGCCATCGTCGGACAAAATGACGACAGGCGGGGAGGAAATTCCGGCAGCCTCCTTCGAAACCCCTACAACATCCCGACCTTCGCCTCCGGACAGACCCTCCTCCGGCGCCGAAAGATCATGTGCCGCCGGGACTTCGATACTTCCGGCCCGCGGCGACGAGGAGCGCCGATCATCACCGTCTCTCCTGATTCCCCTAGGGTGGGAGCCGGAAGGGCGAGACCTCTTCTCGGCCCGATGCTTGTTGCTGGAGCCGGATCTCCTGCGACGCTTTATCAGCTCCTCCCTCATCTGGTCTGCGAGCGCTGACTTTTCGGCTATAGGGGCAATGTGATTCGCCCGTTAGTTCGCACAAAAATCGAAGATGGAGCCACATTAAGCTATTGGCTACGAAGTGATACTCACCGCGAGGATCGATGGGACTCAGTCCGACCGCGAAGAGAGCGTCCTCCGATAGAAGGACACTGGCTGGAAGCGCTCGACCGCGCGCAACACGATCATATCCCTTTTCTCCGACTGGTTAACTCTGGGTGCGCTTCCGGATCCTTTACGTATTGCCCCCATACCCGAGGGAAATCTGAGCCGATATTCCCCTCGACTATAAAGAATCACGACTTCCATTCCTTTATCGACGATGGGTTGTCCGAAATCATCTTGAAGGACCTCCGGGGGCCGATGTAAGGCCACTCTGAGGCCCTCCCGAAGACCAGATTGAAGCACACCCTGAACATCGAAAGGGTGCGGTCACTCCGACACGGTTGCACAACGAGATAAACCCGATAAGGTTGCGCCAGCTGTTGGGAGCCACCATGGTGAAGCATATGTTGTAGAACTTCATCACCTCCCGCACCAGCGGATGAAGAGGAAACCTGAGACCTGCCCTCAAACTTTCCTTGTAGCAGAACGCTCTGTCTCCCAATCCGGATGTTACCCTGTCCTCAGCCGTCGGGAGCAACAAGACAACATCCTGGGGGATCTTGTACAGGCGGCATATCCATTCCAGATCTGCCAAGGTCACCTCCGAAGCCTGATCACTCAGACTCACCATATCTCCCATCACAAGAGACGTTGAGCAAGATCGCTGTGAAAACGGAAAGACAAGTTCTCTAAGGGAAAGCGAGAGAGCGCTACAAATAGGGAGGGCGCCGCCATGACTCCATTTTTCCCAAGGAAAACCGCCTCAGGGTGAAGATGAGGCGTCTCAACCAAGACATCCGGAACCGTCACTACGGACGCCGTGAAAATCGAGATCTCCTACGTGGCGCTTTCCCAGCTGTTGCCTTCGCTCTAAGGAATGATGGATCCACCTCGAAAAGGCAAAACAGCCACGCAGCATTAATTAGGACGTCATCGTGGGCTGTCAAATACATGTCCCTTCATCCGGATTGTGCTACCTAAGCCTATACTCCCTATGCCCGAACCTACGCTTCGAACTAGGGAGTGGGGGGCACGTGTTGAGGGGTAAAATCGCCATTGCATTGATAACCGTGCGAAGGGACTAAGATCAGCCCCATCCCTCGCCCGCTACATTACGCCCATAAAGAATGAGCTAACTAATATGATCCAACGGTCGAGCAACCCATAGTTCGACTCCCCCGAGCTACCCATAGCCGGCTTTCTTGAGCGACCCATAGTTCGGCTCCCCCCGAGCTACCCTTAGCTCGGTTTCCCCGAGCTACCCATAGCTCGGTTTCCCCCAGGCTACCCGTAGCTCGGTTCTCCTGAGCAACCCTTAGCTCGGCTTCCCCGAGCCACCCTTAGCTCAGCTTCTCCGAGCCATTCATAGCTCGGCTTCCCCGAGCCATTCATAGCTCGGCTTCTCCCGAGCAACCCATAGCTCGGTTTCCCCGAGTAACCCTTAGCTCGGCTTCCCCGAGCCATTCATAGCTCGGCTTCCCTGAGCAACCCATAACTCGGCTTCTCCCGAGCAACCCATAGCTCGGTTTCCCCGAGTAACCCTTAGCTCGGCTTCCCCGAGCCATTCATAGCTCGGCTTCCCCGAGTCACCCATAGCTCGGCTTCTCCGAGCAACCCATAGCTCGGTTTTCCTGAGCGACCGTTAGCTCGGCTTCCCCGAGCCATTCATAGCTCGGCTTCCCTGAGTCACCCATAGCTCGGTTCTCCCGAGCAACCCTTAGCTCGGTTTCCCCGAGCCATTCATAGCTCGGCTTCCCCAAGTCACCCATAGCTCGGTTCTCCCGAGCAACCCATAGCTCGGTTTCCTCGAGCAATCCATTGCTCGACATGCACCTCCGTGGAACCGGACGCGGGAGAGCCCAGGTCTAGCGTAACAGGATCCCAAACAAAGGATCATATCAAGGAGTGGTCTAGGATCTACAGGCCTAGAACCTACACGCTCATCGAATCTCAGGCCATCAAAGAGCTCTCCCAGCCGTCGATCCTTCAACAAACAAGATACGGATCCCATCGGCCTCGCAATAACCTGATTCGAATCATTTTCGTATCCCAACAACCTTCGAACCTTCCAAAAGGCGCTTAAGATTCAGGTGATTGCCTATAAATATGACACTCCCAGATTCTCTCAGATACGCGCGCAAAAGCCCACTCTTACACTCTCCCTCTCTCTCTCCTTCACTACTCATCGGCGCTCCCCTAGAGCTCCCGATTGGCCACCCCTGAGGGACTCCTCAGAGATATCCTTCTCCTCATTTCTGTTGATTATCGATCCCCACTGACTTGAGCGTCGAAGGGTCTTCCGCTGAGGGCCACCCCCAACGCCTCTCGCGTGAGGACTTCTGTGCAGGTCCATCAAGAAGGAAGCCCGATAGGAGACCCGAGTCGGAGGACGGATCCCAGCGGTAACAGCTCTCATCCCACCGAAACTTAATTACTAATCACAATTGATTCACATTACAAAATATCAAACTCTACAAATTCTAATATAAAACGCATGTCCTCCTGCTAATTTGAAAGGAATTTTTTATTATATATTTATTTTAAACCAGAGCGGTAGAATATTTTAGTGCCACGCAAAAAAAAAAAAAAAAAAATTCTTGAAACTTTGGAGAGAGAGCTTTAGCTTACGCCAGAAGCCTCTATCTTTATATTTCATCGCAGGGGACGTCATTGGGTTGGTCTCTTTGGCGCCTTTGGAATCGTTTGAATCCCCGTTCTTCCTCCCTCCCTCTCACTCCTCCCCCTTCTTGTCCTGTCTGCGGCCATGGCGGCGCAGCAGCAGAGGCACCAGAAAATGGCGGAGGAACAGCAAGAGATCGAAGGCATGCAACATGGCCCCTTCCCCATCGAACAGCTCCAGGTATCTCCCCCAACAACCCCACCTCACTTTCTGTAAAACCCTAATTTTCCACGACGAAACCCTAGTTTCTATTCTGCTGCCACCAGAACCCATCAAGATTGCGCCTTTCCTGGGTCTTGATTTCGGCAATGCTCGCAGGCAGTCAGGGATCTCCCATTTTCTCTTTAGACTAGGTTTTTATTCCCCTGTTGGAATGAATTTCATGTATATAGACTCAAGATTCGATCTTCATATCCGTGCTTCCCACCAGCATCGCACGCTAATGAGAAGGTTTTCCTTTTTTTTTTTTCCCCTAAGGGAAAACGATATCTTGTGAGAAGGATGCCTTCAGGTTTCGGTCTATATTAGCTGCAAGCTTACGTCTTATCTTCTTTTGTCATATGAAAAGGGGAAAACGACTTCCCTATTATTTTAGCTCAATATATTGGCGATATTTCATACCGACTTCGCTGTAGAGCATCATTCAGAAACCTAGGGGCCTTGACGGGTTTCATCCGATTATTTATGGCTGCATTGGGTATCCTTTTATCTGTCTTAATCGTGCTTTTTTCCATTTTCCTGAACTTCTTCTTTCACGTGACCATGACATGCTTTCTTGATTTGATGAACACAAATTCTTGCACCAATGTATTTTATTGGGACAAGTAGTTAAGGCTATCTCTTTCCTTTAATGTCCTTTCACATTTCACCTGGCTTGTTTAATGCTATGAATGAAAGGGTTGGCCTGATTTCTTCCATGTGGAATTGCTTTTTAGTCTGTCCAAGGGACATTCAGTTACCCTGAAATGGCCCGTCAGATATTCCTGTTGGATGCATGGGGTATGGCCATTACACTTGAAATAGGTTATTCTTATCCAAGTTTTTATTGTTCTATAGTTATGGTTTGGACTAGTCTAACCAGTTAAGAAAATTTTTATGGTCAACTGTATTGTTACTTAAACACAATCTTCATTGAGTTATTGATCCATCTCCAATTATTCTTGAATTTTATGCACTAACTGTACTCACATTTTTTTGAAAAATTTTAATTATAAAGATTCAAAGGCAACAGCAACAAAGCCTTAATTCCAACCTAGTTGGAGTCGGCTATATGATTTTTTTTCCTTCTTTTCACTCCATTTAGAGTCATACTTTCTTTAACATATAAAGATACCAAACTCTTTACATATAGATGCCTTATATATTTCCTTATAATTGCAATATCCTTGTATGTTTCATCATGTCAACCTCTGATGCCTCCCGGACTTTGTTTTGAATTTCTGCCAAATTTAAAGATTTCATTTTGTCCATGTTAAACCCAAACCTCTCTTGATTATGAGTGTAATTGCAAATTTTGGTTGACCTGTTTTTTAAATTTGAGCGGAGCAGAATAAATTGGACATGTGCCCATCATTCAAGTTCTTCTTACTGTGTAGCATGCTGACCTCTGAATATTTTAAAACGGTATGCATTTAAGAAAAGAAACATGCAATACAATAGCTATGAAATTGAGGCCTCTTTGGCTTTCAAGGAATTTTTTTTTTTTTTTTTTGTACCAGGAATTGTTGCTTTGGTTACAACAACTGAAGTTATCTGTGATTATTTGGTTGTGTTTTAGCTGGAAATGTAAATCAAGGTACAGCATTTTATCAATTGCAATAGACTTTCAAGAACACCTAAATCATGCAACCCTAGCATTGTTATTTTAGCTTCAATCTGCAACTTGGCCTATGGTCATTTTGGTTGCAGGACAAGTCCTACAATTGTAGAGTAGGACTTATGGAATCTTCAGTAAGTTCAGTTACATGGTTACATCACTCACCTTTTGTAACTGGTGCTAGTGAGGGGCTACTTACTCATTACCAAAGACAATATATCTGTGGAAATTGCCCTAGGTCAAGTAGTGTCAGTAGCCAGCATAGAGATATCTTCTTCAGTAAATCATTAAACAAGTCATTTAGTAGCCATACCAAATATTTCAGCTAACACAAATATTTTCTGTTGTCATGCAATTAAATATATTAACTTTTGGTCATCAAACAATGTTATATTCTGGGTAGAATTAACAAATCTTATATGATGTATGAGAGGTCATATCAACTTAATTATGAAAGCCAAATTTCTTGATACAAAGATAAATGCCATTTCAATTTCCAATTAGTGCTAGATACATGGTGTTAGATTTCTTCTATTACAATGTAAATTCGATGTCAGTTTTACAGTGGAAGAAAAGGATAACCCCCATTGTTGTCCTGCTGCATGTATGCTTAATGAGTTCATGTTCTATGCATTTGAGTTGTCTTCTTATGATCCTGTGTTCTGGAAACAGTCGGAGAAACCTGCCTTGCCTCAGATAGAACAATATATAGCAAGGTTCTAAGAAGAACATAACCAAAGATCAATCTAATTCTTCCTCCTCATACATATTTGGGATCTGCAATGGAAGGGAAAGCTTAAGTGCTGTTAATTTATCATGTGAATTGTGGCATATGCAGTCTCATTCATTCCAATTGTTCATGCTGTATAAAGATTATACCTGTTGATTGAAACATTTGGTCATGGTTTAGTATTTTAGCCTCTCTATTGGTAGCTATATTTATCCATTTATCATTATCTATTATCTAGGCATCTGGTATAGCTGCCCTTGATGTAAAAAAGCTGAAAGATGCTGGTCTCTGTACTGTGGAATCTGTTGCATATTCGCCAAGAAAAGATCTCTTGCAAATTAAAGGGATAAGTGATGCAAAAGTTGACAAGATCATTGAAGCAGGTATACCATTTTTATCTTCCATGTCATGTTTTGTAATTGCTTAATTTTGTCTTACAAATGAGTTACATCATCAATAAAAAATAACAGAAATAATTATGCATCATTCTTTGACAGCTTCAAAGCTGGTTCCCTTGGGCTTTACTAGTGCTAGCCAGCTTCATGCGCAAAGGCTTGAAATCATTCAAATCACATCTGGCTCAAGAGAGCTTGATAAGATCTTGGAGGGTAATTTTCTTATCGATAAATTCTGGAGCTTTTTTTATGGCAAAGAGTAACCTGGTATGGGAAAGAGAGCTTACAATGGTCAGCTGTGAACAGGAGGAATTGAAACTGGTTCCATTACTGAAATGTATGGTGAGTTTCGCTCTGGAAAGACCCAGTTGTGCCACACTCTATGTGTCACTTGTCAGGTGAGAAGTTTTTCCTTGCTAATTATGGTCTCAGTGAAGTGTTCTTGATGTATTATTTTTGATTATTCATTATTTTTTCATGCCAATTTTAATTTATTTTGGCATTGATATATGCACTGGTGTCTGGTTCATACACGTGATGTTGGACTTGATAACCTTATCAAAGTGCGTAAGGATTCCATATGTATGAGCCTTGGTTGGAAACAAGGATGGGAGATCTTCTTGAAACTTGCAACCATGCATCTCATACTCTGTAGCTTTTTTAAAGTACTTTATTTCTTCCTTTTGTTCTTTAGATTCCATTTCTTGAAACTGATGTTTGAATCACTGTGTGCGTATGTCTGTCCCTCTGAGAATGGATGTGTTCTAATTATTGCCGATTTCATATTTTAGCTCCCACTGGATCAAGGTGGTGGTGAAGGGAAGGCGATGTATATTGATGCCGAGGGCACCTTCAGACCACAAAGGCTCCTGCAGATTGCAGATAGGTATTACTGATGTCATCACAGTGACATAAAGCATTCAGTGATTTTTACTGTATTATTAGAGGTATATGCTCGGCATCCACAGGTTTGGATTGAATGGTGCCGATGTTCTGGAAAATGTGGCTTATGCTAGAGCATATAATACTGATCATCAGTCAAGGCTTTTGCTGGAAGCAGCTTCAATGATGGTGGAGACGGCATGTTTCATCTCTTGGTCTACTCAATTGTTCTGTGGCCTGATTATATATATATATATATTGATGGGATGACCTGCTTAATGTCACCTTCACACTTGCATTCCTTTGTATTGCCTTTCATACAACTTCAGTAGTTAGGACTCGAGCATTCAATATTAAGTTGTAGATCTATCTTGTCCAATATGCTCGTAGAGATTTGTTTTTGATTAAACACCCATGATATTGCTTCCCTTGTTGATGTATAGCACTCGCATTTTCCCCTTTTTTCCGTTCAAAAATGTTTAGACAAGAAATAGCTCAATATGTTCCTAGGTATCAAATTATCATGAATATGTTATCCTGAAGGGAGTACATAGCTAATAAAATATAATAGAAATATAAGGGTAAAGACCGGTCCTGAAATATTCGATTGAATATATCTATCATGTGCTGATTCTTCATGAAGAGTGAGTAGCTTATATGGTTAAATAGTTCAGTTGTAAGATAGTAATTGCATTCCAAAGTAGTTGGTTTCAGGTCATTGATTTCACAGGAGGATTTTGAAAAGTGCAGTGGTTGTGCAGATAGAAATAACTAAATGTCATGATAGGCGGATAGATATGAAGATTGCAGAGGCAGTATGCTGGGTCCTGCTTATGTATTCAGATTATAGCAATACTTTAGCTGACTTCTAAGACAATCTGGTGACAATAACCAAATTCTTGCTGGCATGTGATGTCATGATTTTTTTATAATTATTATCATATACAAATGTATATTCTGTTGTTCATAATTTGGATTGTGAATTCTGAAATGCAGGAAAATATTTATTTTAAGTTATTTAGATGGGAGAAAATCAAGGTCTGTTTGGTATTGCTTGTCTTTTTTGCTCTCAAAAACCCAAGCAGAAAATTGAACTAAATTGACCAAGCATGCATGTGAGGCCCTTTTTTTTTTAAATAGTTTGTAAACCTTTGGAGCTTTTGGCAGAAAGATTTATAGGTTTCAAAAAATGAAAATAAAAGCAATTACCTGCAGAACTTTTGGGCAAATACCATCTCCATGCAGTATTTCACCTACTTGTAGAGAAACAAAAATACTAAAATGGCAGCATCCAAATAGGTTCTTGATTTTCATGTCTTGTCATCATGCGTTTATTAACTCCATTTAACTACTGGTTTATATAGTAACTCCATATTAATTCCATATTATATGATATTTTCATGTGATATTTCATACTTGTATGGAAGGGTGTGGGTAAAAAATGCAGTCAAGAAAAATAGAACACGTTTGATAACTTAGAACATAAGATCATTAATAGAAAAAATCAATGAAATTAATAGATACAATGACTAAAAGGAGCATTAATATTGCTTGCTTGCAAGTGACTAAGTGAATAATAAAAAAAGTAGAGGAGGTTGATGGTTATATACTTTGTATAAATTGAAAGATAGGAATAAAAATAACTTTATAATTATTATAAATAAGAGTTTAAACTATGAGATTGTAGACATCAAGAGAAGAGGATATAAAATAATTTTGATTAAATTAATACTACAAGAAGAGTCTATCGATATCATTAGTGCTTATGTTTCTCAAGTAGATTTGGATAAGGCTATAAAGCAATGCTTTTAGAAGAACATGGATGGAGTAATTTAAAAGATTTTGTTGGAGAAAAGGTATTTATTGGAAGAGATTTGAATGCACATATGGAAAATACAATGTGGATTTTGAAAGTGTACATGGATGTTATGATTTGAAGATATAAATGAAGAAGGAGATGCCATTTTAGAGTTTGTAATGGCATATTGTTTAGTATTAGCTCTAACACATTTTAAAAAGGACTCTTATATAATAACTTTTAAAAGTGAATATAATGCTAGAAAAATAGATTTTCTTATTAAAAGATTGATCGAGTTTTATGTAAAGATTGTAAGGTTATATTGAGCAAGAATTTAACCATTCAATATATATTGATGGCTATGACTGTTTGTATTCTGAAATAGAGAAAGACTAAAAAATATACGAATCCAAGGATTAAGTGGTGGAATTTGAAAGGAGAAACAAATAGCCTTTAAGGATAAAGTAATGAATGAAGGAAATAGAGTTTAGATGGGAAAATCAATATCATATTGGAAATGATGGTTAATAGTATTAGAAAAGTAGCTATAGAGGTGGCTAGAAGAGTCATAATGAAAATGACCATATGGTAAGGTAAGAAAACTTGATGGTGAAATGAGAAAGTTTAATTAGCGATTAAGGATAAAAAAATTATAAAAAATTATCTAAATATAGGAATAGAGAAGTATATTAAAATTATAAGATGGCTAAGAAAAAGGTTGAAAAAGACAATATGTAAAGCTAGGTTCAAAGCATATAAAAGGTTATATCATAAGTTAAAAACTAAAGATGAAAAGAAAGATATATAGGATTGTAAGAGTAAGAGTGAAACTAGAGATATGATTTAGGTTAACTCAACTCAACTCATCTAAGCCTTTTCCCAATTACATGGGGTCAGCTACATGAATCTGCTTCCTCTATTTTGTTAGTTTGGTTTAGTAGATTCATGTTTTAGGAGATCTGATGGAGTTTTACGCTGGCTATCAGCTACCTAATGCAACCCTACTCCTTTACTCGGGCTTGGGACCAACCTTAACGGAGTTAAATAAGCCTTGGCGGAGTTAAATACGTCAAAGATGAATATCGAAAAATCTTAATTGAGGAGGATTGGATCAAAGGAAGATGGAAAAGCTATTTTTATAAATTATTAAATAAAAGTTATATAAATAATTTAGGATATTTTATTAGTTCCATTGAGGATGAAGATATCAAATATATACTTATAAAATTGAGATATTTGAGGTAAAAATGCTATGAAAAAGATAAAAATAGAAAGAGCAGTGGGACCTAACAAAATTTTTATTAAGGTTTAGAAGTGTTTAAATGATGTAGAAGTAATATGATCGATAAATTTATTTAATAAGATTTTAGATACTAAGAAAATATCTAATGAATGAAGGAAAAGCATTATAGTACTGATTTATAAAGATAAAGATAATATTTTAAATTATTTTAATTATCATAGTATTAAACTTATACTATGAAACTTTGAGAGAAGATAGTTGAATATTGATTGAATGTGATACATAATCAATGTGATTTTGTGCCACGAAGCTTGACTATATAAGTTATTTTTCTCCTTACGAGGTTAATGAAAAAGTATAAGAAAAGAGACAAGATTTTCATATGGTTTTTAATGATTGAGAGAAAGCATGTGATAAAGTTCTTTGAAAAGTCTTATGATGGGTGTTAGAAAAGAAAAGAATACCTATTAGATATATCGATATAATAATAAATATATATGATGGAGTGGTTATTAGTGTAAGAATTGTTGATGATAATACTAGTAAGTGTTCAATTATAATAGGTACTTTAGAGATTTGCTTTTAATTTTTACCTTTTTATGTTTAGTTATGGATGAACTTGCTGGATATATTTAGGATAATATTTTATGGGGCATGCTATTTATACATGATATAGTATTAATAGATGAAATTAAGTTTGGAGTTAATTGTAAGTTAAAATTATAAAAGTACATTAGAATCTAATAATTTTAGGTTAAGTAGGATAATAATAGAATTCATGGAATACGAATAGAAATAGAGATAAAGGAAGGTAAAGTAAAAATTAAGAATCATGAAGTTTGTAAAGTGATCATTTTCAATATTCAGAATTGATTATTCATAAGAAAATGAGGATTAAGGATAATGTTGTCTATAATATTAAAGCATATTGGATAAAATGAAAAATATAATTGAAAGATTATATGATCATAAGATACTTACTAAGTTAAAGAAAAAAATTATAAGACACTTATAAGACTAGCTATATTTTATAATGCATAATGTTGAATAGTTAGAAAATACAATCTTGAGATAAATGTGACTGAAATGAGAATCTTGAGATAAATGTGGTAAGAAAGAGAAGATAGAATAAGCAATGAAGCCATTCACAAAAAAATGTAGAGGTAGCATCTATCAAAAAAATTGAGGAAAAGTGGTTTGAAAATTTCTAAGATAGACTTAAAGATGCACCAATACGAAGAGGTAATTTTTTATATATGTACTAAAAGGGGGAGGGTTGGGGTGGATCAAAAATTACATGAAAGTATAAAAAATATCTTAATATCTTACAATATGTATAACTTTAAACCGAGCAGAATAGAGAAAAAGAATTTATGTAGCTATCTTCAACTAGTTTAGCTTTAAGGCTTTGTTGTTGTATTAACTATTGATTTATCTATTTATCCTATTACTTTTGCCTTTTGAATCGTTCAAAGATTCTTACACATTATGTATCATTTTAACATCAAAAGTTGTTCCTAAAATATTCTTGGATATCACTGATTTTGAGCTTATCCTTTGCAGGTTTGCTCTTATGATAGTGGACAGTGCTACAGCTCTTTACAGAACAGATTTTTCTGGAAGGGGAGAACTGTCAGCCAGGCAAATGCATCTGGCAAAGTTCCTGAGGAGCCTTCAGAAGTTGGCAGATGAGGTAATAGTCATTGATTTTTTTTACTTTATTTTATGGGAAGAGAGTTGGGGGGGGGGGGGGGGGGGGGGGGGGATCATTTTTTTTCCAATGCTGCCTCAAACAAGGTCATCATTGTCTAGTTTGATCTAGATCCTTTCTGTATGCCCTATTATATGAGGGTGGTAGGTTGAGCATTTCATAATCTTAAACTTGATAAGGCTAGATACCAAGGCAGAATGTGTCATCAATTTTGTTACATTAGATGAACTTGCAGGAATAACTCCGTTTATTTCTGCATATGCTCATTTCTTTTAATTTCATTTCTGGATGTAGTTTGGAGTAGCGGTGGTTATCACCAATCAAGTTGTTGCTCAAGTAGATGGGTCTGCGATCTTTGCTGGGCCACAAATCAACCTATTGGTGGGAATATCATGGCACATGCTTCTACAACCAGGTCCCTCACTAGGATGAATTCACGGTCTTTCTTCCTTTGTGCTTTCTTTCTGCATGTTTCTTGAAATCTTTGTTGTCATACATGCTAGGCTTGCTCTTCGGAAGGGAAGAGGCGAGGAGCGCATTTGTAAAGTAATAAGCTCACCATGTTTGGCAGAAGCTGAAGCACGGTTTCAGATATCTTCAGAAGGTGTTACAGATGTAAAGGATTGATTAGTGCGACAGATCTTATCCATACTTCATCGAACCCAAATGTGCTAATGCACATATCTATTCCGGGTCTGCTGCTTAGCCATCTAACAGCAGCTTAATTTTGTTCAGATCTGTACGAAAATCAGAAAGTTTGTAAATGTGAGAGTATGGGGTGAGTGTTCTTGGTGGGTTGATATGAATATCTATGACATTTTGACTGCTATTTTTGTATGTTTCAGCGTGCTCAATATCTTCAATGCCTTGTTCTATTTTGTAGTGGAAAATGTGCCTGCCTCCCTACTTTAATGCTCATATTGAAGTTCAGTACATTTGGTTACGAGAAGATAATCCTCAATAAGTTGTCATAACTGGTTGTTGTTACATGTGGTGTCGGTGTAGACATTTGTCTAGCTTAAAGACTTCGGCTTGAATTTGATGAATGATGGATCTCGGAGTTTGATTTTAATAATATTCATATTCTAAACAAATGCTATTCCTGGTGTAAGACGCCTCTACATGTCAAGCAACACTTACCAAATACTCGTCCTGTTTTCTACTTCCCAGGTCTCTTTCATTGAAACCATATTGGGCTTTTCACAAGCAGGTGTCCTTTTAATATTAGATTGTCCCTACCCTGCAGATAGCAATAGCTTACTATTAGGAGCAAATTGTTGTTTTATATGCATTTGGCAACCAAGCTTCCAGCACAGCCTAACCGTCGCGAGTAGCTACTATTGTTTTAGTGGCAAGGAGGCCGTGAATTTGCAGTCATTTTTGCCCCAGGGAGGAAACTACAGTTCGTTGAAACCATCGTTCCACTGGAGTAACAAAACAAGTTAAGGATCATACTTGAAGATCATATTGTGTTACTGGACCTGACTGTGAATTCCTAGTTTTCCAATTACGTCTTTATTATTGTTCAGGAATTATGATGAAAGAGCTTGATTTGATATGTGAATTTGCATTTATTGTTATTATTATTATTTGAGGTGAAAACTAAACTATAGCTCATTGAAAGAACTTCTTTGCGGCGTCACCCCTTGGTTCAAGCAGGAAACTGAGCAACCAGTCCAGTCATTGTGATCTTGAGCCTTGAAAGCACGTTGGGCATCTCGCTTATGGTCTTTGAGGACTTAGTGGATTACATAAAGTGGCCTCTTTGAATAAACATTGGAAAACAATGCGTCTTTTTGTCAATAGAAGAAGAAAGCATCGAATGACGCTTAAACGACTGCAACTCCAATTTTATTAGATGAGTTCATCACTCCCCACTATCTGCAGGGTAATATTGATTACTCTTTTCTCTCATAACTTTAAGTGTCACGGTCCCATTCCAGAGCTTGATCCAAGAACAACACAATACGACTGCATATTATTAAGTAAACGTATGAAAGATCTACTAAACTTAACATAAGCAATATAATGGCAAATATTAATATTAGCAAAAATTAAATCCATAAATTTCATAATGCTATCACAAAATCATCAAATTAGTACATTTAATACATAAATGTCTGTATGCTAACCTCAATGTACAAATCAATATATTTACAATATAGAATGATATAGCATAACTATACTCTACTCTCACTCCTGAAACCCTACTTTCAGATTTGGATCCAGCAAATATACATCATCATCATCCTTTGTAAGCTAAAAGTCCAGTGAAAATTCTATAGGTACTATCATAAATGTGCCAAAAAACTAGAATGTATGATATAACAAAATATATTTTAACAGAAGGTAACATATTATATCCACAAAGCCAATTATAAACTTTAAAACCAATCATATTCAAATACCATCATAAATTAAATTAAAATCATTAACATAACCAAATAATCTATATCTTAATTTTCTGCATACTAAATATGCATACTAACAAACCATATACTAGTAACTCGTGTCTAACAACCTAACCCAACGATACACGCGTACATAAATTGGTTCTTATACTAGTGTCTAGCGTATTAAACCCAGCCATATCATATCCATATACATGATTGGTTTTATACCGGCCTCTCGCAACTCTTAAGCCCTTTCTCGATGCCATAGACTATGTTAGTAAGGAATCACATCAATATTGCTAAAACTAGTTCAATGTATACTCAACTCAACTTATCTAAGCCTTTAACTCCGCCAAGGCCGGTTCCAAGCCTGGCTAAAGGAGGAGGATTGCATTAGGTAGCTGATAGCCAGCGTAAAACTTTGTCAGATCACTTAAAACATGAATCTACTAAATCAAACTAGTACCATGTATCAACAATAATAATCAAATATACATCTCAATAGCTAGTCCTCATGCCAACATCATCACAACTCATATCTAGCAAGACCAAAACCACAATATAACCAAAATAACACATCTCTGTTGGGGAGCACGGAATACCCCAAGATCACGGCTATAGCGTATATGAGTAATACAAAAACCTTTTACCGTTCTAATCTATGAGTATAAGATCATACCTTCAGATTTGAACTTTGGAACACTTTGATTCGATTGCTCGACCTCAACCTTTTAGCCTTCCGCCGTATTCCCGAAAATACCTTCCTTCTCTCACAAGATGGTGGGATCTCTCGGCCAACCTAGGGTTTCTTGTTTTTCTTTTTCCTCAAAAACCTTAACCCTAGCAACCAACTGAGAGGGTATTTATAGGGCTACAGCAGGGACCAATAGGCAAATATGAAAAGGACTTCCCACGTAATTAAATCTCTCAATCCTACCCCGGTTAGGATTCAATTACGTAAATTACAATTCATTCCACTAAAGAATTATAATTGTACTCCTAATCATATTCGAATTTATTTTCGAGCCTTATATAAATACTTATTATCTCCCCACGTTAAGATTACAGATATCCACCAATTAAATTTAATTACTGATAATATAATTTAATTGGCTGTATTATCCTTGAGACTTATCCACTTAACTTATTTGATGTATCGAATTCAAAATTCACTTGCAAGATTTGATACAATCAAAACTTATAAGCTTTCTCAAGGGGATATCATCAATCCAATTAACAGGACGTGGATTCCTTCAACTATTAATATTCACCATACATATAATGTTATTGCCCAACCCACTGAGTTTATTGACTCATATAGAATCTTACTCTATGTGTAATCAAAGCAATAATCACTACATACACGTGTCTAGAAATAGAATTCGGATTAAGAGCATAAGTAATCATAATATTCATGAGTTTTAAATTATTTTATAAAGTCAGTATAAAATAATTAACTCAACTGGGTCCTGTTCAATACACACAAAGTGTACTAGCACAAATAGTTAGAATAACCATTCCCCGTAGTCAAGACAGACCTACTAAAAATTTGTGCTACAGTTCTAATGGTGTGTCCAATTCCATCTAAAACTGTGAACAATAAACTTGTATTCCAAAAGAACCGATGATCTAGTCTTCTGTGTAAGCCGTACTCTACATACTAGATCAAATACTCTTTGTAAATACTAGACACATGCACATATATATAGTAAATGACACACATTGCTCAAAATGAATTCTCATTAAAATGTAAAGACATAACATAAAGCATATCTTTTAGTCTATATCTCTATCAATCTCAACATACCATACTCATATATCTCATCCTAAAGCTAAAACCATTTATAACAAAATAATATTCCACAACATATACAGCTCTACAAATAAACCATTGTGCACAAATAAATATGTCGAGAAATCCAATTCCATAATGTATGGAGGCATGCAAGACATAAAACATGTTACATAATAATAGGTGTAGAGTTACTACCTCGAATTGCTAATGCTAATAGTCTCCTTAATCAAATCAAATCAAATCAATGATCACTTATAATTAACATAAACAAATAATTAATTTATTAAAATTTATAATTAAAAAAAAAAGATCATTATGCCCCTAGCTTGCATTTTTAAAATTACCAATTACCTTTCTTAACTATGCTAATTTAGGCCATTTATGAGATAATTTATTTAATAATCTATTATATAAAAATTACTAAACTAACTAATTACCAAATTATTTCTTACTAATCGGTGCTTAATCACCTTAAAATATACACCAATCATTATTCAAACGAAATTAACCACTAGTTAATCAATACTCTAACCAACAAATCAATTTAAATTGGACTTATGCTAGCTTAATTGAGTCACTAAAGAATTAGATAAATTACTAAGAAAATCTATTGAGGTTTAATTTAGCTCACTAAATTCTAATTGGACTAAACCAATTTAAATTGGTTTGAACCCAGCTCAATTGATACCAAATTAGCAAATGGGTTTACTGATTTGGCTTAAACATGATTTCTGGTTCACTAATCTAAATCAAAATGGGTTCTAGATTGCTTGATTGGCCTAATTTGAAGATCTGGTTCACCCAATTGAACCTAAATCAATTTTCTGGTTCACTGATACAACAAAACTAGCTCTGGTTCAACAGTTCTAATCGAATCTAAATTGAACATGATGTGGCTGATCACACTCCACGGGCAACGGGTTAAACAAACGGCATGATTTTCGAAGCCGAGCAATAATATGACAGCTGGTCCTGGCCTCAGCCTCGGCCTCGACTTGACCTCGAGCACAGCCTCAGCCTCGAGCACAATAGTCCTCGGCCTCGGCCTCGGCCTCAGATTCGACTTCAGTTTCAATCTTGGCTTCAAGCATATCCTCGACTCTGGACCTGCTCTTGGCCTCTGGGTTCGACCTCGGAACTAGTCCTGAACTTCGTTTCCGGAAACCTAATAGGTGCTCAGAGTTGCCATGTGGCCCACTAACCCACTATCTCTAAGACCACGGACAATTACCATTATTTACGGCACACATCTAGCAGTAATGTGCCCACCTACCGCTTACGACGCCACTTCTGACGGACAACGTGGTCCAACGGTCATACACAAAGGGTAAGAGAGACCTTTGAACAGGTATAAAAAACCCATCACTCACAACGAGGAGGGGGGATCACTCTCTCTTACTCTATCTCTTCTAAAGCTATTCTCCAAACCGCTAACTAGAGCGTCGGAGGGTCCTCGCCGGAACCACCGGTCTAGAACTTTTGTTGCAGGTTTCTGGCTGGAGAAGACGACCCTGCCATCCCATTAGAGATCCACAAGCTCTCTTCTCACTCAACGCTCGCTGGAAGTGATTTGGCAGTAATAGATTGGCGCGCCAGGAAGGGGCAGCACAGACGAACGTTCACTCAATGTCCCTGCTACCCCTGCAAGAAAGAAGATGGCAGTTACACATGCGCAGGAGGCCTCTACCAGTCAGGCTGGGGGGCACCTCCCCTGAGCTGAGCAGCCATAGGCTGACCTCCCTACTCTGCCCCCCATGCAGCCGCAGGTCAGCCAAACTGATCGGCTCACCGCCCTGACCCAGCAAGTCTAAGATTGGATGGCAGTGGTTCAGGGACTGCAAGAACAGTGCTTTGCCACTACGCCATTGCCACCTCCGCTCCCTATGCTCCACGCGGAGGATCAGGGGGCCGGCCAGTCTCATAGTGACAGGACTTCCCGAAGCCCTTCCGTCACACATCTTCGAGACCCCATCACCGAAAGACCTCCAAATGACCACGATCTCCTTCCCACCGCTTCGACCGCCTCCCCAAGCAGCGTAGCGGAAGGAACCTGCGTAGGTGCACCCTCTCCACCGGCATCCCTCTCCCCGCTCGTCTTTTGAATCTTCAAGGGAAGATTCCGTCAACAAACGAATTACTTGCCGGGCCGAGCAATGGTTGGATGAGTATCATCAGCGATTGGAGGAGCTCAGCCGTAGGATTACCAACCCCCACGGTGCGGACTATGATCACTGTCCCCCACTGTCTTGCCGTATTATGGAGGAACCGGTTCCATCCCGATTTCGTCTTCCCAGTTGGACCCATATGACGGCACCATAGACCTCCTGAATCACATGGAGAGTTACAAGGTTCTCATGCAAGTCCAGGGGGCCACAGATTCTCTCTCCTCTGCGTCGCTTTTCTGGCAACGCTCTGAAAGGCTGTGCATGCGTGGTATTCCGCTTGCCACAGCGTAGTATCAACTCCTTCAGGTAGCTGGAGCGGTCCTTCCTGGCCCACTTCATGCATGCCAAAAGATCCCAGGGTAGCTAATAGCCTATTTGCCGTTCAGCAGAGGAGCGGTGAAACCTTGAAAGACTTCGTAACTCGGTTCAAGGAGGCTGCGCTCGAAGTCTATAATCTTGAGGATTCTGTGGCCACTCTGGCCCTGAAGCGGAGACTTTGTCCCTCCTGCTTCGCTTATTCCCTGGATAAGAAGCCTCCCAGCTCTTATGCCGAGCTGTTGAGTCGAGCGCAAAAGTATTTGGGCTGACAAAGCAGACTTCTTCAGAAGGAAGGTCCACAAGGGTTCCAGTAAGAAACCAGTACATGCGAAGCCTGCTGGAGCATGGCCGGGAAGTTTGAGCCACCTCATCGCCTAGACAACCGACCTCGGGCCCTGGCCCCAAAGGAGCACTTCACTCCGCTTCTTGCCCCAATATCTCATACCTTGCTAAAAATCAAGGGTGAGCCTTATCTCCGGCATCCTCCTCCCATGAGGCCAGGAGTCCCCCGCAACAAGACCTTTACTGCTGCTATCATCGAGACTACGGTCACGACACGAAGGACTATTGCCTGTTAAAGAAAGCCATTGAAGAACTCGTTCAGCAGGGCCATTTGGGAAAGTTTATCCGGAGAGGGAACTCCACTGCTCCGAACCCGTCGGCACCTTCTACTTCCTAGATCGACGTAGACAACGCCCTGATAAAGAAGTGATGGCCATGATCTCCTGGGGGGCAGGCAGCAACCCTAAGAGGCAACATGGTGAGGGGGTAGACTCTGTAATTCCCTTCTTTAAAAGGAACTTGGAGGGGGTGGACAACCCCAATGATGATAGCGTTGTCGTGTCAATGACGATAGCTAAACACCCTGTAAAGCAAATCCTTATCGATAGTGGAAGTTCAGTAGATGTTCTTTTGTACGAAGCTTTTGTTCGAATGAGTATGTCTACAAGTCTTCTTTGCCCCATGACCACCCCATTGATGGGTTTCACTGGGGATACGGTAAAGGTGGAAGGAGAAATCACTCTCCCAGTTATGGCCGGGACAGAACCACGCCAGAGCACAGTTTTCATAAAATTCCTGATTGTCCGAGTTCCCTTGGCCTACAATGCTATTCTTGGAAGGCCCGGTCTTAATCTCCTCGATGCCATTATCTATACAAAGAGGCTACTAGTACGGTTTCCAACCAACAAGGGAGTCGGGGAGATGCACGGGGAATGGAATCTGGTGCCCCTCTGTTACCATACTGCCCCTAGCCCTCATGAGGTGACTGCTCCACCGATACCCGAGCCAATTGACCCCAGAGACTCCGAGAAGAGAGGAGAACCGGGTGAAAGCTTACTGACTTTCCCGCTGGGGGAGGATCCTACGAGGACAATCCGAATTGGAACGCTTCTTCCTCTCGAAGTGAGGGATCGGCTACTTAACTTTTTGCAGACCAACACGGACGTTTTCTCTTAGTCAACCTCGGATATGCCGAGAGTATCGACCGATGTCATTACCCATAGACTCAGCATCGATCCAAGGAGTCGACTGATTCGACAAAAGAAAAGGAGTTTTGCTCCGAAGAGACAGAGGGCAGTGGACGAAGAAGTTCATAAACTGATCGCAGCTGGCCACATACGCAAAGCACATTACTCGGTCTGGCTAGCTAATGTGGTCATGGTTCGCAAGGCCAACAAAAGCTGAAGGATGTGTGTTGACTTCACCGACCTCAACAAGGCTTGCTCTAAGGACAGCTTCCCACTGCCCCGGATCGATCAATTGGTGGATGCCACGTGCCATAAAACCCTTAGCTTCATGAATGCCTTCTTAGGGTACAACCAGATAAGGATGGACCCAGCTGACGAGGAGGCCACGTCTTTCGTGACCAAAAAGGGCATCTATTGCTACAAGGTCATGCCTTTCGAATTGAAGAATGCAGGAGCCACGTACCAGAGGCTGATGAATAAGGTCTTCAAAGACCAAATCGGGCGCAACATGAAGGTGTACGTGGACAACATGTTAACAAAAAGTGTCCATGCCGACGACCATGTCGCTGACTTGTCAGAAACCTTCAACAACCTTTGTCGATACCAGATGAAATTAAACCCACGGAAGTGCGCCTTTGGGATTACAGCGGACAAATTCCTGAGCTTTATGGTGACACAGAGGGGAATCGAAGCTAACCCCGAGAAGATCAAGGCCATCATCGACATGAGACCATTGAACAACAAGAAGGAAGTACAATGGCTCACAGGAAGGATAGCCGTCTTGAGCCATTTTCTAGTAAGGTCAGCAGAAAGGTGTCTATCCTTCTTCAAAGCCTTGCGCAAAGTTAACAGCTTTGACTGAACGACGGAATGTCAAGAAGCATTCGAGGGATTGAAGAAGTTCTTGTCCACCCCACCCTTGCTATCTAAGCCCAGGGAAGGAGAAGAACTCTTCCTTTACCTCGTTGCATCCCCCGAAGTGGTGAGTTCTATGCTCGTCCGTGTCGACGCCGACAACATGCAGAGGCCAGTCTACTACACAAGTAAAGTGCTTCACGATGCAGAGATCATGTATTCCAATACCAAAAGATTATCTTTGTGCTAATTGTCTCTGCTCAGTGTCTCAGACCATACTTCCATGCATACCCGATCGTGGTGGTCATGGATTAACCACTCAGGGCAATTCTCTCTCGTCTTGACACCTCCGGTGGACTAGCAAAGTGGGCAATCAAGATGGAAGAATTTAACCTATCATTTCGACCCAGGTCGGCCATGAAGTCCCATATCTTGACGGATTTCCTGGTCGAATGCACCTGAACAAAGGAGCAGCTGGAGGAACCTCATGCAAGCCCCTCGGACACTACAACCGGAGGAAGGGGGGATGACTAGATCCTTCACGTAGATGGAGCATCAAATTCTCAAGGAAGCAGGGTAGGCCTCATTCTAGCAAGTCCGGATGGCGTAGTAACCGAGTATGCCCTCCGTTTGCTCTTCTCAGCCACCAACAACCAAGCCGAGTATGAAGCTTTGCTGTCAGGAATAAGGCTGGCATAGGATCTTGGAGTGAAATGCCTCAGAGTCTTCACCGACTCCCAGCTTGTCTCTGGTCAGATCAAGAGAGTATGAGGCTCGAGATCTTACAATGTCCTGCTACTTGAGTTTGGTGCAATCACAAGCATCTCTCTTTACTCATTTTCGCATCAGCTACATTCCCGGAGGGAGAATGCCAGAGCTGATGCTTTGTCCCGGCTAGCCACTTCGGCCAACGGGACCTTGGGGAGAACCTATGTGGAACATCTGGAAACCTCGAGTATCAACATGATAGAAGAGTCCTTGCCAATCAATCAAGATCCTTCCTGGATGGACGCTTATGTCCAGTACCTCACCAACGACACCCTCCCAGTCGATCCTGCTGAAGCTAAACTATTCAAATGGCGAGCATCCAAGTTCTTTGTAATTGACGGGTAACTGCATCGAAGGTCTTCTCACTCCTCTCCTCAAGTGTGTTGGTCTTGCGGACACAGACTACATCCTCCACGAGATCCATGAAGGTATTTGCAGAAACCACTTGGGGGCAGAGCACTATCGCACAAGGCCCTACGCCAAGGCTATTACTGGCCTACCATGCGAGGAGATGCGGCCGAGTTAGTTTGGAAGTGCGATAGCTGCCAGCGGCACGCTAACATCCAACAACTGCTAACCTTCCAGCTGAGCCCCTGTCGGCTCCATGACCCTTCGCCAGTGGGGGATAGATATTTTGGGGCCATTCCCCCCAGCTTCTGGTCAGAGGAAGTTTTTGCTCATTGCCATAGACCATTTCACCAAGTGGGTAGAAGCTGAGGCACTCACCAAAATTACCAAACCAAGGTGAGGACTTTCTTTTGGAAGTCTGTTATTTGTCGGTTTGGGCTACCCCACACTCTTGTTAACGACAATGGTCGACAATTCGACAATGCTCCCTTCCGAGAGTTTTGTGCCGAATTGGGTGTGTGCCAGAAGTTCACCTCTGTTGGTCATCCTCAATCAAATGGAGCGGCCGAAGTGACAAATCGGACAATCCTTCAAGGACTTAGGACCCGCCTGGATGACTTTAAGGGAAGATGGGTGGGGGAGCTCCTGAATGTGCTGTGGGCGTATCACACGACACCACGAGTCCCCATGGAAGAAACCCCCTTCAGCCTCGTGTTCCAGTCGAAGGATGTCATCTGGTAGAAATTGGCACTCCTAGTCCCCAGGTACAATTATATAATGAGGAGAACAATCCAAGCCAGTTGCAAGCCAACCTTGACCTTGTTGAAGAAGCCCGTGAACAAGCGCGGCTCAAGATGGCAGCTTACCGCCAAAGAATTGCAAAGTATTACAATGCCCGAGTTCACCCCAGAATATTCCTCCCTGGAGACCTAGTCTTCAGACGAGCCAAAGTCTCCAAACCCACCGAAGGAGGCAAATTGTCATTCAATTCGGAAGGGCCTTATTGAGTTACCGACGTGCTTCACCATGGTGCATACCGGATCGAAGAATTAAACGAGAAGCCGCTCCCTCGCACTTGGAATGCGGACAATCCTCGTTGGTATTACTAGTAATATACACTGACATCACAGACTTGGTCATGCCTGTTTATTGGAAATGCACGTACTTCTTTTTACTAACAAAAGCATCCATGAGTAATCAGACTTTCAGCTCAAGCCTGGCTCCACGTCGGCACTCAAGCCCGACTCCGCGTCAGCACTCAAGCCCGACTCTGCGTCGGCACTCAAGCCTGGCTCCATGTCGGCACTCAAGCCTGGCTCCACATCGGCACTTAAGCCCGGCTCTGCATCAGCACTCAAGCCCGACTCCGTGTCGGCACTCAAGATCGACTCCACATCGGCACTTAAGCCCAGACTCCACGTTAGCACTCTAGCCCAACCACACGTCGACACTTAAGTTACTCTCGTATCGACACTTAAGCCCGATTCCATGTCGGTACTCGAGCCTGCCTCCGTGTCGACACTCAAGCGTGAGGTTGAATCAGCGCTTGACGTTCAAGAAGTCACTCTCGCGTCAGCCTCAATCTCAACCTCAATTTGTGGACTTCAGCCTCGACTTCTTTCATGTCTCGACCTCGTCCAGATGTCTAGTCTCGATTCAATCGTCTCGGTCATAACCTAGCTCGTTTTGGCTACTACGGAAGTGGAAGTATTAATAAGTGATGTGGCTGACGTAGCCACGAGGGCAATTATGACAAAATCAAAAACTTAAGGCGGCTCCACCCCGACACCTCCCAGTCGGCCGAGCCGGCCCGACTTCTCCAAGTCGGCCTCACTCGGCCCCGGCATCTCCGAGTCGGCCGAGTCGGCCTCGACTTCTCCAAGTCGGCCCCGCTCGGCCCCGGCATCTCAGAGTCGGCCGAGCCAGCCCCGACTTCTCCAAGTTGGCCCCGGCATCTCCAAGCTGGCCAAGCCGACCCCGACTTCTCCAAGTCAGCCCCAGCATCTCCAAGTCGGCCGGGTCGGCGCCGACTGCTCCAAGTCGGCCCCGCTCGGCCCCGGCACCTCCTAGTTGGCCGAGCCGGCCCCAACTTCTCCAAGTCGGCCCCGGCACCACCCAGTCGGCCGAGCCGGCCCCGACTCCTCCAAGTTGGCCCCAGCATCTCTAAGTCGGCCGAGTCGGCCCCGACTTCTCCAAGTTGGCCCCGCTCAGCCCCGACATCTCCAAGCCGGCCGAGCCGGCCTCGACTTCTCCAAGTCGGCCCCGCTCGCCCTGGCACCTCCCAGTCAGCCGAGTCGGCCCCGACTTCTCCAAGTCGGCCCCCTCGGCCCCGGCATCTCCAAGTCGGCCGAGCCCGTCCTGACTTCTCCAAGTCGGCCCAGCTCGGCCCCGACATCCCAAGTCGGCCGAGTCGGCCCCGACTTCTCCAAGTCGGCCCGCTCGGCCCCGGTATCTCCAAGTTGGCCGAGTTGATCCCGACTTCTCCAAGTCGGCCCTGCTCGGCCCCGACTTCTCCAAGTCGACCCAGCATCTCCAAGCAGGCCGAGCCGGCCCCGACTTTCCCAAGTCGGCCCCCGCTCGGCCCCAGCATCTCCCAATCAGCCGAGTCAACCCCGACCATCCTTGGTCGGCCCCGCACCGGCATCTCCAGGTCGCCGAGTTGGCCCTGCTCGGCCTCGGCGCCCTTAGGAGAGTCAAGGCAGTCCCAACTTTCCCAAGTTGGCCCTAGAACGGTCCTGGCTGTTCAATCCGCCATCCTTTTGACCCGCGCCGTCTGACACAACCAGGTCCAACCACCCACTGGCCGCTCCATTGATAGAACCAGACCTAACTACCCGCCAGCTCCACTGACCGATGGGACGTGGCTCACCAACCACCATTTTTTTCCTCTCCGATGGGACAGGACCCACCAACCGGTCTAGATTCAGGCAACCCCCATGAACCCTGCGGACATTCCCTTCTTACGGAACTCCACGTACGTGAACTCATACGCTTGCTATCCTGATACCCAGAGAGGGGTTCCCCCTTTCTGTGGACTCTTCTCATCCAAAGAGGAGCTCGTCTGAGCTCTTCCTCAGCTGTGACCTCGGTTACTGACTTGAGCATCGAAGGGTCCCTACCGAAGCACCCCTCCGGTCTTGGGACTTTTTTGCAGGCCATCGATCAGGCGTGGATTCGTGGATTAAGCAGCTCTCTTCTCCCGACATTCAAGACTGGTGATCGGGCGTCATCAGATTGGCGCGCCAAGAAGGGGGCAACTGCAAAAGCAAAGAAGATATGAACCCTACAGTATCCCCCTCTTTTTTCCTCTCCCTCTTCCAATAATGGTGATGACATGAGCTCAGGATGCCTCAGTTAGTCACCCTGGGGGGCATCTTCCCTCGCTTAGGCAGCAGGAGACCAACCTCCATGCCGCTGATCCTCCCGTTACCTCCCCGCAACTAGAAGCGGCTGCTCCGGCTGCGGAGCAACTGGCAACTCTCATTTGACAAGTTCAGACTCTCACTGCCATTGTCCATGGACTTCAATAGCAGCAGTCTGTGGCCACCAGCATCAGACCGCTCCCCCTGCTAGTCAACAGTCTGCAAGGGGAGGCTCTCCTTAGCGAGAGGCCGTCGTCATCGGGCTTCCCCAATGAAGCCTCTCTGTGAGCCCTCCAAGCGGCCGCGATCCCCTGATTATGGCCCGAGCAAGTTTCCTCCAGAGCCGCACTGCTAGGAGGAACCAAAGTGAAAATCCCACCTACCGCATGATTATGGAAGATCTACGAAGCGACACTGCATCGAGACGACGCGCCAGCTCACCAAGCTATTAAAAGCGCACTAAAGAGTAATCATTTTTTGAATTTTCACGCCCCTCTCGCCCAAAGGGCAGCGGGCACATGGCCATTCGTGCTCAGGGGCGGGGGGCATCCGATATGGCTGACGTAGCCACGAGGGCAATTATGACAAAATCAAAATCTTAAGGCGGCCCCACCCCGGCACCTTCCAGTCGGCCGAGCCGGCCCCGACTTCTCCAAGTCGGCCCCGCTCGGCCCGGCATCTCCGAGTCGGCCCCAATTTCTCCAAGTCGGCCCCGGCATCTCTGAGTCGACCAAGCCGGCCTCAACTTCTCCAAGTCAGCCCCGCTCGGCCCCAGCATCTCCAAGTCGGCCGGGTCGGCGCCGACTGCTCCAAGTCGGCCCCGCTCGGCCCCGGCACCTCCCAATCGGTCGAGTCGGCCCCGACTTCTCCAAGTCAGCCCCGCTCGGCTCCGACACCTCCCAGTCGGCCGAGCCAGCCCCGACTCCTCCAAGTCGGCCCCACTCGGCTCCGGCATCTCCAAGTCGACCGAGTTGGCCCCAACTTCTCCAGGTCGGCCCTGCTCAGCCCCGGCATCTCCAAGCCGGCCGAGCCGGCCCTGACTTCTCCAAGTCAGCCCCGACACCTCCCAGTCGACTGAGTCTGCCCCGACTTCTCCAAGTCGGCCCCGCTCAACCCCGACATCTCTAAGCTGGCCGAGCCGGCCCCGACTTCTCCAAGTGCGCCCCGCTCGGCCCCGGCTTCTCCAAGTCAGCGAGTCGGTCCTGACTTCTCCAAGTCGGCCCCGCTCGGCCTTGACTTCTCCAAGTCGGCCTTGCTCGGCCCCGGCATCTCCAAGCCGGCCTAGCCGGCCTCAACTTCCCCAAGTTGGCCCCGCTCGGCCCTAGTATCTCCTAGTTAGCCGAGTCGACCCCGACCATCCCTGGTTGGCCCCGTCCCGGCATCTCCAGGTCGGCCGAGTCGGCCCTACTCGACCTCGGCGCCCTCAGGAGAGTCAAGGAAGTCCCGACTTTCTCAAGTTGGCCCTAGAACGGTCCTAGCTGTTCAAGCCGCCATCCTTCTGACCCGCGCCATCTGGCACAACTAGGTCCAACCACCCACTGGCCGCTCCATTGATGGGACCAGACCTAACTACCCGCCAGCTCCACTGAATGATGGAACGTGGCTCACCAATCACCATTTTTTCCCTCTCCGATGGGACAGGACCCACCAATCGGCCCAGATTCATGCAACCCCCACGAACCCCGCGAACATTCCCTTCTCACGGAACTTCACGTGGTTGTGCAGGTGTCAACCCCTTATAAAAGGGTAAGTTCACTCAGAAACAAGGTACTCAAACTCATACGCTTGCTATCCTAATACCCAGAGAGGGATTCCCCCTTTATGTGGACTCTTCTCATCCCAAAGAGGAGCTCGTCTGAGCTCTTCCTCAGCTGTGACCTCGGTTGCTGACTTGAGCGTCGAAGGGTCCCCACCGAAGCACCCCTCCAGTCTTGGAACTTTTTTGCAGGCCATCCGACCAGGCGTGGATTCATGGATTAAGCAGCTTTCTTCTCCCGACGTTCAAGACCGATGATCGGGCGTCATCAATAAGAAATAGCCAAATTTCAAAAGATAATTTATTGATCATGAAAGGTTTACAAAATCGCCGACTTTAGTCAGACTCCATTACAGGAAAAAGTCAAAAAACAAAAAGATGTTCAAGGCTCGGCAGACGCTGGATTGTTGTCGGAGGAAGGATATTCTGCTGGTGTCTCCTCTGTTGCCTCGTTCGGCTCCAAGTCGTCGAGGCCTTCTAAATGGTAGATTCTTCCCACCTTAGCTTTGCAATCTCGGAAGCCTAGGTTGTAGGAGTAGGCAGTGGCTTCGGCTAGCTCCTCGCCAAAGCTAGTGGACTGCCGAAAGATTTCAACAGCCTCGGCAGCCCTTTTTTCTGCTTCAGCCACCTTCTCTTCGGCAGCTTGTGCGGCCACCGTCTTCTCGGCCACCTGCGCATCGGAGCGACGGGCGATCTCCTCAGCATTTTTCACCCGCTCCTCGGCTACGCTTATTTGAATGTTGGCAGAGTGTAGTCTGGTCTGATACATCAATAAATCCAACTCCACCTTTTTATTTCTCTCCTCGACGGCTCGTACCGCCTCCAAGGCCTTCTCGGCCCTTTCTGCCTAGGCTTGATTCTCGGTTCGGGCCACCACCAAGGCCTTCTCAGCCCTTTCTACCTGGGTCTGATTCTTGGCTCGGGCCGCCCTAAGGCCTCCTCGGCCCTCTGTCCGGGCTTGCTCTTCGGCCCTCCCAGCTAAGGCAGCTTCCATTGCCTTCTCGGTTTCCTCTGCACGGGCCTGAGCTTGGCGGGCTTCTTCGTGTGAACGACCGAAGGTTACCTCGGCCTAGGAAAGAATGCTCTTTACAACAGCTAAAGAATTCACCGCCTGCATAAGAGTCGCTGTCAGGGAGAGGCCAAAGGAAATTCTTAAACAACGAAACTTTAGTGAAGTGATACTTACCCAAAGATGAGCCACAAAGGCATCACGGAAGAAGGAAGAGGTCCCCTGGTTTTGGAGATCTCTCTAGAGTTCAGGTGTATACACCCGTGCCACCAACCGCTCCGCCCAGCGGCCATTGTGCTCCAGAATGGACTTGAAGTAGGTTGCGGCGGTCTCATCCTCAGCAGCTATAGTCAGCGTCGTGGCAGGGGCTAGTGGTACCCCGTCTTCCATCGGCGCTGCAGCCCTTGGCTCTTCGGCGATCACCTCTTCTACTGGCGGAGTAGCCTCTGGAGCCGGTCCCGCGGCCAGTACGGTCGGCTCCACCTCGGGAATGGTCAGCGGCGGCGATGGCTAGATTTCAGTCCTCGGCTCTTCGGGGCGTGTCGATGGTGAGGTCGATGTGAGCCTCCCGGTCCGCTCGGGGCTTGCGGATGAGTGAAGTTGGGGACCGGGACGGGGTCGGCGATGGTGACCGAGGCCTTTTCCTTGACTCTTCGACCTCTTTAGTTCTTTTCGAGGCCCCTTTGGCCTCGGCTTTCTTTTTGGCCTTTGCTTTGGCCCTCTTCTCGGTGGGGACCCCATCCGCCTGGGCCCTCCTTTCCTTGGCCGTAGCTCTTCTTACTGCTTGGGCCGGCGGTAGCATATCTGCACAAGTCAGAAAGGAATTATAAAAAAAAATGATGATGAAGAATGGGAGATGAGGCGGGTCATGGCTGCTCACCACCAGTTGGAATGAGGCCTACGAGCTGAAGGTTCTCCTCGGCCAAGAGCTGGTTGCATCGAGGGATGTCGGCAGTCAATAGCTGCCCGAATGCCACTTGGTCCCTTGGAAGTACGGAGGAATCTTTGTTTGGGTCGGTGTTTGGTGTTCCCCAGACCCCTCTTACCCTCTCAATATCAGCAAAGAAAAACCTATCTTTCCACCCCTTGACGGATGTAGGAAGATAAAGTTTGAGGGCTCTGGTTGGTCTGGGAGCGAAGGACCACCACCCGGCTTGTTTGCAAAGGGTGTAGAAGCTCCGGAAGAGGAAAATCCTAGCTTCTATCCCCTGAAGGTGGCACAGCACCAGAAAACCCATAATAGTCCAAATGGAATTCAGAACTAGTTGTGCCGGCGCTAAAGAATACCTATCTAACAGATTAAGGATGAAGAGGTAAAAGGGTAGCCGAAGCCCAGCCTTGAAGAAGGCTCTGTATAAGGCGACTCTCTCGGAACGGGAAGAAGTCACCCTATCTTCGGAAGCAGGACAGAATAGGCGTATGCTGGTGGGAAGGCTATACTTGGCCCTAAGGTTAACAATTTCTTGGGCAGTCATAGTGGAGGCAGTCCACTCCGGGACTCCCTCACGGCGACGAGATGGGCCAACGATGATCGGATGGCGCCGAGTGGGGGCACGATCGGTGGCCGGGCGACTCCCAGTCGGAGATCGTCCGACAGCTCATCGCTGTTCCAATGGAACCCTATCGGGGGAGGAAGATGACCAGCTAGGTACTGGGAAGGAAGAAGGTTGCGAAGGACCGGGGGAATAATCCCCAGAATCAGAAATGGAACAAGAAAGGGATGATGAAGCCATGAAAATGAGGATGAGCTGACCTGAAGGAAGTCAGAAAGCAGAGAACTGAGATGAAAGGCTCGAGAAGAATAGTAGAACCAGGGAAGCGAACGGGAGCTCAAGGAGATTTAGACTGGGAAGAATGGTATTGGTAAAAGTGAAAAGACAAAGGTCAGGGTGACTCCCCCTTTTAAAGCCTACCGTTTCAAATCATCCCATCTGGTTCAGAGTGGCCACGTGCTAGCCTACCACTGGGGAAGACGTTTCAGCATTTTGGCAACCACCCAAGGCGTAGAACGCGAGGGGCGCGACCAATGATAAGACAGCAGTGACCTCACCGCAATGATGGTGCTCGCCTTTTCGCAATTCCGTACTCAAGGAGGATCCCCCTCTATCCCAACGGCAGGACAGCAATGGTGTTGTAGCGTTCGATGCCTCAACATTAAAGAGCACTGCCTTTGGGGACACGTGCCCTCATAGCAGTCGGTAGCATACAAAGATTAGCCACCAGTGATATTACGCCCCTTTTCACTGGTGGTTGTGCGCCCACTCACCTCAGAGGCGAGGGGCATCTGATGTGGCTGATTACACTCCATGGGCAACGGGTTAAATAGACTGCATGATTTTCGGAGCCGAGCAATAATATGATAGCTGGTCTTGGCCTCGGCCTCAGCCTCGAGCACAGCCTCGGTCTCAGCACAGCCTCAGCCTCGGCCTCGGATCCGACTTCAGTTTTAATCTTGGCTTCGAGCATGGCCTCGGCTTTGGACCTGCTCTTGGCCTCTGGGTTCGACCTCGGAACTAGTCCTGAACTTTATTCCGAGAAACCTAACAGGTGCTCAGAGCCGTCACGTGACCCACTAACCCACTATTTTTAAGACCATGGGTAGTACCGTTATTTACGACATACATCTAGCAGTAATGCGCCCACCTATCGTTACGGTGCCACTTTTGACGGACGACGTGGTCCAACGTTTATCCACAAAGGTAAGAGAGACCTTCGAACATGTATAAAAAACCCCTCACTCACAACGAGAGGGAGGATTACTCTCTATTACTCGATTTCTTCTAAAGCTGTTTTTCAAACCGCTAACTAGAGCGTCAGAGGGTCCATCGAAACTATCGGTCCGAAACTTTTGTTGCAGGTTTTCGGTTGAGAAGATGACTCTGCCATCCTATTAGAGATCCATGAAGCTCTTTTCTCACTGATGCTTGCGGAAGTGATTTGATAGAAACAGAACCCATAAGTTGGTCTTTGATGTCAAATGGTTCAGGTTCTTCTTGGCTGGATTCTACTTGCACCAAATCAGAATTTATATAGGCCTGAACCAACTCTATTTAATCCAGCAGACCGGTTAAACCGGTTCACTAACCCCTGAGCTTATTTCAAGAAGACCGGACCGTCTTCTTCCTCACCGCTTACCCGATCTCATCCTCCCATCGCTGACGCTGGAAAGGCGGTGAGCCTAGCCGGCGGCGATCCTTACCTCGTCGACGTCGGGCCATCGCTCGACTATCGATCAGGTCCAACTCAACCCAGCCGTCTTGCTTGACAACTTCCATTCCTTGCTGTTCACCAACGACTTCCCTTCTCCCATCTCCAGATCTCCGTCGATGACTCACCGTTAGAGCCAACTTCTCATACATCCAAGATCCAAGGATAATAATCGTAAAATTTAAAGAACCGAGGTTCAAAATTGATGATCTAAACCTTCAAAGAGTTTACACCGTGATATTTCATTTCCAATTCATGCCGAACTCTGGCAACAAAAAATCCACCATTCCCATTCACAAGATCAAAAGTCCTTACGATTTCCTATACTATTGTGTTCTAATTTCTAAAATCCTATAGCCGTGTATGGATACTCTGAATCATTCTTAAATTAAAGAACTTCTAAAACAAAAACAGGGCTCCAACTCTTACCCGAATCGATCACCACAATCCTGATATATTCCTCCGTAATCTAACTCTAAATCACCTTCTTGGCAAAGCTTCCCAACAGCAAAACCTCGTCAGCCAGATTCCCTTGATTAAATCGAAGTAGAGGTTTAGCAAGGAATAGAGATTGGCATCGCATCCTACCTCTTCCGATCCCTCGCCACCGTCGCCGGAGCTGACGGTTCCACAGTCGCCGGCTCCAGCAAATCAGGATGAAGGCTTGGATGCTTAGCTTCGGCAAAACGGCATAAGAAGAAGAAGAAAAGAGGAAGAAAGGAAGGGAAGGCTGGTTCACGTTACAATTCTAAGTGTTTAGTGACCCAAATAAAAAATGCTTCAAAATATGTATCGATGGAAAGAAGAGGGTTTAAAATTTAGGAAAAAAGTCCTTGCAACGGCCTCTACGAGGCATGCACCAGTCACGCGAATTGACCATCATACGCACGGTGGTATGAGTATACGGTCAACCCGCGCATCCGGACACCGCGCATTAATGCACTGGAGGCCAGTGCACAAAGTTTTTGCCTAAAATTTATTAGAGTTTGTTAGTTCATTAGAGAATTTGTTAATTAGTTAGAGAAAAGGTATCAGAGTTTACTAGAAATGGAAGAGAAAATTTGGTGTAATTAAATTTAAATGGTGATGGAATCAAACTCATTCCCAGCACAAATCAAATTTATTTGATTCGAGATCAGTTTAACCTGATAGGTTTAAATTTAAGCTAATGGGCTTAAAAAATAAATCAAGCCGGTTTAATTAAACCGGATTAATGCATTACATTAAGCTGGGCCATGATTATATTATACATCATAGCAGGAAGCAATGATACAGGTAGTCTTCCAGGAGGCAAGGAGAAGAAGAAGGAAGTTTGAAAGAGTAAAAGAAAAGGTCGGCTCTTGTAAAGCTGTGAACCATATCTTGGGGCCAAACAAGAAGCTTCCCCAGGACTTCAAACTTTCATCTTTCTTACAGTATATCACCTCTCAAACTTCTTTCAATATAAGCTCTGGTTCACCTCTCTTCCATTCTTTTTCTTTTGTCAACTCCACTGAGACATCCATTTCCACACACCTTCAAAGGGGCTATAGCAATGGCTTCTACAAAAGGAATGCTACTTTTGTGACGGTCAGGGAAAAGCCAGTTGGCTCACAAATCAGAAGCAGCTGTTCTGTTCTCATCTGACAAAGCCTGGCATTTCCCAGAGGGAAAAGAAAGAAGAGAGAGAGAGAGAGAGAGGAGGGAGGTAGAAAAGAAACCAAGCTTTTATTTGCAAGCATGATTCAACTCCGGCAGGCAAGCGAAGAAACCAGAGATTCTTCCAGCCCCGAATCTGTAATCACCTCTAGCCTCTCCAACATGGATCTAAAGACCCCAACATACCTGCACGCTTCATCTGTTTTCCCATCTGCTAAAAGGGTAAAGGTCTTACTCTCTCTCTCTCTCTCTCTCATCTACTTGTTCTATTAGCTAATTGAATCTTTTGAATTTTTTCAAGGATTCTCTTGAAGGTGACTCGAGCTTTTACTGCGCCAGCAAAGAGAATCCATTTGCAGACAACTTCTCTGATCCTCTCTGCAATCTCAACCTTAAGGAGACCTCAGAATTTGTGAAGGCTTTCCCAATGACCACCAAGATCAGCAGTGATGGCAGAGGCTTCTTTGAGGTCTCTGCTCAGAGGAGAAGACAAGTGGTGAACTCAGTGGGGCAGAGAAGATTGGAGGCTCCCTCCACTCCTGGCAGGCCAGTTTTCAGCTTTAGTCCTGGTCATCTCTCCAGGAAAAGCGTTCCTTCCAAGTGGGATGATGCAGAGAAGTGGTTGAGCAATAACTCTTGCCATGAATCACCAGCCCATGGACTAAAACCATTAGAACCATCAAAGATTTCCAGGCAAAATGAAGTCTTTTACCATAAAGGCGATGCGTTTGCAGAGAAGGCGAGGCTTAGCGTGGAGAAGGGCCCGAGTGTCCCTGTCCCAAGCTTTCATGGGACAGTGGTGTCTCTAGACCCCAGTGTAGCTTTTCATGGAGCCTCATCGGAAGTGCTTCTGAAAGGTTGATTGATGCCTATAAACTTTGCTTTCCCTTCAGTTCCCAAACCAAAAATAAACTTTTCTTGTGAAAAAAGAGTTATTATTATTATTATTATTATTATTATTAATGTCGGATAATGGGAGCTCTCAGCTGCGTTTTAATCCAAAAGAATTCTTAGAAAGCGTAGAATACCTGTTCTTCATTTCCTTCCCTTTTCCTCCTCTCTCATTACTCACTTTGCATCCTCTTCATTTATTTATTTATTTTTGATAGAAGAAACACTTCATTTGCATACTCTTATCTGCTAAATTTGTGTAACTTGGTCATCTCACTTTTATCAGCACCATTTGCACTATCTTTTACAGGACAAAAGCTTCTACTGCTATCTCTGGCTATTTTAACTTTATTTCATTATTCCCTCCCTCTACTTACGTCTCTTCCCAATTGAATGCCAGTAGCTTTTCTTATTGTTTCTTAATTTGCCCAGTGGATCCTTGATGCTTAACTGTCTTTATAAATTTCTGCGAACTTTCATTGCAGATAAGTTTACGGACAATGTCGAACCAATCTACTCCAATTTTCAATACTCAGAGCCCACCAAAGAAAGCTTTCTGTTCAGAAGCTCATACTGCGAGCCCATGAAAGATGCGGCGACCGAGGTAGTTGCCGAGGTTCATCGCAGAGATGTTGGAACTGAGATGACTCCTGTAGGTAGCTCAACCACGTCGAGATGCCACACTCCTATTAAGAGCTCTTCACCAGCAAGGCACAACACTCCAGCTAACAGGTCTGGCCCTTTGGTGCCTTGTAACACCAGCATTGATATCGCTGAACTGAAGGACTGCCACTTTGCCAAGCTCGAGCTCGGTGCTCAGTATGATTCTTTGGTTTCAAATTGGAGCTCAAGGGAAGAGGAGGAAGAGGAGGTGTCCAAGAGTTTAAGGCATTTTGAGATTAGTGTTGGAAGGAAGAGCATTGCTGAATCCAGAGCTTCGACATGGGAAGAGGAGGAGAAGAACAAGAGCTGCATCAGGTGGATTGCTTAAGTAAAATTTATGATAATCATGTTTTAGAATGCAACATCTTGTGTTGTTGTTGTTGTTGATGTTTTAAGATCCAATCCCTGAGTATCATGTCATGCTCTTTTCCTTTATCCATCTTCCAGATATCAGAGGGAAGAAGCTAAAATTCAAGCCTGGGTAAACCTACAGAGTGCTAAAGCAGAAGCAGAGTCCAGAAAGCTAGAGGTAGTTAGATGGAAATTTGTCTTCATTTCTTCAATGGCTCTATATTTCTAACTTATCCTAAAATTTTAACTTTATAAAGTTTCCCTCCTTACTCAGAGACTAACTCTTGACTTAAAAAGTAATTATTAACGCACAGAGGAGAAATTTATCAACTTGGAGGGACATTTTATGTTTTATCTGCAGTGATCACTTTGGTACTTTTCAAGATTTAAATACCATGGAATCTACATGATCTTAATAATCTTACCTTATTATTACGGTGACAAATACGAACATCTAAGATTTTTAGCAACTTGTTCTAATTTTTTTAACCAATCTAGCAGGAGTTCTTCAGAATTTTAATTCAGGAATTTCATGAGCAAAGTTTTTGAAATGGATAGCTATCCATAGAATATCTCGAGAACTATGCATCCTGGTTGCTAGATTTCAACTTTGTTCCTGTTGATTCTAACACTCCATCCACCATTACTATGATATACATGCCTTTGTGCAGAGGTGGTGATGGTGGATGCAGGGAGGTGCCATAAAAAAGATCCAACTTTTTTTTGTCCAAATATATAATTTCTTCAGAGACTCCTGGACCACGGGTTTCTCTGCACTTGATCATGGACCCTTCCTAACAAGGATGAGATTTAACATATGGAAATGGACGAGAGATGCTGTCGTTTCAAAAACGACACGGATCGTCGTGTCTTTCTATTTAAATAGTGAAAGTACAATATGGACTGGTCTACCTCTGTTCACTACTGTAGTGTTGTTGTGTTCTTTTCGGCTGCCCTTGGTGTCCTTTTCCTGGGTATCTGACTGTGGCTTTGAATTATTTTGAGGAGCTGGAAAGCATGTTGGTTGTTTCTCTTCCTCGAGCCCCTACCTCTCTCTCTCTCTCTCTCTCCCTCTATGCTCTCCCCTTTTCCTGCTTGTTTGCTTTTGCCTCTGTTTCCCTCCAACTCGCGCAGTATCAAACTCTCTCTGGTTTCCTTCAAATTAATACCATACCTTTTATAAAAACACCATGTTTGGACTCTTGTTAGTCAAAGTCAATAATATTTTTGGTGCTGCTAGGCCATGCAAAGGGCCTTGGTATGTGAATGCCACGCTTGCTTATTTGGGATGACTCAAATCTTTTGTTGTCTTCTCTGTGAAGGTGCAGTAATTTATGCTCTTCTTAAAGAAAACACACTTTTGTTTCAGAATTCAGAATTTTTCCCCCGTTCTACTGAAGCTATGCATTGCTCTGCGGATCTATTTAAAACACATTCATAATATAAAAAAAATATGATGTTCGTACTGGTAGGCATGTTCATGTGATAAGCATTCATTGGTACAATGATTAAAACAGTATTGACTGTTGACCTCATTGCACTAATTAAGGAGGACGTACGACTCGGACAAACCAATCTTGTTTTTATTTTTGGTAGGGGGTCTACGGAAACCAAAATTTTATCATGGGGATACTGTGCAAATGGATTCGTACACTGCACTGATGGATTCTAGATATCTTATGGTACACTGAATGTTTATTTATGTCTGTAGGTGAAGATACAGAAGATGAGATCCAATTTGGAAGAGAAGTTGATGAAAAGAATGGATGTTGTTCATAGGAGAGCTGAGGAATGGAGAGCAGCAGCCCAGCTACAGCATTCACAGCAGTTACAAAGAGCCTCTGAGCAAGCACAGAAGATGAAGTTGCAGCACAGCTCTCATTTCTCTGGCCACACATCCTGTGGCTGTTTTCGCTGCAACAACCCCCTCTAAGACGCATAGCAAAGACTGGTTCCTTTTCCTTCCAAAACCCAGAAAAAGAACCACACTTCTTTCCCTTGGTTGTCTCCAGAGCCTAAGAAGGTAGCAGAAGGGTCCAGTCATCATAAGCAAAGATGCTACCATCTCCGTTGGCAATGGCACTTCTTGGATAAAAAAGGTGACAAAGGGAAATGTTGTGGGAAATCTTATTTATTTTTAATGAGCTAAATCCCTTTCATTGTGATCAAAGTCATTAGGCTGGGCAACAGTGTGCAAATTAGGCAACTCATGCTACACCCTTCCTTTTGATGGAATAGATCTACTCTGCTAGTTCGCACATTGTGACAAAGAATCCAGGCTGTTCGGTCGGGCATCTACGTCTCTTCTGTCTTCAAAGGAACAGGGCTTTAAGCTTCTTTCTATAATAATATTATTTGCACCATCATGCTTGTGAGACCTGTCAACCTTTGGCCTTTGGGTTTCATCTCTGCAAGATAGGGTATCATACCTTAAATTTAGTTTTATACAGAATAATAATAATAATAAAGCTATGTACTTATAATTTAATTTATTAACTATCAATTAATTTTGTTTAAAATTTTAATTATATAGTTTTGCTTTTCTAATGGATAATTGAATTAGTAAATGGGTTTGAAATGGTAATAAAGTTTTGATTCGATTTGAAGATAATTTCTGACTTAGTTATTTCGTTGTAAGAAAGGAAAAAATTATGGTACTTCAAATTTAATCTTATATTAAATAAAAAAAATTATATTTATAATTTAAATTTATTTATTATTAATTAATTCTTAAAGCATTATAAAGGTTTAGTATTGTTTCGTCTAATACTAATCCTTTAGATTTTGGCCATCTAAACAAATATTTATCAAGTTATGATCTCATAGGGTGCCAATATATCAGCTGAAATGTCCATCTTTCTGACCATCTTAATATTTTTTAACCAGAAAGCATTACAATGAAGAGTTTTCTTGTTATATTTTGAGTAATCTTATATATTCTATTGCAGTATTATATTGCAATCAAAACATTTTCTTGCTAAATGGACAGCTGCTGTTCTACGGCAATATTATATTTGCAATCTAAATAATTCTCACTAATCGAGCAAATTGTGCGTCCCTTTGATTGACTCTTACTTTATGTCCAATCTTTAATGATGAGACATTTCGTGTCATTGATTATAATTAAAACACTGCTGCAAATATTTTATCCTTTCACCACTTGGCAAGGGGTAGATTACCAAGCTCTCTTGATTCTCGTGCTTCTTTGACTGAGGGAACTTGCGGTCTGATTTTCATATCCATTTCTGGTTGTCAGGATTCATTCACAGAACTAAGCTCGAGAGAGGAGAGAGAGAGAGGGGGGGAGGGAGTCTCTTATTTAATTGAAATTTGAAAGGGTGGAGATTTGAGGAAGGAATGTACTCTCAAAGGGAAGTAAAAAGGGGAGGAAGAATGACGGGGGTCCCATGTGAGGTTGTCCTGCTGGCCTTTGGCTGCAGGCTGTGGAATGCTCGACTGCTGTGCATTCACTCTGGGGGGAAAAGATAAGTAGACCAGAATCATGGAACCAGACACGGATTAGATTAGAAGTAGTCAATTTGGCAGCATCTATAGGCATGATGGCCAACCCAGTCCTGGCCTTGGATTGGCCTCTCCTCTCTGTCCTTTTCCTTCTTAAAATCTTTCCAATCTCTGAGTCTCAAGATGATCTTCTCTTCCGGACCCGGTTGGCCTGCATCCATCCAGCTGCCAAATTGCCAATGGAACGTTAATTGCGCCAATGGCACTGCAAGAAGATTGGAGCCTGGAGAAGAATTCAGGGGTCGGTCCCCTTGACATTGTTTCTGAGTTCTCCAGGACTCTTCTTTGAAACTGTTAACTTGAATTCTAGTTATTATCTGCCATGTACTTGAATTAAGCCAATTGCCTGGGGCTTTAGGATGCTGCATTTTGTCAGCGCATGTGCATGCCACACACCCATGCATGCTTGACTGAACATAGTGCATGCATGTTATAAATGGTGTCAGTTGTAAGTGTGAGTTAAGATGAGTTTGGTTTAATGCAACTCGTTGTAATGCATGGTTTTAAAGATTTTAGATGGAGGGTAAGTCTCTTAAAAAACAAGTATGCTTTTCTTACTAGACTTGTTCAAGATTTTAGCTTTGTTGGATCTTTGGAGGACATGTTATGCATAAAAATATTGAATCCCAAACTTGAAGAGAGCTATCCCCTTGGACTCCTTGCAATCTAGCAACATTTAAATCCCCTTTTCATATAAGTTTACATGGTATGAGTCAGGGAGTGGGTGTTTTTATATGGTCATAGGTTAGTAGATTTTATTGAAATACAAAGGGGGATAAAAAAACCAGAAAAACAGAGAAGAGAGTAGGTGGAGGTCAAGGAGGAGAAGATGTAAAATATAGAGAGGAAAGGATAGGATAGAATCATATCAAAAGAGATGGATAATGAAAAACAATTGAACTAGATGAAAATTTTGGTATTCTAATTTAATTGGACATGGTAATTCTAAGTTTACTTCTAATTATTAGCCCATATACTGATAAATTAATATGTTAATTACTTACTTTATATTTTGAAGAAAAGTGACAACTTATCTTTCAATATGGTATCGGTTTATTATTACTATCATCATCCTTCTATGATCATTGCCATTGTTATCATTGTCATCATCATCATCTAATCATGCATTAAAGGCCATAAAGAATCATGAGCTTTTACGTCCAAATAATGCCAATAACCATGCATTTCATTGGGCATAAATAGAAACCATCCTATATAAATCTATCTGCACCTTCTTATTAGCCAAATAACATAAAAATGATCATTGAAACCTTGGTACCATAATGCATAAAGAATTGGAAGATATTTTTTTGCCAATTTGAACAAAACATGACCCACAATAGATTGAAATCTAGAGTAGGCTCTGGGGCAGCATAGGTCATTTTTTTTTTCCCTCCTTAATTGTGTTAAGAAAAAAGTCTTTGTGCACCGCGCATGCGCATGCTAAGAATATTTTCGTTCTTTCTACGCTGCGTGCGTGGATCAATCACTGTTACGATGCACAAAGAATAAGATAGAGGGCTTCTCAAGATCTGAAGACATTGGACTGTTTTGTGACAAGTGGGCTGGTTTATTTACGGCCCATGGACTCTGTAGACAGGAAATGTTCATGAATGGTTAAACAGAGGGAGTTCATGCTGGGCAATAGCTTAGATTGAATGGTGCTTTAAAATTAGTCCCATCGATCACACAATCGTAAGCTTCAGAGATCATTTGAGCAGATCATGTCCATTCCATTCCATATTCTTATGTCACATTTGATCTTGTAAAGCTTCCTTTTTATTACTCTTCTCTTACGGATTGTTTGGTTGCCTGTAATTGGGTGTCCGGTTTAAGTTTGGTTAGTCCAAAGTGAAACTAAAGTGAAACCCTGCAACGACTCAATCAAGAGAGAAATGCCAGATTAGGTTCGAGCTAGGAGGAGACAAAGGCATTGTGCTGAAGTGGGCTCTTGCTCAACCTACTGATACCAACCATGAAAGCTTGGATTTGACCCCATCCAATGCCTTTATCTCTTATTTCAGAAGATTAGTTTGCGACCCTTGTCATCCTCTTCCCACAAAGGTTCCATGAACTGGGGCATTGTGTTCGCTTATTTCCTTTTATCTTGATCTCATGCAAGGTACCTACTTTCACATCAAACTTTGCAAAAAGTCTCATTAATATATGTACATATATTGAGATAATAACACGTAGGCATGTTTTCAAATTAAAACTATTTGCTTCATGGAAGCTTGTATACTATGGGCCGTGGATTATGTCGAGCCAAGGGTTTAAATTTTATGGAGCGAGTCATGCTTTGTGCAACGTGCATGGTATAGAACGTGATGATTAATCTATGTACAAAAAATTTAGCATACGTAAACTTTATTTTATAAAAATATATTTTTATTAAGTTTTATGTACGCATAAATGAATTATTGTACCATGCGCGCAATTATGTATCACGCTGTGATGAACAAAGTATTTCTTTTGTGAGACATATTGATATAGCTTATGAACATTATATTGTTGAACTTTAGTTCATCAAACTAGCATGGCTTATCAAATTATAAGCCAAGTATAAACCATACTTTAGTACGGTTTGTACTGTTTGTTTTACGCAATGAATCACAATTGAAGACTAAAGGCACCATAAAGGATAAAAAAGCATTACATGATATTAAAAAAATTAAAAGAAATCTTTCAGAATAATTTCATACTAAAAGATTTTAAATTTATTCTTAAAAATAAGAATGATTTTATTATCTACAACTTCAATCCCTTTTTTTTTTGCTCTTGTTTTTATGGGATGGGAGGTTCTTTAGCTATCAAACGGTTTCATAGATAAGATTGTCTCCATAGTTTTGGGTTCTTGTTCAAGCAGCACCATTAGAATTCTAGTACGAAGAAGTTTCAAGAGAAACAACAACACTTTAGATAATAAAATCTTAGGATCCATGCACTTTTGGCCTTCCTTCCTTTCATTATATTCAAAGATGGAAAAGTTTTTGTGCGCGCACCAAACACGTGGATTGATTGTGCATTTGTACCATCATGCATATGGTACGCATCATATCCCATTGGACAGTGGCATGCATGGTGGCATGAATGCGTGATCAATTCGTACGCTCGATGCATGCTTTATGCACCAAAGGCCGATGCATAAAGTCTTTTTCATCCAAAGATATACTTCTTTTCCTTTGTATCAAAGAGATGTTGGCATATGAATATAATAAATAGAGCCAAAAATTCTTAGATGATTGACGTTGCGCTTTTCTTTAAATATCAATTCATAAGGAGTTGACATATTAATCTAAGTGCCATCATATAAATTGCACGAATGCCTTCCACCAATAAGGCTTTATGCAAATTTTTAGCATATAGCTAACTTTTGAACCTCTCCACAAAATGTCTAATTTTTCACTCAACCATCCTATTTTATTGTGGTGTTTCAACATATGTAAGCTCCTTTTGTCAAAGGTAAGGGTAGAGTGCCTACTTCAGCGCAAGCCCATTTAGTGACTGCTGTTACTCCTTCTGCAACTGGTCTCCTCCCATGGGCGTTGCAGGTAAGGGTGGTGCGGGTACCTAGGGTATTCTTAGTCAGGAGGAGATTCGATATGGAGATTTCTCGAGAGTTACCTACTCGCCCCCCATGGACAGATGTGATTATGAGGTTGCCATCTCTTCTCTGAAAGAGGCTATATTGGCTTCCTCTTCCGACTACCGAGACTCTGGGCTTCCTACTCCAGATCATCGAGGTGCTGATTCTATGGAGCTTACTCAGCAGACGGCTCCCTCTGATCAGGGTTTTATGGTTGCGTGTCCTCCTAATCAGGGTACTATGGTAGCATCTCCTTCTCCAGGAGGTCCTTCTGATATGGATATGGCTAGGACCCATGCTAGGGCCCAAGGCATCCCCCAACCTGATTAAATGAAGATTCTCATCTGGAATGTTTGAGGAGCACTAAAACCTTCATTTCGCTCCTTGTTTGGTCAGCTATTGTAGCTTTATCATTTTGATATTTGTGTTTTGTTGGAAACTCATATGTCGGGACCCAGCCTTCAGCGCTTTCGGCGGCGAGTCTTCCGTTCTTGGAGTTCCTATGCAGTGGACTCCAATGGTCTATCTGAGGGCATTCTGGCTTTATGGCGGGACCCCTCTATCCATGTTGATGCTTTTCATCGCTGCCACCAGCAGGTGGCCTTGGTTGTATCGGAGGGGACTGCTCCGCCCTGGCTGCTTCTGGGTGTCTATGCTAGCATGGACTATCGGGAGCGGCGTTGTATATGGTCTGAGATTCTTACTTTCTTAGCCCAGGGCCTCCCCATCCTCATTGTTGGTGACTTCAATTGTATTATGGGTGCTACAGAGAAGCGTGGGGGTTGTTGATTTGTGGATACTCCGAACTCTAATGAGTTTTGCTCCTTCATTTTCTATGTTGGGCTTTTTAAGTTGGGCTTTTTGGCCCTGTAGTTTACTTGCTGTAATAATCGTCAGGGCTCACCTCGGGTGTGGGAATGTCTAGATTGGGCTATGGCCTCCGCTGGATGGTTGCAGTCTTTTCCCCATGCTTCTACTACTCATCTCCCTCGGATTGCGTTGGACCATTGCCCTCTGCTCATCTCCACAAAGCCATCTTCTCTGTGTCGGGGACCTTTTCGGTTTGAGCAGTTTTGGACGTATTATTTGATGTAGGACCAATTTGCATGCAAGTAAATTTTATATGATTAATGATTGTAGTTGATTAATCTTTCGAAGTAATAGCCTAAGAGGAATTCTGGAAAACTCACAGTAACTCTGCACGCGAAATAGTTCCATAGAAAAGTAAAGAAGAAAGACCGTCAAGGCTAAGAAGCCTCGGTAGGGCTTGCTCTCATTCAATAAAGTTACTAGTAGATTAGAGGGGGTGTACCTAGCATGAGAAAAAGATCAAACTACTGAAGGGGTCACTCTGCCTGACGGATGGGCCCTAGATGACTAAGCCCCGAGCCCACGAATCTACGGCCAAGTATCCGTTGACCTGGATGATGATCACCTTGAATCCTGGATTCGTGGCTACTAAGGGATATGCAAGATCACCATACAAGGGCTAATAAGAAAAGAGAAAATCAGAATAAAGGTAAAGAGATGAAGAAGAAGTGAAAAAGGAGGTGGGAGCGGCCGAGGATCCTTGGGCATCCCCTGGATGGGGCATGGCAGCGGCTAGGGCTCTTGGGCAGCTGCTTGGAGGGGTGCAAGGGATGGCTAGGGTTTGGGGCATCCACTAGTGGATGGCAAGAAGGTGGCTAGGGTTTAAGGTTGGGCGGCTTGCATGCAGGCATCCACAGGAGCAATAACACAAGAACACCAAGGAAAATATGACTCAAAATAACTTATTGATTGTATTGATTGATTGAAAGATTTGATGCTTTTTTTTTTCATATAAGAGGGTCTCTTTTATAGGATAAGAGACTTGGGGCCCAAGTAAATACAAATATGAAAATAAAAAGAGGTGCCCATTTTTATGAAAGAAAATTCAAAATAATTTCGAAATTGGCATCCACTTTCTTCCTAAAATGTGGATTAAGTGGCGCTCTTTGAGTTTGAATACATGAAAAAAATTCAAAATTTAGTAATTTGGGTGGCCATATTGGGCGTCCTTCACTTGTTTCTTTGGGCTGAATTCAGGGTTGAAATTTTTAAAAGAACCGGATGGCAATATGGGCATCCTTCACTGCTGCAATTTAGGACTAAAAATTTAAATCTGGATGGCATTCATTTGGACGTCCCTTCACTACTTCTATGTGTAGACCTTGTCTTCTTCTTCCATACTGGTGTCTCCTCTTGTAAGCTAAATAAAATTACTACAGGACTCATATTAAAATAAATTAAACTGGACAGAATTCAAATTAAGATAAACTGAACTGGATGGGACTTAAATTAAAATAACTAAACCTAATTTCTAAACTCAAGACTTGAATAAAAACTAATCAGATATCCATAGAGGGTTAAGAATCCTCTGCCTGATCTTGATGCCTGCACCAATTCTCTCAGGGTGGAAAGAACTCGACCCCATCGAGTATGGGTCATTCTAGCTCTGTTATCTCTCTAGTAGTTCTGGATCGAGGTGCTGCAAGTCCTCTCGAGTAATCCATGAATCATCAGATTCAGAGCGACCCTGTCATCAGATCAGATAGCATTGATAACCGTGGTTCTGGATTGTAATGGCTTGATCATCTAGGATAAGCTCGATTCGCTCTCCTCGCTCAGACAAAATTTATGGTGGACACTCTTGGGTAGGCTCGCTCATGAAAGGAGGGTTAGGTCCAAAGTAATCACTAGGAATTGCTGTCGGTTCCCTATACTCCACTAGGTCTGCAATATTGAAGGTTGAGCTAATGTCCCAATCCGAGGGCAGATCTAGCACATAGGCATTGGGTCCTACCTTCTCTATCACTTTAAAGGGGCCAGCTCCGCAAGCGTGAAGTTTCTTAACGGTCCCTGGCGAGAACCGTTCAGGCCTAAGCCTAACCATGACATAATCCCCTACACCAAACTCTTTGGCTCTGCTTCGGGAGTTAGCCAGTCTTTTATAAGTTTCATTACATAGATTTATTTTATGACTAATGTCCTTATGTAAGTCTCTGATATGCTGTGCAAATGCTTGTGTAGACTCTGAGACTCGTGTGTGAAGGGGTAAAGGAATTAAATCAAGTGGACGATTAGGCTTGTACCCATGAATTATCTCAAATGGACTCTTGCTCGTAGACCTATTCACTGAGCTATTGTAGGTGAACTCTGCACGAGGTAGCAATAGATCCCACGTCCCTAGGTATTTTCCTACAAGGTACCCAAGAAGGTTTCCTAGACTACGGTTCATTACTTCAGTTTGTCCATCCGTTTGGGGATGAAAGGCTGTAGAAAAATTAAGTTTGGTCCCTAACAGATGCCATAGCATTTTTTAAAAGTAGCTAGTGAACCTAACATCCCTATCAGAAACAATGGTCTTGGGTAGGCCATGGAGCTTGACCACACTGTCTAAGAAAAGTCGGGCTATCCTAAATGCGTCAAAGGTTTACGAACAAGGGATAAAGTGTACCATCTTAGAGAACCTATCGACCACTACAAATATGGAGTCGTGCTTCTTCTGGGTCTTAGGTAATTTTAGAATGAAGTCCATACTGAGGTCTTGCCAAGGACGATCAGACACTGGCAAAGGAGTATATAGACTGGTGTTCTGCTTCTGCTGTTTTACAATGACACAAGTTCGACATTGGACCACTATCAGGGTAAGGACCCTTTTTAATCCTGGCCAGTAAAATTGGTTCTCTATCGCTAGGATAGTCTTATCTCTTCCAAAATGACTAGCTAATCCCTCAGCGTGCGTTTCTTAGACTAAGAACTCTCTAAGTGATGTCCTAAGGATACAAAGTCTATTGCCACTAAAAAGGTAACCATCCTAGATGGTATAATCTCCACTGGTACTGGATGGTCTTAGCCGAAGGGTCTTATGAATTTCACCAAAGTCAGAGCAGGTCTCATACTCATCTTTTATTCGGTTGAACCCTATAACTTCAGTGCTAACAGTACTTAACAATAAAGACTTACAGCTTAGGGCATCTGCTACCTTATTTTCTACCCTAACACGGTGTTTCGGGATAAAAGTATATGCCTGAATGTATTCAACACATTTGCCATGCCTAGAATTGAGCTTCTTTTGGGAGTTCAGAAATCGGAGTACCTCATGATCAGAAAATAAAACAAACTCCTGCAGTAGTAAGTAATGTCTCCAATACTTAAGGGCCTATACTACCATATAGAATTCCTTATCATAGGTGAAATATCTAAGTTTAGCTTCATTTAGTTTTTCACTAAAGAAAGCTATGGGATAATTTTCTTAGCTTAACACTCCACCTATGCCTACTCCCGATGCGTCGCATGCAACCTCAAACACATTAAAAAAGTCTAAAAGTCTAAGTACGGGTGCATGAGTCATCCTATCCTTAATCTCTAGAAAGGACTTATTAGCTGACTTAGTCCACTCGAAATTATCCTTCCTAATACAATCAGTGATGGGTGCGATGATGGTGCTAAATCCCCTAATGAATCTCCCATAAAAGGTTGCTAGGCCATGAAAGCTGTGGACATCGTGGACATTCATGGGTACTGGCCACTCTACGATCGACCTAACCTTTTCAGGATCCGCTAAGACACCTTCTGAGGTTACCACAAAATCTAGAAAGATAACCCTATGCGTTATGAAATCATACTTTTTAAGGTTTACATAAAGACAATTCTCTCTAAGGGTCTGACAGATTAATCTGAGATGGTTAAGATGGTCTTCTTTGGTCTTGCTATAAATTAATATATCATCAAAATAGACCATTAAGAATTTTTTTATGTACTCTTTTAGAACTTGAGTCATGATTCTTATGAATGTACTAGATGCATTTGAAAGTCCAAAAGGCATCACGACCCATTCAAACATACCATCTCTAGTCTTAAATGTAGTCTTCCACTCATCCCCTGGTCTAATTCTAACCTAATGATAACCACTCTTAAGGTCTATCTTGGAAAAGATGGTGGCACCTACCATTGTGTCTAACATATCATCTAATCTAGGAATAGGGAACCTATATTTGATAGTGATTTTATTGATGGCCCTACTGTCCACACACATTCTCCAGGTACCATCCTTCTTAGGGGTTAAGAGTGCAGGAACTGCACAAGGGCTTAAGCTCTCTCTAATGAATCCTTTTCTAAGTAATTCTTCCACTTGTTTCTGTAGTTCTTGATGCTCAATGGGGTTCATCCTATAATGGGGAAGGTTTTGGAGGGTGGATCCTGGGATCAGGTCAATGGCGTGTTGGATGTTTCTCAGGGATGGTAATTGATCAGGCAACTCTTCAGGGAAGACATCCTTAAATTACTCTAGGGTCTCAATTACTTTAGTGGGTTATTCCTTTTGGACTGATTCATAGATCTCTTTAGTGGTCAAAATCCAAATAGAGTTACCCTCAATGATGTCCTTTTCTAATTCCTTAGCTTTAATCAGATTAACTCTTGGCTTGCTATCCTTAAGGCTACTAGATCCTTTCTTGATTGGGTCCCTAGGTAGAACTGAATGTATTACATACTTGTTTCTATTGTGTTTAAAAGAGCAAATATTGGATCGACCAAACAAGGTGGCATCGTGATCGTAAAGCCATGGTCGACCTAATATAATACTACTAACACCCATAGGAATTATATCGCACCCGATGTTTTCTTCATAATTTTACAATTTGATTAGTATTTGGCATCTAGACTTGATTGGGATAGAGGTGGAATCTACCCACAAGACCTTATAGAGGGACTATGATGAGAAACTATGGTCAATCCTAATGATTTAACTGTATTGACAGAAACGACATTGACACAACTCCCGCTATCAACTATTATCTTGAGCACCTTATCCCCTATCTTAACAAAAGTTTATAGGATGTTAGTCCTACGCCAATCTTCCTGGTCCTTAGTTTGAGTCTAGGTCAAGATACATCTAACCACTCCTAGTAGATCTTTAGAATCAGATGTTTTCTCCTCTCCATCATACTCATCTATCATATGGGTATCAGCCTCATAGACCTCTCCCTCAGGCTCAACTAGGGGCTCGGACTCAGTCTCAGGTAACTCATCTATATGAAGGGATCTGACTAGGCATTGGCTGATCATATGCCCTGGTTTGTTGCATCTAAAGCGTTTGATCTAGGGGTTGGGATTTCTCTGGATCTCTACAGATTTGCCCTTAGTCTCTCTCTGGGGTATAGGGGTACTATTCTGGTGTCGACTTAACTCGGTTCGGCTTGTACTGGGTTGGCTAGTGTTGGGTCGACTCGGGTAAGTCTGGTGGGGGTCTGAGTACTGGATAGGTCTGAAACGACTAGGATAGGCCTGGCTAGATCCTGGATATGGGCTAGGGCTCTTGGTAGCCTCTTATCTATGATAGGGTGGCCCTTTCTGAAAACGTTCATAATCCCTAGCAACTTGGTAAGCTTCTTCTAAATCATGTACCCTTCTCAGGTAGATTTCTCTTTGAATATATGCTCTCAGGCCATACCTAAACTTGGATAGGATGACTTCCTCATAGTGAACGATATTACACCTCATGGTATACTCTTGGAATGTAGCAATATATTCATTCACAGTTTTGCTACCCTGAATTAATCCCTGCCACTGGTCCAATAGGCTTTGGTCATACGATGTAGGGACATAATTGGACCGAAGTCTTGCCTTCATGGCATGCCAGGTAACTATGGGGTCCCTACCCTCTAGTGCTTGCCTTCGCTCTATAATGGTACAGTATAACCTAGCCTGTCATACTAACTTGAGCTTGGCAAATCTAAACTTATGCTCCTCAGACATATCGTACCAGTCAAAGTACTGATCCATCTTTTTCTCCTAATTTAGATAGTCCTTAGGATCCATAGAGCCATCGAAAGTAGGTGCTTCAAGTCTGGCACTTCTAAGGGCTCTTTCTTTTTGGTCTACTGCCTTATGATTGGGTCTCCTAGGGAGGACATCTAGGACTGGATCAGATCGAGGTGGTCTCCTAGGCCCATCCCCAAAGTGAGTATCATGATGTGGAGGTCCCCTAGGGTTTGGCCTTATGTAGAGGTCAGGCTATTGGGCTCTCCTAGGATGAGGTGGGGTCTCATAATCAGACCCAGTATGGGCCTCACGGCCTTCTTCTAGGATGCCTAACCTAGTTTCGACTTGATCGAACCTGGACCCTAATCTAGTCTTAGATTGCTTGATGTCTTGGTTCATTCAGGCTAGTTGTTCAGTGATGATCCTTAAGTGATCCTCAATATTTTGATTAGCCATGGGTTCAGCTTGTAATGAAGGTGGTGACGGGCGAAAAGATGCTCCTGATCTAGTGCACATGCAAGCACGATCAAGCACACAAGACACAGACTGACTCGGACTACGGTATGCTAGACCTAGTCATCCAGAGTAAAGGATTTGGCTTAATGCAAGCCAATCTAACAGTAACTCTTCAATTGGCCAGTTGAGACAGGTGGGAGGAGGAGAGGCTTATTTCGCAAATTACAGGTGCCTAATTAGAATAACCCGAACACTCCGCTTAAGTCGTTTGACATTTGACCTCCCTTCTAGACATCAATTTCAGAGCACACGCCAGATTGATTTGTACTAGTCTCCTTCAGTACACTAGACCGACTGTTGGTGTCCCTAGCCTTCTAGGGCAAATATCAATTAAGTTGCTACTTAGTTTTAGATTAGAGGCTTGGGATCGAAATGCATGGATAGTTGTTTTGAGCCAAGAAAGGAATCTCAATCCCTCCCTTATCTGACATCAATGAGAGCCCTTAAGAGTAATTTAATGTAGATGAATGACATGCAAAATACAAACCCTAATCCAGAAATCTATAAATAGCAATAAATCTCAGAAATTTTTTTTTTCATAGATCGAATTAAATCCTCAAAAATTAACAAAAAAATACCTTCAATTATATTGAATTCAGAGAAATAAATTT
>UESW01004835.1:0-63143 GCA_900491605.1 Calamus simplicifolius
ATCACTGATCATGTATTATACATGATCGAGAAGATAGCACTCCTAAGCAAGCTCGGCTTTCCCCTACATGAGCAGTTGGAAAAATATGCGATATTGAATTCCTTGCCTCAATCCTTCCGATCTTTTCTTACTCATTATCGAATGACAAAGCCTGCAGTTAACTACCATGGTTTATTGGGGTTGTTACAGAACTTTGAGAAGGATAACCAGCTCTCTAAGGGTTTTATTAATGTGGTTGAAGGACTTAAGGCAGGGCGTCATCCCTTTGGGAAAGGAAAGAAGAAAAAGAATAAGAAAAAGGTGCAACATGCTAGGACATTTATAAGGGGTCAGATGCAGAAGAAAAAGTTGATAAAGTCAGGCTGAATGCTTTCATTACAAGCAAGGGCACTAGAAGAGTAACTGTCCTCTTTACATTGCTACACTTGATCTAAACAGGCCAAAGAAGAAAAAGGAACAAGATGTTGCTCAATAAGGTATTTATATGATAACAACTTAAATTTTTCTATATATGATAATCAGACCTGGGTATTGGATACCGGGAGTCCTTTTAACATTTGCAATTCATTGCAGGGACTACAGGTCACTAAAAGATTTGAAGATAATGAAATTCCTCAATGTTAGGAATGAAGATTAGTTCCAATGCTGGCATTAGGAGTTCTTGAAATGGTTTTCAATAGAAATGTCATTGGACTAAATGATTATCATTTTTTCCCAACGTTCTTGTTGAACGTAATTTCTATAGGCCTTCTGGCAAAAAGTAATTATGAAATTTCAATAAAGGATGTTACTTTGAATATCATTGTGAATGGAGTCACTATAATGTCTGAACATTTATCTAATGGCATTTATATATTATCACAGCCTGTGAATGTAGTGTACAAATCAAGTAAGCACCCTATAATAACTGATGTCACATATGTTTATTTTTGGCACCATCGGCTAGGTCATATCAACAAAAATAGATTAAATAGGTTAACCCAGGAGAGCATCCTTCAAGTTGATGATGTGAATCCTATTTTTTTGGTAAAATGATCAAGTCATCTTTTACTGAAAAAGGTGAAAGAGCCAAAGAGCTGTTGGATCTAGTATACTAATGTATGTGGACCAATGACACTTGTGCCAAAGGACAATATTACTACTTCATTACTTTTACAGACGACTTTCTAGGTTCGGTTATTCTATCTTATGAAACATAAATCTGAGTCGTTTGAAATGTTCAAACTATATCATAAAAAAGTAAAAAATAAACAGGAAAGTGTGTTAAGATCCTTCGATCAGATCGAGGAGAATACCTTTCAAATGAATTTGTGACATATCTAGGAAAGAATGAGATTCTCTCCCAATGGACTCCTTCAGGAACACCGCAGCATAATGGTATCGAAAAGAAGGAATCGAACCCTGTTAAACATGGTTCGGTCCATAATGGGTTTTGCAAGCTTGCCAATATCATTTTGGGAATATACATTAGAATCAGCTTGTCATATTCTCAATAAGGTTCCAAGTAAATTTGTTCCTAAAACTCCACATGAGATGTTATATGGACGTAAACCGGTTATCACCTATTTGAGAGTCTGAGGGTCCGGCTTCTGTGAAACGTGCAAAATCAGACAAACTTGAACCCAAATCAGACAAATATTTTTTTATCAGCTATCCGAAAGAAACCAAAGGATATTACTTCTTCAATACTGAAGAATAAAAGTTGTTCATCATTAATAGAGCAGATTTTCTTGAGGAGTTCCTTAGGGAAGAAACAACACAAACCGTTGAACCCTTAGAATCTGAGTTGATTAGATCAAACTCAAAACCCATTTTAGATGCACCATTAAGGCGATCAGATAGAGTACCACATCAACCGGATAGATACTTAGGTTTCTTGGTCCGGAACAAGGATCCTATTGAGCTCGATGAGAAAACAAGGATCCAATCACCTATATGGATGCTATGCAAAGGATTAACTCCGACAAATAGCTTGATGCCAAGAAATCTGAACTTAATTCCATGAAGGACAATAATGTATGGATATTAGTTGACCCACCCGAAAGGATAAAACCCATAGAGTGTAAGTGGGTTTTCAAAAGGAAAAAAAGTACAGAGAAAAAAGGTAGAGACTTATAAAGCACATCTGATTGCCAAGGAGTATCATCAACGTTATGGTATTGACTATGACGAGACATTTTCTTCTATGACAATGCTGAAATTCATTCGGATTATGCTAGTCATGCAGCACACTTAGATTATGAAATTGACAGATGGATGTTAAAACGCTTTTTTAAATGGTAATTTAGAAGAACAGGTGTATATGATACAGCCTAAATGTTTTATATCTAAAGATGAGTCTAAAGTGTGCAGGCTATAGAAGTCCATTTATGGACTTAAGCAAGCATCTAGTAGTTGGAACATACGATTTGATAATGTGATCAAATCTTATGGCTTTGTTAAGAATAAAGAAGAACCTTGCATCTATAAATGGGCTAACAATTCAGTTATTGTATTTCTTGTTGATGACATTCTCTTAATCGGAAATGATATCTCTGCATTACAAGGGATAAAGATATGGTTATCATCATAATTCTCCATGAAAGATCTGGGAGAAGCATTCTACATCCTAGGGATGAAGATCTATAAAGATAGATCTAAGAGGATGCTTGGTTTATCCCAATCTATGTACATTGATACCGTACTAAAGAGATTTAACATGGAGAATTCTAAGAAAGACTATCTTTCGATAGGCCATGGAATTAATCTTTCCAAGAAGGATTGTCCAATAACTCCTTAGGAAAGAGAGCGCATGAGACGAATTCCATATGCTTCGACAGTGGGATCGATTATGTACACCATGAATGTACAAGACCAGACGTAGCATACTCACTAGGAGTAGTAAGTAGATACCAGTCTGATCTAGAAAAAAAACACTGGACAAGTTGTTAAGACAATCCTTAAGTATTTGCAAAATACTAAGGACTAGTGGTTAATCTATGGAAAGTCTGATTTAAAACTTATGGGATTACTGATTCCAGTTTCCAATCAGATCGTAATGACAGAAAAAGTGTGTCGGGTTTCATGTTTATCCTGAATGGTGGAGCTATCTGCTGGAAAAGTTTCAAGCAACATACAGTGGCAGATGATGGAAAGAAAAACCTAGGCGATCCATTTACTAAAGCACTAAGCATCAAGGAGTTTGATGACTATAAGTTGAAGATGGGTATTAGATATTATAATGAGTGGCTTTAGGCTAAGTGAGAGTTTGTTAGGAATTGTATCATAAAGCCAATCATGTGGTCGCAAACACTTTTGAGGACCTTCAAAGATAAATCCTTCTTTATCGTAAAAGAAAATCCTAAGAGCTTCATTACTATTAGGAGTTTTAAGAAGATGTTCTTATAATGAATAAATTGCTAAATAACTTTTATTAATATATAATTTATATACTATGACAAGGCCATAGCACTATCAATTATAGGACGTTGTATATCATATTTGTTGGTTGTCCTCTTAACCAAGGAGTGTAGAGACACTGGTATGATATACAGGTGAAAGTAGGAGTACATTTCACCGAACATGACTCATTTTCGGACACTGCTATCAAAAGTTGATTCGAGAAGATATGGCTATAGTATCCTTAAGACCTGAAGATCACAACTGATGACTTGAAGCAATTCACTGTACTTAGGTGTCGAACCACCTAGATTTTTAATCCAGCTACGAAAGGTTACTGAGTGTAGTTAAGTACTTATGGTAGTCAGTTGTGGATCAAGATGGAATTGCCCTACCCATATTAAAAGGAGAAATGCTTGTGTTTCAACTTAGCAAGACCTTGGTCAAGGACTTCATGTGAAGGTCAGATAATCACTAAAGTTGAAATCACTTTATGGATTTGCTGTTTAGAGTTGACAGGCTCTTAAGCCATTCTTAGCATTTGTGGTTAAAAGGATGAATTATATGGTAACTATTTCTTAGGGTTCTTGAAGTTTGGTCGGCAACTCTTCGATCTATCCGAACATCGAGTTCCATTGCTAGATAGGCACATCGATTAGTATAGAAAATTATTCCTATGCTACCGGCTTAGGTTCGAACCTAGAGAGTCACACGCATTGAAGTTCCCCAGGATAATCTATTTGCTGATCAACGATTGAGAATCATATGATTTAATTAATCAATTTGATTGATTGAATTATATTAATTAGGTTAAGTACAAGTGAATAAGATTCAATTAGGTTTAAGTCTATTAGATGGACTAATCAATTTTAAATATTGATTTGAAATTAGATTTGATTTGGATTTTAATAGATTCAGGACTAGCCAAATTTGATTTGGGCTAGGACCATGATCTATGTGGGTTCAATTCAATAAATTTAAATCAGCTTAAACCAAAACCCAAATCCAAACCCCATGTGTGAAAAGGGTTTTTTCACATGAGGATCTCACATGATGAGATAACTAAAATCTCATCTTATGATAAATTAATTTTTATGCAGAATTTAGTGTATAACTTTTAATCTTCTCCAAACGGTTCCTAAGTTTAAGGAAGATAATGAATTTTGCTAATTCCTAGAAGGTTCATCTTTGGAAGAGTAATTCACACAACTCTCTGTGCATTGACAAGAGTATAAATTAATGTGTCTTTTTGAAAAAGCACACCACACAACTCTCCATGCATTGACGAGAGTGTGAATTAATGTGCCTTTTTGAAAAAGCACTCCACAAACTATCCGTGCATTGACAAGTGTGTGAAATTAATGTGCCTCTTTGGTTTTTGATGTGACTGATCCAACGCTGTTAGAACCATGAAGGAAGGAAACCGACGGAGCCCTCCTTTGGCCTAAAGGGCCTTCGGCCACGGTAGGTTTATGGCCTCATAAAGCCATGCGCACCCAATTGCTCTGAGCTCCATGGCCGAGAGCTCCAAGGCCGAGAGCTCCATGGCCAACAGCTCCAAGGCCGACAGCTCCATGGCCGCTCCAAGGCCGAGAGCTCCATGGCCGACGCCTCTAAGGCCAAGAGCTCCATGGCCGATAGCTCCATGGCCGACAGCTCCAAGGCCGAGAGTTCCATGGCCGACAGCTCTAAGGCCGACACCTCCATGGCCGACACCTCCAAGCTGCCAAGCTCCCTCGCCGTTAACAGTGCCATGCAAGTGAACAGAGCCTTGTACGTGAACAGTGCCATGCAAGCTCATCCAAGGGCATGAGCAGGGCCACGCAAGCACTCCTATACTCGACACTCTACGAGGGACAGTTGGCTTCAACTCAACATCATCCTTCTCCCCCAACGGCTGTACCTTGGGACCCACACGACCCACGAGATGAGAAATTGCGAGCTCAATCACACGGTCCGGCGCACTCCGCCCATCTCGGTCTCGCGTCGGTCTCAGCAACGCGTCAGCGTCGGCTTCGGCAACGGCCCACTTCGACACGGCATCGGTCTCAGCAACGGCGTCGGCATCGACCTCCGCATGGCCTTGGGCCCATCTCCTTCAGGCCCACCCCGATCTTGGTGTCGGCCGCGGCCCGCTTCGACATGGCGTCGGTCTCGGCAAGGGCATCGGCATCGACCTCCGCGTGGCCTTGGGCCCATCTCCTCGCGGCCCGCCTCGATCTTGGTGTTGGCCGCGGCCCGCTTCGACACGGCATTGGCATCGACCTCCGTGCGGTCTTGGGCCCATCTCCTCCGCGGCCCTTGATCTTGGTGTCGGCCGCGGCCCGCTTCGATGCGGCGCCGGTCTCGGTCTGGTGTCGGCCTCAGCGGCAGAGGCCGACAAGCATCCGCTTGCTGCAAGGAATTCCACGTGGCTTTACCAAGATCACGGGCGGTCACCAAATATTATGAACCGGCAATTACTAAGGTCACGGACGGTTTCCAAAAAATTAAGAGGCGTACTTATGACATACGTTTAGCAGTTAGTATGCCCACTTACGAAGAACGGAAGATATTACTCGGCTGTTACCAGTGAAGGGTAAGAGGGACCCCCGAACAGGTATATAAAGACCCCAATCCCCCAACGGGAGGGGGGGAAAAAACTCAATCTCTACTCTCATCAAAAAATTCTACTGTTCTACAAGTCACTAACTTGGGCGTTGGAGGGTCCCCACGGAATCACCGGTCCGGGACTTTTCTTGCAGGCCCCAGAAAGGAGACGGTGACCTTTCTACATCCTCGAAGGTCTGCAGAGATCTCAGCTCACCCGGCGCTCATCAAAAGTGATTTGATTGGTCGGTGCTGAAGGTCTGAGATCTCAGCTCACCCGGCGCTCATCAAAAGTGATTTGGCAGCAACAGATTGGCACGCCAGAAAGGGGGGCGCTAGTTCTCCCTGTGACAGACTCCGATTCTGCGAAAGAGACGATGGTGACCACACGAGCACAGGAGGCTTCCACCAGTCAAGCCGCGGAGCGCATTCCGCGGGCTGATCAAACGGAGGCCAACCTCCGTGTTCCGCCCCCTGCCCAGATGAGCCAGCCTGACCGGTTGGAGGTTCTATCTCACCAAGTTCAGAACCTATGCGGTGGTACGGGGATTGCAGGAACGCTACTTTGCAGCGCACCTCAGCTCCCTGCCCGGCGAACGGGTGCGGGGAACAGTTCTATCCCATCAGGGCGGGACCCGCCCGAGGCCTCCCATCACTCGCTTTCGGGAGACCGTCGTCAAGATGCCTCAAAGCGACGATCTCTCTCCCACTCGCCTCCTGAGCCCCATCCCCGAGAGGCCTCAGGGCGACGGCGGTCCCCTTCCCGTCATTCTGGTCGCTCCTATCGATGCCGAGATGGATCCAGACGGGCGCGTTCCTTACCTCGGCGGCCTGCCCCAGCTTCATCTTCTGATTCTTCTACAGATGACGCCCAGCGGAAGACTACCCGACGGCTCGACGAGTATCACCGACGGTTGGAGGAGCTTAGCCGCCGGATCACCAATCCTCATGGAGCGGACTACGACCATCGCCCCCCGCTTTCCCGGCGTATCATGGAGGAACCGGTCCCGCCCCATTTCGTCTCCCACAACTGGACCCATACGACGGCACGACGGACCCATTGGACCACCTGGAGAGCTACAAGGTCTTTATGCGGGTCCAGGGAGCGACGGACTCCCTTCTATGTGTCGCCTTTCCGGCCACCCTCCGAAAGGCGGCACGTGCATGGTATTCCCGTCTGCCACCACGCAGCATCGATTCATTCCGTCATCTCGAATGAGCTTTCCTGGCCCACTTTGATGCGAGCCGAAGATCCCACGAGTGGCGGATAGTCTATTTGCTATCCAGCAGAGGAACGGCGAGACCCTAAAAGACTTTGTCGCCCGGTTCAAGGACGCAGCGCTAGAAGTATATAATCTAGATGATTCCGTAGCCACCTTGGCATTAAAACGGGGACTTCGTCCTTCCAGGTTCGCCTATTCTCTAGACAAGAAGCCCCCGAGCTCTTATGCCGAACTTCTAAGCCGTGCACAAAAATACATCCGTGCGGACGAGGCAGATTCCTCCAGGAGGGAGGCTGATAAGAATCCTAACAAGAAACCAATACCCACCGAGCAGGCCGGAGCGCGACCTCGGAAGACTGAGCCCCCTCACCGCCCAGACCGCCGGCCGCAGACGCTTGTTCCTAAGGAGCAATTCACTCCCCTCATGGCTCCGATATCCCACATCCTGCTGGAAATCGAGGAAGAACCTTACTTCAAGCGTCCGCTCCCCCTGAGGTCGGGGACCCCCGCAATAAAGAGCTCTACTGTCGGTATCATCGAGATTATGGTCACGACACCGAAGACTGCCGCCACCTGAAGAGGGCCATTGAAGAGCTTGTCCAGCAGGGTCACTTGGGCAAGTTTGTCCGAAGGGGAAACCCTCCTATTCCAGGCCCAGCGGTGCCTCCTACACTCCAGGCCGGTGCAGACAGCGCCCCTACGGAGAAGACCATAGCCATGATTTCCTAGGGGGCAGGCGGCAGTTCAAAGAGACAGCGGGAGGGAGTAGACCCCGTAATTCCTTTCTTTGGAAAGGACTTAGATGGAGTAGTCAACAAAAACGACGACGGCGTGGTGGTATCCATGACCATAGCCAAGCATCCTGTGAAACGAATCTTGGTTGATAGTGGTAGTTCTGTGGACGTCCTGAGCTATGAGGCTTTTGTTCGAATGAACCTCTCTGAGTCTTCCCTTCGGCCTGTCACTACGCCTTTAATGGGCTTCACGGGAGACTCTATGAGTGCCGAAGGAGAAATTGCCCTCCCTGTCACGGCTGGGACATCGCCGCATCATAGCACGGTGGTCATAAACTTCCTGGTGGTTCGGGTCCCACTGGCTTACAACCATCTTGGGGAGACCAGGGTTGAATATGCTAGATGCTGTCATCTCCACCAAGAGATTGTTGGTAAGATTTCCCACCGACGAAGGAGTCGAGAAATGAAAGGAGAGCAAAGCCCGCCGCGCTGTGCTACCACTTGTCTCCCAGTCCGCTGGAGGCCGCGTCGGCAATGACCTCTGGGCCGCTTGACCCCCGAGACCCGGGAGGGAGGGGGGAGCCGGCCGAGCACCTTCTGACCCTTCCCTTAGGAGATGAACCGACAAGGACCATCCAGGTCGGGGCGCTACTACCGAAGAGGCGCGCGATCGACTCCTCGCTTTCCTGCGAGCCAACGCCGACGTCTTCGCATGGTCTGCCGCCGACATGCCAGGCATCCCTGAGGAGGTAATCACTCATCGGCTCAACCTTAAGCCAAAGTGTCGGCCGGTCCGACAAAAGAAAGGAGCTTCGCTCCGGACAAACAGAGAGCTATCGACGAGGAGGTTCGCAAGCTGGTGGCTGCAGGGCATGTCCGGGAAGTTCATTACCCCGAGTGGTTGGCCAACGTGGTGATGGTTCGCAAGACTAATGGGAGCTGGAGGATGTGTGTAGACTTCACTGATCTCAACAAAGCATGCCCCAAAGACAGCTTTCCCTTGCCTCGGATCGATCAGCTGGTGGACGCTACATCCGGCCATGAGGTCCTTAGTTTCATGGATGCTTTCTCCGGATACAATCAAATCAGGATGAACCCGGTGGATGAGGAAGCCACCTCCTTCATAACTGAGAAGGGGCTGTATTGCTACAAGGTGATGCCATTTGGATTAAAGAACGCGGGAGCCACCTACCAAAGGCTAATGAATAAAGTCTTCGAGAACCAGATAGGACGCAATATGGAGGTATACGTAGATGACATGTTGACCAAAAGTGTCCATGCCACCGACCATATCACCGACCTAACGGAGACTTTTGACAACCTTCGTCGATGCCAAATGAGGTTGAATCCGCGCAAGTGTGCATTTGGAGTGACAGCCGGAAAGTTCTTGGGTTTCATGGTGACCCGCCGAGGATCGAGGCAAATCCAGACAAAGTTCAAGCCATTCTGGACATGAGGTCACCTACCAACAAGAAAGAAGTACAACGCCTGACGGGGAGGGTGGCGGCCTTGAGCCGTTTCCTATCCAGGTCCGCCGAGAGATGCCTGCCTTTCTTCAGGGCACTCCGCAAGGTCAACGGATTCGAATGGACGAAAGAATGTCAGAAGGCGTTTGAGGGACTAAAGGAATTCCTCTCTACCCCGCCACTATTATCCAAGCCAACAAGTGGAGAAGAACTCCTTCTGTACCTCAGCTTCTCCCGAGGCCGTTAGTTCTGTATTGGTCCGCGTGGACACCAATGGCATGCAAAAATTGGTGTATTATACAAGCAAGGTGCTCCACGATGCGGAGACCAGATACTCGAAGATTGAGAAGATCATCTTTGCCTTGATCGTGTCTGCCCAGCGCCTACGGCCATACTTCCAAGCCACCCGATTGCAGTGATCACAGACCAACCTCTGAAGATAATTCTCGCTCGCCCAGATACTTCGGGTCGGTTGGCGAAGTGGGCGCTCAAGTTGGGGGAGTTTGATCTATCTTTTCGCCCTCGGTCGGCCATGAAATCCAGGTCCTGGCAGATTTTTTGGTCGAGTGCACTTGGGGCGAGGAGCAGCCCGAAGAGGCCTCGGCGGACCCCTCACCTTTCGGCACCAGAGACGATGAATGGGTTCTGCATGTAGACGGGGCGTCAAATTCTCAAGGAGCGGAGCAGGCCTCATCTTGGCCAACCCGGATGGAGTTGTAGCCGAGTGTGCACTCCGTTTCCTCTTTTCAGCCACCAATAACCAGGCAGAATATGAAGCTCTGTTGTCTAGGATAAAGTTAGCCCGAGAGCTCGGGGTGAAGCGCCTTAGGGCATTCACTGACTCCCAGCTGGTCACTGGCCAAATCGCGGGAGAGTATGAAGCAAAAGATCCCATCATGTCCCGCTACCTAAGTATGGTACAGTCGCAGCTTCTCTCTTGGCATATTTCAACGTTAGCTATATCCCCCGAGGGAAAAATGCTAGAGCCGACGCCTTGTCCCATCTCGCCACCTCAGCTGACGGAACGTTGGGAAAAGCTTATGTGGAGCATCTAGAAGCCCCAAGTATTGACGCAACAAGAGAAACTCTGCCAATTGAGCAGGAGCCTTCCTGGATGGATCCCTACATCCGATACCTTACCAACGGTACCCTCCCAGAAGACCCTGCCGAAGCCAAGAAACTCAAGAGACGGACCCCGAAGTTTTTCATAATGGATGGAAAACTCTATCGCAGGTCGTTCTCATACCCAGTTCTCAAGTGTGTTGGCCCCACCAAAGCAGATTACATCTTGCGGGAGATACATGAAGGTATATGCGGAAGCCATTTGGGGGGCAGGGATCTCGCATACAAAGCCCTACGGCAAGGGTATTACTGGCTGACAATGAAGGAGGATGCGTCTGAGCTTGTCAAAAGGTGTGACAGCTGCCAGCGCCATGCTAATATTCAACATCAGCCGGCATCCCAGCTAACCCCCCTGGCCGCACCCTGGCCCTTCGCCAGTGGGGTATGGACATCTTGGGACCATTCCCTCCGGCCTTCGGACAACGTAAGTTCCTAGTGGTAGCAGTTGATCATTTTACCAAATGGATTGAGGCTGAGGCCTCGCCAAAATCACGGAAAGCAAAGTAAGATCCTTCTTCTGGAAGTCGGTCGTGTGCCGATTTGGACTGCCGCACACCCTTGTCACTGATAATGGCCGACAGTTTGACAACACGGCCTTCCGAGAATTCTGCAGCGGCCTAGGCATTCATCAGCGGTTCACCTCTATGGGGCACCCCCAGACCAATGGCGCAGCTGAGGTGACCAATCGCACTATCCTCCAAGGACTTAGAGCCCGCCTAGATGGCTGCAAGGGGCGCTGGGTAGAAGAGCTCCCCAGCGTATTATGGGCATACCACACGACACCACGAGCCCCCACAGGGGAAACTCCTTTCAACCTGGTCTTTGGGACCGAGGCAGTCATTCCAGTGGAGATAGGTGTCCCCAGTCCCCGGACAAAGCTATACCACGAAGAGAACAACCCAAATCAACTGCGGGCCGATCTAGATCTAGTGGAAGAGTTGCGGGACCAAGCACAACTTGCATGGCGGCCTTCCGCCAACGAGCGGCCAGATACTACAACACTCGAGTACGGCCCAAGACATTCCGCCCGGGAGACCTCGTTCTGAGACGAGCTGAAGTATCAAAGCCGACGGAAGGAGGCAAGCTGGCACCGAGATGGGAAGGACTGTACCACGTCAAAGAAGTTCTTCACCACAGGGCATATAGAGTTGAAGAACTAGACAGAAAATCGCTTCCACACACTTGGAACACCGACAACTTACGTCGGTATTATCAATAATATGCTACTTTCGTTAATTTGAACCCGCTTGACAAATAGCTGTTCAAAGTCTTTTCATTGCTTCCTCGAATGGTCACTCTGTTCAACAAAGACCGGCCTCCACGTCGGCACAGAAGACCGACCTCCGCGTCGGCACCAAAGACCGGCCTCCACGTCGGCACAGAAGGCCGGCCTCCGTGTCGGCACCAAGACCGACCTCCGCGTCGGCACCAAAAAGCCCTGGCCAGCCAGGCACAAAGACCGGCCTCCGCGTTGGCACCAAAGACTGGCCTCCGCATCGGCACCAAAAAGCCCTGGCCAGCCATGCACCAAAGACCGGCTTCCACGTCGGCACAGAAGACCGGCCTTCGCATCGGCACCAAAGACCAGCCTCCGTGTTGGCACCGAAGACCGGCCTCCACGTTGGCATAGAAGACCAACCTCCGCGTCGGCACCAAAGACCGGCCTCCACGTCGGCATAGAAGACCAGCCTCCGTGTCGACACCAAGACCGACCTCCACGTCGGCACAGAAGATCGACCTCCGCGTCGGCACTAAAGACCGGCCTCCGCATCGGCACCAAGACCGACCTCCGCGTCGGCACCAAAGACCGGCCTCCGCGTCGGCACCAAGACCGGCCTCCGCGTCGGCATCAAAAAGCCCTGGCCAGCCAGGCACAAAGACCGGCCTCCATGTCGGCACAGAAGACCGACGTCCGCATCGGCACCAAAGATCGGCCTCCACGTCGGCACAGAAGGTCGGCCTCTGCGTCGGCACCAAGACTGGCCTCTGCGTCGGCACCAAAAAGCCCTGGCCAGCCAGACACAAAGACCAGCCTCCGCGTCGGCACCAAAAAGCCCTGGCCAGCTAGGCACCAAAGACCGGCTTCCACATCGGCACAGAAGACCGGCCTTCGCATCGGTACCAAAGACCGGCCTCCGCGTCGGCACAGAAGACCAACCTCCGCGTTGGCACCAAAGATCGGCTTCCGCGTCGGCACCAAAGACCGGCCTCCGCATCGGCACAGAAGACCAACCTCCGCATCGGCACCAAAGACCGGCCTCCGCATCGGCACTCTAAGCCCAAGGCCTCCTGCGGATTCCATTCCAGCTGCCCTCAGATTGCAGCACTGGTTCCCCCCGCCTTCGATTATCATGGTTCCCTAGGGGCAGGTCATCAACCCTGCAGAAGGAGATCAATTTCTTTAAAGAAAAAGGCACCTGATGACTCTCAAATCACCCTCCAGGGTTAAAGGCTCCCGAGCATGGTCGGATCCCAGCGACTCTCGGGTCATCCTCCGAGGTTCAAAAGGCTCTCGATGGCCTCAACTTTGTCTCAACGGCTTCGTTTCAGCCTCAACGGCCTCGACCCTGTGTCAGCGGTCAACAGCCAATCAGCTATCAAGAAGCCTCAAGACAACTCACAGCTGGGAGAAGCCAACTCTCCCCAGCTCATAATTGGTGGGCATCCGCTCCCAAGCCATTAAGCCTGCAGTCAGCGCCGACGTCAAGCACAACGCAAAGGCAAACATCTATGAAAAAGGCTCAACGGCTCCCTCTACATCAGGAGTATCATTGTGGCCTTATTGGCCCTCTGCTTCCATGGCATATGGATGGGGATCCACTTCCTAACATCATGTCAAAAGTTGAAGACCCAAAGTCAGGTGGGGATCAACCACTTGAGAGGTAACGCCCCCTTAGCCTTGCTGGGGTGGGCCTGCTTCGTCCCAGGGGCGAGGGGACATCTGATGTGACTGATCCAACGCTGTTAGAGAACCATGGAGGAAGGAAACTGACGGAGCCCCCCTTTGGCCTCCAAAGGGCCCTTCGGCCACGATAGCGTTTATGGCCTCATAAAGCCACGCGCACCCAATTGCTCTGAGCTCCATGACCGAGAGCTCCATGGCCGAGAGCTCTATGGCCAACAGCTCCAAGGCCGACAGCTCCAAGGCTGGCAGCTCCAAGGCCGACAGCTCCATGGCCGACAGCTCCAAGGCCGACAGCTCCATGATCGACAGCTCCATGGCCGATAGCTCCAAGGCCGACAGTTCCAAGGCCGATAGCTCCATGACCGACGCCTCCAAGGCCGAGAGCTCCATGGCCGATAGCTCCATGGCTGACAGCTCCAAGGCCGAGAGCTCCATGGCCGACAGCTCCAAGGCCGACACCTCCATGGCCGACAGCTCCAAGGCCGACAGCTCCATGGCCGACACCTCCATGGCCGACACCTCCAAGCTACCAAGCTCCCTCGCCGTTAATAGTGCCATGCAAGTGAACAGAGCCTTGTACGTGAACAGTGCCATGCAAGCTCATCCAAGGGCATGAGCAGGGCCACGCAAGCACTCCATACTCGACACTCTACGAGGGACAGTTGGCTTCAACTCAACATCATCCTTCTCCCACCAGCGGTTGTACCTTGGGACCCACACGACCCATGAGATGAGAAATCGCGAGCTCAATGTCACACGGTTCGGCGCACTCCGCCCGTCTCAGTCTTGGCGTCGGTCTCAGCAACGGCGTCAGCATCGGCTTCGGCAACGGCCCACTTCGACACGGCGTCGGTCTCAGCAACGGTGTCGGCATCGACCTCCGCGTGGCATTGGGCCCATCTCCTCCGTGGCCCACCCCGATCTTGGTGTCGGCCGCGGCCCGCTTCGACACGGCGTCGGTCTCAGCAATGGCGTCGGCATCGACCTTCGCGTGGCCTTGGGCCCATCTCCTCCGTGGCTCGCCTCGATCTTGGTGTCGACCGTGGTCCGCTTCGACACGGCGTCGGTCTTGGCAATGGCATCGGCATCGACCTCCGTGCGGCCTTAGGCCCATCTTCTCCGTGGCCCACCTCGATCTTGGTGTCGATCGCGGCCCGCTTCGATGCGGCACCGGTCTCGGTCTCGGCGTTGGTCTCGGCATCGGCCTCGGCAGCAGAGGCCGACAAGCATCCGCTTGCTGCAAAGAATTTCACGTGGCTTTACCAAGATCACGGGCGGTCACCAAATATTATGAACCAGCAATTACTAAGGTCACGGACGGTTTCCAAAAAATTAAGAGGCGTACTTATGACATACGTTTAGCAGTTAGTACACCCACTTACGAAGAACGGAAAATATTATTCGGCTGTTACCAGTGAAGGGTAAGAGGGACCCCCGAACAGGTATATAAAGACCCCAATCCCCCAACGAGGGGAGGGGGGGAAAAAACTCAATCTCTACTCTCTCATCAAAAAATTCTACTATTCTACAAGTCATTAACTTGGGCGTTGGAGGGTCCCTACCGGAATCACCAGTCCGAGACTTTTCTTGCAGGCCCCAGAAAGGAGACGGTGACCTTTCTACATCCTCGAAGGTCTGCAGAGATCTCAGCTCACCCGGCGCTCATCAAAAGTGATTTGGCAGCAATAGTTTCCATCAAATATCAGAATTCTAAGTGTTAGAATGCAATGGGCTAAAGGCTGAATTGTGCTTATAAATAAAGGACATTCTTCACCATATGAGAGACTGATTGGAATTCTAAAGAGTCAGAACCAAGTATTATAGTTCTAAGAGTCAGAATAGAAAATTCTGGTGTGATTCTGGTGTTAGCAAAAGCTTGGTAAATCTTGGAGGAAGATTCAAGTGGAAGGACTCAAGATCAGCAAAGTTGTTTTTCTGCGAGCTAGCACTCTCGGGAATCCGATCATTCGGGAACTTCGCGTGGATGATTCTAGAGGCCGAACAATTGAATGGCTACAGAGCGCAACGAATTTAGCTTTTGTTCTTAAGGTAAGTGATATGATCCCTAAATCTTAAGGCAGATTTCAAGACAAGCAATATGACTTCTTATCTTGATGATTAAGATATAATCTTGAAGATTTTATTTATATGCATAATTTAGATCAAGCGATCCTATAGTAAAAAGCAAAGATATAATCTTGATGCATGTTGGAAAGATTATTAAGCTTCCTCCTTGGTAATTGTTACCAAAATTTTAAAATATGCATGCCTTGGAGGTCATTTCTCCCTTCAGTAATAGCATGAGAGGTCTATAAAACCCTTCTCTTGAAATGATAAAAGAACAGAATATGAATATATGAAAATTGAATTTTTCTAAGTTCTATTTCCATTGCCCTAAGCAATTGATCCTCCGTGAGGGAGTTAGGCGTGAGGCCGAATTTCCATTACCTTGAGCAATTGATCCTCCATGAAGGAGTTAGGCGTGAGGCCAAATTTTTGTTGCCTTGAGCAATTGATCCTCCGTGAGGGTGTTAGGCATGAGGCCAAAGTATTCTTACTACCAAACCCTAGTCTAGTCTATCTCCTCTACCAAGCTTCACCAAAGAAACCCTAATCATAATACCACCATAACCAACCACCACCCCTCCTAAATTCTAGGCATCCATACTTGGAACCTAGCCGCCGCCCTCCCTTCATTTCAAAACAACCGCCCCTCTCTTGACTTATTTCCAAAGCCACCGCCCTCTCTCTCCAAAGTCTCCGCCGCTCTCTGGATTCATCTCCAAAGCTGAGGATGCCTTCTTGCCACTGAATCGAGATCAAGGAATCTCAAGTGAAAGATAGTTTTCTCATCCAAAAATCTTGCCTGCTAGTGAGAGACCTTCTACCAACATTCGGAGCACATCATCATTGGATAAATCAACCTTTCTCCTATTCTGTGATTCTGATTTTGTGAAAGTTCATGAGCATGTCTTCCCTAGAGTTTCTCAATTCCAGACATTTCTAGTACGCTTCTTTATTTTTCTAAAAGTTCTATTCCTGAACCGTTACTTTCTACATCACATAATATGCCCTCTTACTCTTTCTATTAATTTTGGTGAATTAACCATCTTCTAAAATACCTAAAAATAATAATTTTCATCAGTTCTTTGATTGCATAATAACCCCCTACCCTTGTGCTGCATCAATCTTGGTATCAAAGCCCTAGTTAGACATGTTTTGCATCGCACAATAGATTTATATTCTGCTGTAATTTTTATACATGACCTGCAACTTCCTTTGTTATGAACATATCAGAACGTGATTATTTTAATTTAAAATTATTTTTTGGTAATTTACCATGCTTTTGCTATATGCATATAAAATTTTTCATGATTAAATTCATTATTTTTATTTTTGATATTTTCTGCAACCTGCTGGTGCTGAAATCAAACCCTGCTGAAATTCTATATTATTGCATTCCTGAATCCTAAAGTGTCACGCCTCCTGAGCGGGTATATGCAATATATCTATAACCCATGAGAGTAATGAGCTAAGGCCGGACGTGAATCTTTCTGGTTGAGGACCCGACATGCTAATTCATGTCTTGAGTGTTCATTTTTTTAAGTTATTTAAGGGCACCGAGTATCTAAAAGATAAGGTGGGGATTTCATTATCCTTAACCCAGAAAACCACCAACCTGCATTGTGAACCTAAGCCTTAATTTTAAAATTGAGTAGCACTTAATTGAGCATTAGGGACACCCACGAGTTCAGTTCAACTTAACTTGGAAAAACTAGTTACACCTAAGTCAACATTTGTGTTTAGAAGCTGATGTCTAGGGCTTGGAGTCAAACAACAAACGCCTTAAGCGGACTTGTGGTTCTTTAATTAGGTCCCTGTGAAAGTGGAGGGAGCCTCCCACAACCCCACCTCTTACCTGGCCAATGGATAGCATACTTGTTATCATGGTTGTGACTTAGTCGACTCACTTTACTTGGATTGCTAGGTCTAGTAAACTATAGTACGAGTCAGTCTTGAGTCATTTGTGTGCTTGTTTTAATCGTGTATGACCACTAGATCAGGAGCCCCATACCAACCAAGTCAGAGTCAGCCACCATTAGAACCACCCATGGATAATGATTTTGGAGCCATGTTTAGGACCATTACTGAGCAATTGATCCTGTTGAATGACCGAGTGAAATCCCTAGAGGAGAGTCATGAGACCATGACTGAGCCTGAGTTAGACCCTCATCTACCTACCCCACATCCTGAGCCTAGAAGAGCCCCAAACCATGATCTAGAGTACTACCATAGGAGACCCAATCTTGATATTGTGGACCTAGATGAGAGAATTCTTAGGAATATCATGTTAGAAGCACCAACTTTTGATGGAAGTTTAGACCCCAAGGTGTATGTCGATTGAGAAGGTAAAATGGATCAATATTTTGAGTGGTATGAGATGACCAAAGAGAGGAAATATAAATTTGCCAAACTTAGATTAATTCGATAGGCTAGGTTATGCTGGGGGAATATTGAGATGTTGATTAGACAGAGAGGTGATGTTCCCATAACCACCTGGAGAGCCTTGAATGTTAGACTAAGAGAGAAGTATGTACCCATGTCCTATCAACAGAAACTATTAGACCAATGGCAAAGGTTAAGCCAAGGTAACAAAACTGTTTCTGAGTAGAATGAGAAAATTGTGGTTTACCCTACCCCACCTAAGGATGACATTAAGAGGGGTTCGAGTCAATTAAAAGAGATGAAGCCAGAATTGAACCTAATTAATGCTAAGGAATTAGAACAAGAAATCAATAAAGGTTCACCCATTTGGCTGTTGACAGCTAGAAAAACCCAAGATCCGACCCCCATAGAGCACCCTCAGGAAGTTAAGGAAATTTTAGAAAAATTCAAAGATGTCTTTTCCGAAGACCTTTCTGACCACCTTCCATCCCTTGGGGATATTCAGCATGCTATTGACCTAGTCCCGAGAGCCACTTTGCCCAACCTACCCCACTATAGGATGAACCCGGCTGAACATCTTGAGTTGCAGAAATAGGTTGAAAAGTTACTTAAGAAAGGGTTTATTAGGAAAAGTTTGAGTCCTTGTATTGTTTTAGCCCTATTAACCCCTAAGAAAGATGGTATGGAGGATGTGCGTAGACAGTCGAGCTATCAATAAGATCACCATCAAATATAGATTTTCCATACCCCGTCTAGATGACATGTTAGACATGATGGCCAGTGCAAGACCTGGGCTTAAGAGCGGTTATCACCAGGTTAGGATTAGACCCAGGGTTGAGTGAAAGACCACGTTTAAAACTAAGGATGGCCTATATGAGTGGGTAGTGATGCCTTTTGGCTTGTCCAACACACCGAGTATTTATGAGGATCATGACCCAAGTTCTTAGGATGTTCATAGGAAAATTTGTTGTAGTCGATTTTGATGACATCCTGATTTATAGTAAGACCAAGAAAGATCATCTAGACTACCTTAGGCAAGATTTGATTATGGATTTTGTGTTAGGATTACCTAGGACCCAAAGAAAACATGATTCGATTTGTGTAGTGGTCAATATGTTCTCCAAGATGGCCCATTACTTGCCTTGTTCCTAAACCTTCGATGCATCTAGGGTAACCCAACTATTCTTTGACAAGATCATTAGACTCCATGGCTTACCTAAGACCATAGTTTCAGATAGGAATGTCCGGTTCACCAGCTATTTTGGGAAAACCCTCCGACTTAAGTTAGGGACTAAGTTAATTTTTTTCACAGCTTACCATCCCTAAACCGATGGCCAGACAGAAGTAGTAAACCATAGTCTATGAAATCTTCTGAGATGCCTTATAGGAGAAAACACCAAGAATTGGGATTTATTGCTACCTAGAGCTGAGTTTGCCTACAACGCTTCGGTCAATAGGTCTACTGGAAAGAGCCCATTCGAAATTGTCCATGGGTACAAGCCCAACAAGCCACTTGACCTAATTCCATTACCTGTTCCCACACGAGTCTCCGAGTCTGCAGCATCATTGGCATAGCATATTAAGGACTTGCATAGGGAGATTAGCGCAAAGATTAACTTAAGTAATGAAACATATAAATGGTTGGCTAATTCTCGAAAACGAGTCCAAGAGTTAGTGGAAAGAGATTATGTCATGGTTAGGTTAAAGCCTGAGCAGTTTTCTCTGGAAGCCATTAGAAAGTTACATGCTCGTGGAGCTGGTCCTTTTAGGGTGATGAAGAAAGTGGGAACCAATGCCTATGTACTGGAATTACCTCCTGAGTTAGGTATTAGCTCTACTTTCAATGTTTCAAACTTAGTAGAGTATAGGGAGCCAGCGATGATACCTAGTGAGGCTTTCAGACCTAACTCTTCATTTGAGAGCGAGCCCATCCCTGTGTGTTCACCTACTATTTGGCCTGAGCGAAAGGATAAAATTGAGCAGATTCTGGATGACTAAGCTATCTCGACCTGAAACAGAGGTTACTAGCGATACTTGGTTCGTTGGCAAGGTCGGCACAAATTTGAGGACTCATGGATTTCTAGAGAAGATTTGCAAAGCTTGGATCCGAACCTGCTAGAGGAGTACCAGAGTCAAACCGACCCTTACTCGACGGGTCGAGTTCCTCCTACCCTAAGAGAATTGGTGCAGGAGCAAGAGTGAGAAAAAGGTTGCAGGGTTCCATTTGGATCTCTGAACCCTAAAAGTCCCATAATTTTCCTTTCTTTTCTAGTTGGTTGAGTCCAGTCAGTCAAGTTTGGTTTAGTCCAATGTCCAGGTCATGCATTTTCATTTTATTTGAGTCCTATAATAATTCAAGAGAAGTGTATTACTCATTTGAAATCCTGCTGAAGATATTCAGAAGAAGCCCCCAGATTAGGCAAGTATTGGACAACCATTCGATCTTCTCCAACCTTATTCATACCCTATCCTTGAAGCTCTGCATGGATTGGATCCGTCTACACCAGGATTGATAACATGGAATCAATCTTCTCCCTTCATTGGATCCGCCTTTACCCAGATTGATGATGTGGAATCAATCTTCTCCGTCCATGTCGCCACCTACAATGTTGGCAACCTTGGGCACCCATAAGTAAGAAATCGGTGGTCCTCTGCTATACTTAATGGAAATAAAGATCAGCTTCTTAACTATTCTGGAAAGGATCTTGCGCCCCATATGGACCTTGTTGACAGAAGGAAAGAAAGAAGGATGTCACCCCAAAACTTCCTTCTTTGCTTGTGGTCCCTTGCCTCCAATTGGAACTATATATTACTGCTACCATTTTGGTTAAATCAAATGAAGGGAAGAAGATTTTTGCTCTACAATTCTATCATATTTTGTAATCCCTATCATTTATTACTCTAATTGTTGCACTTACCTTGTAATGGCATGAGAGATCTATAAAACCCTTCTCTTGAAACGATGAAAGAACATAATATGAATATATGAAAATTTAGCTTTTTAAGTTCTATTTCTGTTACCTTGAGCAATTGATCATCCGTGAGGGAGTTAGGCGTGAGACCAAATTTTTGTTGCCTTGAGCAATTGATCCTCTGTGAGGGAGTTAGGCATGAGACCAAATTTTATTGTCTTGAGCAATTGATCCTCCATGAGGGAGTTAGGCGTAAGGCCAAAGTGTTCTTACTACCAAACCCTAGTCTAGTCCATCTTCGCTACCAAGCTCCACCAAAGAAACCCTAATCCTCATACCACCAGAACCAACCACCACCCTTCCCTTAAATTCTAAGCATCCACACTTGGAACCCTAGCCGCCGCCCTTCCTTCATTCAAAAATAACTGCCCCTCTCTTGACTTATTTCCAAAGCCGTCGCCGCTCTCTGGATTCATCTCCAAAGCCGAGGATGCTTTCTTTGCCACTGAATCGAGATCAAGGAACCTCACGTGAAAGATAGTTTTCTCATCCAGAAATCCTGCCCGTTAGCGAGAAATCTTCTACCAACATTCGGAGCGCATCATCGTTGGGTAAATTAACCTTTCCCCTACTCTGTGATTCTGATTCTGTGAAAGTTCATGAGCATGTCTTCCCTGGAGTTTCTTAATTCCAGACTTTTCTGGTACACTTCTTTATTTTTCTAAAAGTTTTGTTCCTGAACCGTTACTTTCTATATCATATAATCTGCTCTCTTACTCTTTCTCTTAATTTTGATGAATTAATCATCTTCTAAAATACCTAAAAAAATAATTTTCATCATTTCATTGATTGCATATTATCCCCTCCCTTGTATTGCATCATTGATGCAGGATTAAAAGATCAAGAGAAGTCAGGTGATTACTTATGATGCCTGATCACCTTGAGCTGACATCCTTGAGTGTCAGTGAACAACCGTGACCTTGACGAAGAAGCTTCACCTCAACTCCGAGATTTGCAAGAAGTCCCAGGGATCGGATATTCCAATGGAAACCCTCCAACACTCAAGTTAGTGATCAGAATCACAGCTGCGAGCTTGAAGAAGCTCGAATGAGAGTTAAGAAGAAGATGAGAAAATTCTCTAAGTGTTTGCGTTCATACCTTGGTCAGGGGTCCCTCTTACCTATTTTGTTTCTACTTTGGGTCTGCGTGGCTTGCTGGATAAGATTAGAATCTCATGATGAGCCATGATTTTGCCAATAGAATGTCAAAACTATTGGGGTTGGATTCATCCCATCTGAACTGGATGTGTGGTACTTTATGGCAGATGATCACCTTTTAAGACTTACTAGCTAGAGTCATTAAAACTTCATAATGAATGATGACTTTTGAATTCGTTTGATCCAAGCAATTAAAGCTTCATGATGGATTATGACTTCTTGGGCTTGTGCTAGAAGCAGTAGAGTTTGTCTTATTAGACATATATGAACCAGTGATGACTGGTGGGCCTATCCTTGTTAGAAGCGAAGGCTTGTTTAGGAAGCCAATAGTTGAGTTCAGGGATGAAAGAGGGATGAGACCGCTTATAAGCTGGGGCCACCTCTGGGCTACTTTGTGAACTAGGGCCGCTTAAGAGCCGGGGCTACCTAGGAGCCGCCTATGAGTTAGGGCCGCCTCTAGGCTGCATTGTGAACTAGGGCCGCCTAGGAGCCGCCTATGAGCTGGGGCTGCCTCTAGGCCGCATTGTGAGACCCGCCTAGGAGCCGAGGTCGCCTAGGAGCCGCCTATGAGTTGGGGCTGCCTAGGAGCCGCCTATAAGCTAGGGCCACCTCTGGGCCGCATTGTGAACTGGGGCCGCCTAGGAGCCAGGGCTGCCTAGAAGCCGCCTATGAGCTGGGGTTGCCTCTGGGCTGCATTATGAACTAAGGCTACCTAGGAGCCGCCTATGAGCTGGGGCCACCTCTAGGGTGCATTATGAATTGGGGCCGCCTATGAGCTAGGGCCGTCTCTGGGCTGCTTTGTTCAAACGATTTCCGCCGTTAGATAATTTTGGTCGTTAATTTATACATGGCTCTTATCAGCCACATCATATGCTCCCCCACTCCTGAGTCTTCGCACTCACGCGTGTAACACAGGCCAAAAGAAAGGAGCGCATATCTTTCGCTTTTATCAATCCTCATGCGCCATAAATTAGCGGAAGCAGGCATGTGCCCTTGAGAAGGTTAAGTCTCTTCGAAGTCCTCTCATCATTTAAGGAATGGCATCAGAAGTGATGTGGTCCATGGGGATATTAAGGAAAATACTTCTCGATCAACGAAAAAAGGTGGGGATACTGAGGAAAATACTTCTCGATTAACGAAAAAAGGTGGGGCACCAATTATTCTTATCCGTGTCCCATCATTGGGTGCGGATCATGCCTTTCGAAAGTCACCGAGGCATCGTATCTCAAATAGCGAAAAACTTAAGGATAGTTGGGTGAAGCTTCCACTCATGAATCTCCACGTGGCACTATAGTGGGCGAGCCGTTCGAAAATGGTGTATGAAGATTGTCCCGCCCATCTCTTCGAGCTTCTTACGTCCACCATCCACCTTGCATCCTCTTCGCTTTCTGAGTCTTGAGCCCTTGCTTCTGTCCCCTTGGTCTCCAGGTTAGTTTCTTCTACATTCTTATCCTTTTCTCTCATGGATTCTGACCTTCGTAGAAAAGGTAAAGCCCCCATGGTTGAACCCTCCAGGGAGGAGATCCTCCAGGCACAGCGTCGAGTTCCCGATGGTGTTTCCATCTGTGACCGCCCGACGACCACAGCCGGAGCGCCACCTAGGGCCTCTCCTCCATCTTCTAGGGCTCTTCCCTCGACTGATTCTTCTAAGTCCGTAGGCCCGAAGGGGATAGAATCTACCATGACTGCCTAGGATGTAAAGAACCTTAGGTCACAGTATGAGATACCCGCTAGCATATGTACCTCCATCCCTCATTCTGGTGATAAGGTGACCTCCAGCCAGTCTGGTGGCATCGCCTTGTACGAGGAATTCTTTAGGAGTGGGCTGTCTTCCTTTTCATTCCTTCTTTTTCAATCTTCTAGATAGGTATGATCTTGTCCCGACACAACTAACTCCGAATTCCATTCGGATTGTCTACGCCTTTTTAGTATTTTATCATTTCCATGGTCTTTCTGCCCAGATCTCTTTGTTCCAAGCCTTATATAAACTCCGCAATCCCAATAAATCTGGGTGGTGGAGCTTTTCCTCCAAACCTAAGAGAGCCCTCAAGCTCGACCTTCCTTCCAAGATTAAGGGATGAAAATCCCAATTTTTCTTTGTCTATTTGGAAGGGGTGAAGACGGGCTGGGGCATCCCCGACACCAGCCTTAATAAAAATGTGATGGCGAACGAGGAGGACCGGAGGTGTTCGACTCACTGCTGTCATCCATCATCCCCCCCTTCGAGAGTTGTTATCGAAGGATAACCTCCGTGAAGCTAGTGCAGCATTGGCGTTGATAGCACCGGCATCGATGTCATCGACACCGGCACCTGGTGAGCACCATATCTCTTAGCCGCCCCATTTTTTTTGACCTTCACTCTTTTTTCTTCTCTATGCAGCAATGAAATTTTTTTCTGATTTTTTGGTGGCGGGCCTTCGAAAAAGGAAAGAGGCCATCGGTGACAAGGTGAAGGCAGCACCCAAAAAGCCTCGCCGAGAAGAGTAGGATGGGCCGTCCCAACCCCCCACGGTTCCTTCCGCAGCTCCCGAGGCCGCCCCGATGGAAGAGCCGAGGAGGGAGGATCCTCATGCTGCAGCATCAGTAGCGGGAGTTTCTTTCGCTGAGGATGAGGCAAAGCCGTCTAGGGAAGAGCCTTCGGCCACCGCCGAACCTAGAGGTGAGACCGCATCGGGAGTGAGGGTTGGGACGCCTCCGATGGTGGATGTTGAAGAGGATGCCCCGCCGGCCACCCAGCCGACGTCGGAGGAAGGGGAGACATCTCCTACCAACGAACCTCGAAGTCGACCTTCCCGGATGACAGCGATGAATCGAGGCCAGCTGGCGAAGAGGATATTGAGGCGCTCCAGTCTCCCGACCTTCCAAGCTGAGCTCCGCCGCCGACCGATTGCCGGCATTTTTTACAGTCTTTTCTCTATTGCCCTCCAAGTAAGTTCGTTAATTTTGTCTCTTTTTCTTACTTAAATACTGATGTGAGGACTTGGGCCGAGCCCTAACTTGATTAGTTCATGCAGATGTCCAATAACCTTTTCATCCTTCAGGAGGCCTATGCCGGGGCTATCAATAGTTGTGGGCACGTTCAGGATGAGTTGAACGCCACCAAGGCCCAAGCTGATAGCCTGGCCAACGAATTGGCTAAGGCGCGGTCTCGAGAAGCGAAGGCGGTCGGCAACCTTCGAATCGCCTAGGAGGGGAACAGTTTTTTGAAGACACAGGCAGAGGTTGCCGAGAGTAGGGCCAGGGTCACCGAGGCTAAGCTCGTTGACACCATGACGAGGCTTAGGCCGACCGAGGATAGGCTAGAGGAGACTCTCCTCAAGTTGGATTATGCTGAGGAGAGGGCCGACAAGGCCGAGTCAGAGGCTCGGCCCGCCATGGAGAGGCTGGCCTTCGCGGAGGCAGATGCTCGAGCCTCCTAGGACGAGAAGGCTGCTGCAGAGGCCTGGGCCCAAGAGGCCACAGAGAAGTTGGCCACCTCCAAGACCCGGGCTATGGAGAGGGAGGCCGCTGCCGATGCTCGAGTTCGAGAAACCATAGAGAACTACAAAAGCTCCACGGATTTTGCTGCAAAGTTCAGTGAGGCAGCTCTCGATGCATTTTTTCAGGGCTTCGAGAAGCACAAAGAGAAGGTCTCCCGGGTCTTTAAGATACGTAGTCAAAAACTTCAGCCCGAGGATGAAGAAGAGGGTTCGGAGAGTGGCGACACCGAGAATGGGTCGGGATCTGCTGAGCCTTGAAGCTCCACTTATTCTTTTTTCTTCTCTTCTTTTTTTTTTTTTTTTCTTCTTTTACATTGTTGTAATCCGACTACAGTCAGCCTTTTAGTAAGACATTGATACTAAATTGATGAAAAGAATTTTTTCTTCCTGACACGGTAGGATGACTTGGCGCGGACCGTTGCTCGGAGCACGGACGCAAGGCTTGATGGGTGCATGGCTCACACAGTTAGATGACTCAGCAAACCATTGCTCGGAGCACGAACGCAAGGCACGAGCATGCGCGTGGCTCAGACCGTTGGGCGCATGGCTGGTCGAAGGCCTGAGCGGGGTTTCGGTTGCTAAGTGTTTGAAATCCTAGCGGTTGGGGTAACTGTCCACCGCCAGGCTCTATGTAAAGCCCTGATGCCTTCGAGCAGAAACACACAACTTTGACAAGACCTTGGGGCGAGTCAGTGTGTGCGTTGTATCCTTGGGAATTCAAAAGAAGTTTTCTTCACTTCTGTCTTGAGCGGGAAAGGTTGGCTAGATCTTGAGGAAGACTAGCGCCGCATAAGGCCTTTGCAAAATAATTATAGTCTGAAAAATTGGCCTTGCTTAGCTTTTTTATAGTGTCTTTAGTCTGTTGGTGATCATGTCTTGGCTTTAGCCTTTGGATACACCTTTGATCTTTTAAGTGTAACTGGCGAGTTAGCAATTCGGTAGGCGGACCTCATAGCAATGCTTATGCTTGGCTTCATCTTATGGGCTTTTGCCAGAGTGTTCCTTGAATGCTGATGCCAATCCTCGCCTCGAGGGTTGATGCCGACCTAGGAATTGACTCTGGACCACCAAGACTATAGGACTTGAACCGCCGAGAGGGTTTCTCGCGCCGGCCCAGGGGTATCTATGATCGCGGGGCCGCCAAGGTCCTTTTGAAAACTACTACAGGGATTTCTCGTGCCGACCCAGTAGTTTGACTCAGGAACACCGGAACCATAGGACTTGAATCACCTCAAAGGTTTCTCACACCAGCCCAGGGGTATCTATGATCGCGGGGCTGCCAAGGTCCTTTTGAAAACTACTACAGGGGTTTCTCGTGCCAACCCAGTAGTTTGACTCGGGAACACCGGAACCATAGGACTTGAACCACCTCGAAGGTTTCTCACACCAGCCCAGGGTGTCTATGATCGCGGTGCCATCGAGATCCTTTTGAAAACTACCACGGGGGTTTCTCGCACCGGCCCGAGAGTTTGACTCGGGACCATCAGGACCATAGGACTTGAACCGCCTCAGGGGTTTCTTGCGCCGGCCTGGGGGTATCTATAATTGCGGGGCCATAGAGGTCCTTTTGAAAACTACCACGGGGTTTCTTGCGCTGGCCCGAGAGTTTGACTCGGGATCGCTGGGATCATAAGACTTGAACCGCCTCAGGGGTTCTCGCATTGGCCCAAGGGTATCTATGATCGCGGGGCTGCCGAGGTCCTTTTGAAAACTATCATGGGGGTTTCTTGCGCTAGCCCGAGAGTTTGACTTCGGACCACCGAAACCATAGGACTTGAACCGTCTTGGGGTTTCTCGCGTTGGCTCGGGGTGTCTATGATCGCGGAACCTCCGAGGTGCTTTTAAAAACTACCATGGGGTTTCTCATGCCGGTTCGAGAGTTTGACTCGGGACTGTCGGGACCATAGAACTTGAACCACCTTGGGGGTTTCACGCACCGACTCGGGGGTGTCTATGATCGTAGAGCCGCCGAGGTTCTTTTGAAATCTACCACGGGCATTTCTCACACCAGCCTGGGAGTTTGACTCAGGACCGTCGGGACCATAGGACTTGAACCGCCTCGAAAATTTCTTGTGCCGACCCTAGGGTGTCTACGATCCGGGGCCGCCAAGGTCCTTTGAAAACTACCACAATGGTTTCTCACACCGGCCGAGAGTTTGACTCGGGACCGCCGAGACCATAGGACTTGATCTGCCTCGGGGGTTTCTCGCATCGGCCCGGGGTGTCTATAATCATGGGGCCGCCGAGGTCCTTTTGAAAATTACCATGAGGGTTTTCTCGTGTCGGCTCGGGAGTTTGTCTCAGGACTGCTGGGACCATAGGACTTGAACCGCCTTGGGAGTTTCTCGCATCGGCCCGGGGATGTCTATGATTGCGGGGCCATCGACGTCCTTTTGAAATTTTCTAATCTCAATAGAGAAATGGAATTGAAAGTTTTTCTTATAATCATTGGCTAAGTACACTCACTATTGGTAGTATCGATGAAGGTTATCCGCATTCCAAGTATGCAAAATTGTTCATCCGTCAAGCTCCTCAAGTCAATATGCCCCTTGATGAAGTGTTTCGATGACTCGATAGGGCCCTCCCAATTAGGAGATAGCTTGCCTCCTTCAGCTAGCTTAGATACTTTGGCTTTTTGAGGATTAGGTCCCTTGGGCGAATGTTCTGGGGTGGACTCGGGCGTTTGTAATATCTCGATGCTCGTTGGCAGAAGAGAGCCATCCTGAGCCGCGCTTGGTCCTGCACTTCATCGATGAGATCGAGGTTCACCCTTAGCCGATCAGAATTATCTTTTCATTATATAATTCCACCCGGGGGCTGGGAAGCCCAATCTCCATCGAGATACCGTCTCAGATCCGAAGACGAGGCTGAAAGGAGTCTCCCCTGTAGGGACTCTTGGAGTCGTAGGATATGCCCACAATACACTGAGAGTTCCTCCACCCATTTGCCTTTGAACTCATCCAATCGGGTTCTAAGCCTCTGAAGTATGGTCTGATTCATGACTTCTACTTTTTCATTAGTTTGTGGATGTTCAATAGAAGTGAATCGGTGGCAAATACCCAGTTTGGTGTAAAAATATTTGAATGCAGCATTATCGAACTGGCGACCGTTATCGGTGATGATAGTATGGGGAAAGCCAAATCAGTAGATGATAGATTTTCAAAAAATATCTTCACCTTGCTCTCAGTGATTTGGTTAGCACCTCGACCTCAACCCATTTGGTGAAGTAGTCGATGGCGACAATTAAGAACCTTCGTTGACCTGAAGCTGGGGAATGGTCCAAGGATGTTCATACCCCACTAAGTGAAAGGCCATGGAGCAGAGAGCGAACTTAGCTGAGAGGCTAGCTGTCGTTGGATATTGGAATATCATTGGCAGCTATCACACTTTTGGACTAGCTAGCAGCGTCCTTCTGCATAGTAAGCCAATAATATCTCTGGCGAAGAGCCTTGTGTCCAGTGATCTGCCCCCCAAGTGGTTTCCATATATACCCTCATGAATCTTCCTGAGAATATAGTCGGCATCTGTAGGACTGACGCATTTGAGGAGGGGATAAGAAAAAGACTTCTTGTAGAATTGCCATTCAGCAAACAAATTTTGGGGCCTCCATTTAGCATGGCTTCTATGGGATCAGCAAGGAGGTACCGTCAGTGAGATAACGGATGTAATCATCCATCCATGTTGGCTTCTATGTAACCGGTAGAACTTCTTCCACTGCATCAATAGCTGGGACCTCTAGGTGCTCAACATATGTTCTTCCTATTGTATTGTCAGTTGAGGTAGCCAGCCATGACAAAGTGTCGGCTCTAGCATTTTCACCCCTAGGGATATAACTGATAGTAAAATAAGCTAATGAAGAAGTCAGCGACTTGACCTTATTTAGGTATCGAGACATAATAGGGTCTCGAGCTTCATACTCCTCGGTGACTTATCCGGAGATGAGTTGGGAGTCGGAGAAGGCCCTGAGGCATTTTATTTGAGCTTCCAAGTGGCTTGATTCCGGCCAATAAAGACTCATACTCAGCCTGATTATTGGTAGCTTAAAAAGAAATCGAAGAGCATACTCCAGCACTATACCCTCCAGATTTGCAAGAATAAGACCAGCTCCACTTCCTTGAGAATTAGAGGCGCCATCAATATGGAGGATCCAGGTTCTATCGCATCCTCCTCAGCATCTAAACACATCATGAGAAAGTCCCTAGGTTGCTCTTCTGTCCAGGTGCACTCCACCAGAAAGTCCACCAGCACCTAGGACTTCAGTGCAGATCGGGATTGAAATGAGACATCAAATTCTCCCAATTTAATGGCCCATTTAGCTAGCCGACCAAAGGTATCAGGACAAGCCAGAACAACTCTGAGAGGCTGGTCTGTAAGTACCACGATCGGATGGGCTTAAAGTATGGCTAGAGATGCTGAGCAAAAATGATCAGAGAAAAAATAATTTTTTTGATTCTAGAGTACCTGATCTCCGCATCGTGGAGTACCTTACTGGTATAGTAGACAGGTTTTTGTGCTCCATCGGGGTCAAGGCACACCAGAACAGAGCTAACTGCCTCTAGGGAGGCAGCAAGATAGAGGAAGAGCTTTTTTCCTTTTTTTGGCTTCGACAACAATGGCGGCATGGATAGGAATTCCTTCAACTCCTCGAAGGCTCTCTAGCATCTCTCTGTCCACTCGAAGCCGTTCGCCTTGCGTAGAGCTTTGAAGAAGGGCAAGCATCTCTCAGCTGATCTTGATAGAAACTAGCTCAGAGCAGCACCTCCTTCTTATTAACTGGCTACCTCATATCAAGAATAGCTGAATCTTCTTCGAAATTGCTTCAATCCCCCGTTGGATCACCAGAAGCCTAGGAATTTTCCAGCGGTGACCCCGAATGCACATTTGTGAGGGTTAAGCTTCATTTGATGGCACCGAAGATTATCAAATGTCTCTTCTAGATCGGCGACATGGTTGGTGATGCGGGTGCTCTTAGTTAGCATATCATCTACATACACCTCCATGTTGCGCTCAATCTGATCTTTAAAGACCTTATTCATCAATCTCTGATAGGTAGCCCTGCGTTCTTCAACCCAAAGGGCATTACCTTATAGAAGTAGATGCCTTTCTCAATGATGAAAAAGGTGTTTTCTTCATCCATTAGGTCCATCTTTATTTGGTTATTCAGATAAGGTATCCATGAAACTGAGAAGCTCATAGCCAGATGTGGAATCCACCAACTGGTCGATCCGTGGCAATGGGAAGCTATTCTTAGGATATGCTTTATTGAGATCAGTGAAATCGATGCAGATTCTTCAACTTCCGCTGGCTTTCCGCACCATCACTACATTGGCTAGCCAATCCGAGTATTGTGCTTCCCGAATGTGGCCGGCGGAGAGTAGCTTATTGACCTCCGCATCAATGGCTTTCTATCACTCGGGGGAGGGAAGCTTTTTTTCTTTTGGCGGATAGGCCGACACTTCGGATCAACATTGAGCTTATGAGTAATTACCTTCAAAGGGATGTCGGGCATGTCCGATGCTGACCAGACGAAGACATCTGCGTTCGCCCATAAAAAGGTAAGGAGTTGATTCTTTATCTCCAAGGGAAGGAGCTCACCAATATGCATAGTCTTCCCCGGGTCATCCCCCAACGGGTAGGATAATAAGTGCTCGGCTGGCTCACCCCTTCTTTCAGATTCTCTGGGGTCGAGCAGCACCGAAGTCGGTGAAGTCACCATCTCTTGAGGATTGGGAGCCATATGAAAGCATATTTGCATAGGATTTTGCTCCCCACGCATCTCACTGATCCCTTCACTGGTTAAAAATTTTATGAGCAGGTGCTTGGTAGATATCACCGCGTCCAAGAGGTTTAAACCCGGTCGACCGAGTATGGCGTTGTATGCAAGAGGTACTCGGGCCACTAAGAACCTCATCAGGACAGTGCTCTAATACAGTGGCGATCCTGTCGTGACTGGCAGGGTAATTTCACCTTCTACTTTCACTGAATCTCCAGTGAAGCCAACTATAGGAGTGGTCACTGGTTGTAGGGAGTTGGGAGATAAATTCATCCGAACAAAAGCATCATAAGTAAGGATGTCCACAGAGCTCCCACTATCTACTAATATTCTTTTTACAGGATACTCAGCGATCGTTATAGAGACGATGATTACGCTATCATCATTCAGATTGCCCCCTGCTAACTCTCTTTAAAAAAAAAGGGATTACATTTTCTACCCCCTCATCTTCCCTTGGTCTCCCATGAAAGCATGCCCACCATTCGTTCCGTTGGAGTATTATCGATGTCGGCCTAAACAAGTGAAGGCCCCATCAGAGTTTGGATGGCTGGAGGCCCTTCCTTCTGATAAACTTTTCGATGTAACCCCGCTGGATGAGCTCCTCGATGGCACGCTTTAGATTACGGCAGTCTTCAGTATCATGGCCATAATCTCTGTGGAATCGGCAATAACGACTCCGATCGCGAGCGACGCCTATCCTAAGAGGGGGAGGGCGCTGGAGATAAGACTCACCTTCAATTTTTATAAGAATATGAGACCTAGGGACAAGGAGAGGTGTGAAGTTCTCTTCTCTGGGAGCGAAGTTCCAGTGCCGGTTGTCTGGTCAGCACAGAGGTTCAGGCTTCTTGGTGGGGGATCCGCTTGGTTCAGCGTGGACTAATCTTTTACTAGGCCCTCTCTCTGTGCTTCTCCGAGTAAGATCAGCTTCGTCAATGTGAATATTTTCTATGCGCAACTCAAAAGCTCGGCATAGGAACTGGAAGGCTTCTTGTCCAATGAATAAGTGAAGCGAGAGGGACAGAGTCCTCGCTTCAGGGCCAGGATAGCCACAAATCATCGAGGTGGTAGACCTCAAGGGCCGTCGTCTTGAATCAGGCCACAAAATCCTTCAAAAGTTTTCCTTCCTTCTGCTGAATGGAGAACAGACTATCCGCTACCCGGGGAATCTTCCGACATGCATCAAAGTGTGCTAAGAAAGCTTTTTTCAACTATCGAAAGGAGTCTATGCTACGTAGAAGAAGACGATAATATCAAGCACGTGCAGCCTTCTAAAGGGTAGCAAGGAAAGCAATACATGGAAGGGCATCAGTTGCCCCTTGAACTTGCATGAGAACTTTATAACTCTACAGATGATCCAATGGATTCGTAATGCCATCATAAGGATCCAGCTAGGGAAGACGAAACCTGTGAGGAACAGGCTCTTCCATAATCCGGCGAGTGAGGGGTGAACAAGTGTCATAATCTATCCCTGGTTGATTATTGAGTTTCTGACTGAGCCCCTCCAACCGCCGGTCTGCTCCTCCAAACGCCTCTCCATCTGGCAATTAAGGTCCTCACTCATTGATTCAGAAAACGAACAAGGAGAGCAGTGATGCTGATGGCGGTGTATCTGCCTGGGCTCCTTTTCTCGTCTTCATTTGGAGGAGGGGCTACTCAAGTGGCGAGTAGAAGACCACAACCTTTTGGAAGTTTCTTGGTGGTGGTACTTGAACGAAGCATGACGATGGCAATACTCCTTCGGAGAGAGTCTTCTGTAGGTAGATTGTTGACTGGCCAGGGGAGCTATAGAAAGTGGTATAGGATGCCCAGATAGCTGCTGAACAGTCATTGGTTGTTGCCCTTGCAACTCACGGACCGCCCCAACAAGAGCTTGAACTTGCTGGATAAGAGTAGCCATTTGTTCACGAAGAGTAGATAAGACTAGTGGCGAAAAGAGAATAGGGGGATTAGCCTCCGGTTGCTCGGCATGAGGGGAATGCCCCCCAGTATAACTGGAGAAGCCTCCTTAATATGTTTCATCACCATTATTATCAAGAGAGGGCGATCTTGTAGTTTAAAGTTACAGAGCTATCCTTTTCTGGTCAGCACCGCCGCACACCTTCTTGGTGCGCCAACCTAATGATGCTTGATCACCTTGAGTTGATGTCCTTGAGCGTTAGTGAACGGGCTGTAACCTTGATGAAGAAGCTTCGCCTCAACTCCAAGATCTGCAAGAAGTCCCAGGGACTGGATATTCCGGTGGGGACCCTCTGATGCTCAAGTTAGTGATCAAAATCACTAACTTGAGCTTCAAGAAACTCGAATGAGAGTTAGAAAGAAGATGAGAAAATTCTCTAAGTGTTTGCTTCAGTTCATACCTTGGTCAGAGGCCCCTCTTACCCGTTTTGTTGCTGCTTTGGGTCTACGTGGCTTGCTGAATAAGATTGAAATCTCATGATGAGCCATGATTTTGCCAATAGAATGTCAGAACTAGTGGGGTTGAATTCTTCATGTGGTACTTTATGGCAGATGATCACCTTTTGAGACTTATATGGCCAGAGTCATTAAAACTTTATAATGAATGATGACTTTTTGAGTTCGTCTGATCCAGACAATTAAAGCTTCATGATGGATTATGACTTCTTGGGCTTGTGCCAGAATCAACAAAGTTTGTCTTATTCATATATGAACCAGAGATGGCTAGTGAGCCTGTCCTTGTTAGAAGTGAAGGCTTGTTTGGGAAGCCAATTATTGAGTTCAGGGATGAAAGAGGGATGAGGTCGCCTATGAGCTGGAGCCACCTTTGGGCTACTTTGTGAACTGGGGCCGCCTAGGAGCCACCTATGAGCTAGGGTTGCCTCTAGGCTGCATTGTGAACTGAAGCCGCTTAGGAGCCAGGGCCACCTAGAAGCCGCCTATGAGCTAGGGTCGCCTCTGGGCTGTATTGTGAACTAGGGCCACCTAGGAGCCAGGCCACCTAGGAGCTGCCTATGAGCTGGGGCCATCTCTGGATCGCATTGTGAACTAGGATCGCCTAGGAGCCGGAGCTACCTAGGAGCTGGAGCCGTCTTTGAACCGCTTTGTTCAAACAATTCTCACCGTTATATAATTTTAATCATTAATTTATATATAATTTTATCAACCGCATCAATTACAGTGTCCTGTCAAAATGCTACTTCCATAGAGCAGCAACTACGGTCCACCATGAGGATATGAGAAAGGAAAAATAGCAAGAGTGGACTACTATATTCCAGAATCCACAATGACAAGGGCAAAGAGACACAGGTGATTCTGCCAAATGTGTCACAACAAATTTTTCAGGCCCATCATAAAGATTAAAGCAATTCCAATCCTATACCACAAAAACAACAAAATTTTATACGTTTAGAAAAAGGGACAAGGCCAAACTACATCCTCACAAAAAAAATAAAAAAAAGGAGGTAAGAGGAGCCCAGCAAGTTGCAGACAAAAGAAAGCAACCACCTCATCAAGCCTTTCTCTGGAAAGAGAATGGACAACAGTTCTTACAACAAATGGAACTTGACAAGATGTTTACCCTTTGTGAGAGAATGCGACACCGCATTCTTCTACACTTGATCAGCATTTTGCTAAAATCTTTAATAAATTATGGTCTAAATTTTCCCTTTTTCATCATATCTGCACTTAAGAATATACAAGCGCTGGGCAAAAAAAAATAAGATAATGGGAAAAAAAAATCGAAACAAGAAGTTGAGGATATGTTTGGGTTTTCAGAACAGCCTTATTTTTAATTTTCATTCATAAAAAATAGAAGATCTTATGAAAATAAGTTTGATAATTAAAAATGAAATAGTTTTTTGAAAAACACAACACCAACTTCAAAATAGCAGAAAACATATTTTCATTTTTTTATCAAAATAAATAAGAAAATCAGAAACAAAGGCTAGAAGATTTAAAAACATGAGATTAAATGATATTTTCTTTAATTTTGTACACTTGTTACCTTAAAAGGCATCATTTATAACTAAATAGATAATAAAAAATTTATTTTTACTTACCAACGTATCTCTGGAGGCTGAAAAGTTAAAAATAAATATTATTTTTTGAAAAAAAATAAAAAACATTTTTAAAAACCAAATGCAGCCTAATTTTTTCAAATAAAATCAGAAAGGGCATCCCAGTACACAAGCCTCCCACCACTATAAAACCTAAAAAGGCTCAAAATATGTAGTCTTATTCTTACATATGGAGAAGCTATTTCTATATTTTGAATCCATTATAGCTAGGCGACAATGACATAACCCTTTTTCGAATACACTATAAGGTTTCTTCTTGTTGAAATACGTTATATCTAGGGTTCTTGTAACAAAGTCTATATCTAGGAATTGAATTTCATTATTTTGGCTTCATTGTTGTATGATATTCTTAAATAGATTATTTGTTGGCTCATGTTTTCCACCACTTGTTCGTAATAGGGTGCTTGGAAATTAATTTTTAATTAATTTCAATCTAAGAACCAAACTAAACAAACCCAAGCTTGATACTATGAAGAACAAAGTAGCCTATCGAGTTCCTATCGAGTTTAAACTGATCCGAATTTTTTGATCCTATGTTCACCCTAACTCAAACCAACCCACACCATGATGGAATAATAATATTGCTTTCTACATAGTTAGGGTAACACAACAAAGCCCAACATAAGAAAAGAGTAAAGCAATGATGAAAGGAAGAGATGACACCCTCAAGATTGAATGTCCCAAGGTAAAACAAAGCTCCAAACGAAAAACTATTTCAACAAGCAAACCAAAAACTATTTCAACAAGGACTATTTCCAATCTCTGCAATTTCATCGTCAAAAAGAAAAAGAAAGAGGAGAAGAATCCACTAATTGGATGCTAACAAAGTATTCGACATTTACAATATTCAGGCTACCTAGTTTTTTTATACCAAATAGCATTTAATAGAGACATTTCATAGCTAGTATTATGTAAAGCATGTAACGAATGACAGCATAAGTCATTTAAATTTTGCATTCAAAGTTTCACCTTAACATAAGGTTTCTCCACAACTTGACTGAATGGAAGAGAGAGGTTGGTGAATGACAGCCTATATAAACCAGTTGGCTTAATATTGATTTTGATGATCACAAAATAATTAAGTAAATTAATAATGAGTTTGGTATATAATTTTAATACAATGCAGGCATACATTAGTCACCAAGATAAAAAACATAGAATCCAAGCTCCTAAGAAGATCTTTGGTTCAAGAATGAAAATTTGAAGAGGAACAAGACCAAAGAAGGTTGTTTCAAACTTGAATTGATTGAATTCCGAATGGTTGAAAGAATTTTTGATCAAGACATGAAAGCTAGTATACTTGAATTAATCAAAAACAAGAAGTTATCACAAGCTTGGAATGAGTTTTTGTGTTTTTTGAAGCCATTAGCCAACTCTCATGCCAGCTACTGATGGTCAAAATCGAGCAAACAAGCTATTAGCCAACTCCCACGCCAGCTACTGTTGCTAAAAGAGTGAAACAGAAAGTTCTCCAACAATAGTCGGTATGGTAGCCAACTACTGGGATGTAGTAGGCATGATAGCCGACTTATATGGGACAAACAGAGAGCTTTCTAAACGTAGTCAGCATGGTAGGCGGCTACTGGCCTATTAGATGGCATAGTAGCTGGCTAACCACTAGCCTGGGCATAGTAACGGCTAATTCTGACACATTTCAGCCCGTGGATTCTTCAATGTAACCGTTCCAAACGGTCATAAACGGCTAGTTAACATTATAATCCTTCAAATACTATAAATACAAGTTTAAATGAAGGGTTTAATGAGAATTTTGAAGAGATTTAAGTAAGAAAAAGAGAAAAAACTCAAGAAGAATTTGGCCTTTTTCAATTCAAAGAGTTGCTATGCACCAAAGTATTGAAGGCCATTAAAGCTCATTCAAGGCTCTATCCAACAACCTTAGAAGCTTCTCTAAGTGCTCAAAGATCCAACATTTCAAGGAAGAGAAGCTCATTTAAGGAGGAGACCTTCAAAATTTGTAATATGCCTTAATTGTTTTATTGACTCATATAGGAACTATCTTATTATGAAACCTATATCCTTATTTATTTGTTTGAGTTTTGTTGGCCCAGATGGCAACCCAAGAGGGGGGGTGAATTGGGTTCTTAAAAATTTTAACACTTTAAGACTATGTGCTTTGATATGAAAGTGCTTAAGTGCAATGTATAGATAAATGCTAAGCATAAATAAATGAGATAGAGAGAAAGAGACAAAGCACGATAAACACAAAGATTTTATAGTGGTTCGGTGTATCCAACACCTACGTCCACTCCCAAGCAGCACTTGGGTCCACACTATAATCCACTTGATTACAGTCGAGTTGTTTTACAAGCTCACAACTCAAACTTATTATTTTCCGGGGTCACAACGAACCCAGCCAGTTTTTCTAGGCTCACCAGCACAAAACCCAACCACAAGCTATCCTAGCTTGTCCCGAGGTATACTACCTCACTAATTCAATCCCCTGATTGAATTAGCCAACAACAATGAAAAATAGAGTTTACAATACAAGACAGCTCCTTAAGTGAGCAAATATGCAATTAAATGAACAAGGTAAGAAAAGCCTGTTTGAAGCGAATTTGGTTTGAGTTTTTCTTCTTTTCTTCTTTTCCTCTTCTCTTTGAAATGTTGAATCAAGCCTCAGCTCAGATTCTTCACAAAATTGCAGTTGAGAAGTTGGAAAAAAATGGCTTTTGCTTTCTTTTTCTTCACTTTAAAAAATCCTCCGATTTTGAACTTGAATGCTTTGGATTTCTCTTTGAACTCTCTTGGATGGTTGATGTAAGCTCTGAGTCTTTCCTTTTGATTTCTCTCTTAAAATTTTTGGATTTTTCATAAATATTTCCTTTTTCTTTTTCTATTTTTTCTCTTCCTTTTCAAACGAAGAGTTCCCCTTTTTATAGATCCCTTAATCCAAGATTAGGTGAAAAAAATAGCCGTTGCAGAGTAGTTGGATTGCTTCTACACAAAAAAATAGCCGTTAGAAGATTAGGTAAAAAATATTACCGTTGGAGTCCGTTCTGACATTTAAAAATCCATTCCAACAGGTTGGAGTCGGCTCCAACTTTTCAGGTGTCGGCTCCGAATCGGGGTGTCCAAAAAATAATAAGAAGTTCGTTGAGGAGTCGGCTCCAAAAAAGTTAAGCGTCGGCTCGGCGCTATCGGGAGTCGGCTCCGAAATTCCAAGGTGTCGACTCTAACTTTGTCCAAAAAAAATGCTCTCTGTTCTCAGGAGTCGGCTCCAGAAACTTAGGTGTCGGCGCAACTTTCAGGTGTCGGCTCCCGAACTCCAGGTGTCGGCTCCAGGAAGCAGAAACCACTTCTCTGTATCTAGGTTGGAGTCGGCTCCGAAACTCTAGGTGTCGACTCCGGACCGTGCCGAAAATGTAGAAAGGTTCTGATACGCCCTGGGGTCGGCTCCTGACTGTTTGGGTGTCGACTCAATTCTGAACTTTGAAATTTCTTTTCAATTTTGATTCAAAACTCATTTCTTAACCTTTTAAATTGATCAAATATTTTTAATCCTGAAACACTTATCAAATCCATTAGAAATCAATAAATATACTCAATTCCTTTATTAATCATCAAAATCAATAATTGGGTCAACAATCTCCCCTTTTTGATGACAAAAACATTGAGTATATGCATAGTATTCTTAAATTCAAATCAAATTTTCAAGAAGTTCTCATAGTAAGCTCCCCCTGAATGAGGTAGCTCCCCTATGAACTCAATTAACATTTCTCTCCTTTATCATTAAGACTTAATGAGCATATCAAATTAAGTGCATTAAAGCTTGATACTTAATCGAAACTAATGCTTAATCAATCAAATGGTCATTTAAACTTGATCAATTAATTAAGCATTTAAAGTAAGCATTTAAAATACTCAATTTATTATTTATTCCAATGCATATACAATCTTCTCTCCCCTTTTTTGTAATCAACAAAAAAGAAAATTCAGTTCAATTAAGTCAAAAGATCAAATTGCATTCAAATACAAGTAATTCATCATTTCATTTCATCATCCAAAGTTCAACATTATATATGATAAAAAGTAAACATTTTACATCAAAAGAACTTCATTTCATCAAACTTCATTACATTAAAAGTAACTTCATTTAGAAAAAAATTCATCAAAGTATAAAATGCAGTATTTAATATTTCTAAGAAGCCTTTGCAATTCTTCTACAATTTTTCCATTCCTTCACTTTGAGTTCAAAGTTTCAATTTTATCTTGTAACTCGGCATTGCTCTTTTTTCAGAATCTCCACAAATGTCTTTAAGTTCTTCAAAAATGTTCTTCAAGTCACTACTTAAAGATCCAGTGAAGAGCTAAGATTGATTCAATTTTGGCAATCTCATCTAAGAATAAAGTTTCTTTAAGATTCATAAATTTGTCAAACTCAGTCTTCAATTCATCCTTCTGAGCAGCAAGAAGATTTTTAAGTTGCTCTAACTGAAGGTCTGAAAATCCGACTGAAGAAGTTGAACAAATCACTGGTACAGGGCAGGAGCTGGAGGTGCAGGGTACTAGGATGCTGGAGAGGGAATCCTCATAGAGGGTCCAGGTGCAGAAGCTTCAGGGGCTCTCTCATCCAAGTTGCCTTTCCTTTCCCACTGACCATTAATCTTGACAAATCCCATTCGATGTAAAGTAGCCAAACTATAATAATCAGTGTGTCTCAGGCTCTTTTGGGTTCATTCTCAAAATACAACCCCTTGGCTCTGAATACCATCGTAAATCATGCCATAGGGTAGTGAGATCTTCTCTTTCCTCCGGCCTCGGCCATATAAATATCATCATAGCAGCTAAATTAATGGGCTGACCGGTCAATACACTATCCATCACAACAATGTCCCGCTCGGAGACATACTCAAACGCCGGTCTTGGGAAACAAAATCCTGCTGCAATGTTGTGTAACAACCTTAATTCCAAGGGCAACTGATTAGCCCTAATTTCCTCAAATTCAGTAACTCTCTTCCTAACATCCTTGATAGGCAGCTGATCTATCACTGTGCATCAGCAGCTAATCCAGTAATAGGGATGCTCAGGAGATTTCCTAATTTTGAAATGTAATGAATCCTTTTCCTCTAACAGTGAACTAAACCACCATCTCCTCTAGATAAATTGAAATAAAATTCCTTACTAAAGCTGGGTAAGTAGGAACATCAAGAGAGCATACCTTATCCCATCCAAGCTCCTTAAGTTCTACCAATTGAAAAACCCTCGGATTCAAAGAATTGAAATCAACTTTCCTCCCATGTGATTACCCTCCCTGCTAGGGTATCTACCTGAGGTGAAGGGTTAGGATTGTCTGATGGTGGAGGAAGAGGATCGCTTGGAGACGGCTCCGCGGACGCCTCACACGCTTCCCGGTCACCACGTCCTCCAAACACCGACCCCTCTTTGGGTGCCATTGAAGCTTAGGAGTGGAATTTAGGGAGGTTTTGGGAAGAGTTTGGAGGGATTTGGAGGAGGTTCGGAGTCGATGAAATGACGAGGTGTCGACTCTGCCCTAATAAATCAATTTTGGATCCCAGGTGTCGACTCCCGCAAAGTCGGGTGTCGACTCCAAATCGCTAACACAGTCAGCGCTCGAACTGGAGTCGGCTCCACTTACACGGGTGTCGGCTCCAAGGTCAGGGACCGAGAGCGACACAGTCAAGGTGTCGACTCCTCATTCTGAGGTGTCGACTCCAATGACAGTTTCAGAGAAAAATAATTGAGATTCAAACATCTGAAACTTGTCAAATAAAATTTATAAAATTTTGATAAAATTTTGGAATTAAGAATCAAATACCTCAGATGACTAGATAATTTGTCCTTAAAATTATGAAAGGAATATCAAGAAATTAATAGAAATCTAGATAGTCATTCCTTATGTTTCAAAATCAATCCAAAGGGTCACATATCCCTAATTCACCTCTAAGATAACAAAATCTCTCTTCACTCAAAGGTTTTGTAAATATATCAGCTAATTGTTCTTCAGTATTAACATATTCAAGACAAATTTCATTATTAGCTACATGTTCTCTTATAAAGTGATATCTAATTTCAATATGTTTTGTTCTTGAATGTTGAATTGGATTTTTAGTTAGATTTATTGCACTTGTGTTATCACATCTAATTGGAGTTTTATCAAGTGTTATGCCATAATCTTCAAGTTGTCTCTTAATCCAAAGGATTTGAGCACAGCAACTTCCAGCTGCAACATATTCTGCTTCAGCAGTAGATAATGCAACCGAATTTTGCTTTTTGCTAAACCAAGAGATTAAGTTACTACCTAAGAATTGACATGCTCCACTTGTGCTTTTTCTATCTAATTTACATCCAGCATAATCAGAGTCAGAATAAGCAATCAAGTTTAATGTTGAGTCTCTAGAATACCATAACCTACATTTTTAGTTCCACTTAAATATCTTAAGATTCTTTTTACAGCAATTAAATGAGATTCTTTAGGTTCAGATTGAAATCTAGCACATAAACATACAACAAACATTATATCTGGTCTACTAGCTGTTAAGTAAAGAAGAGATCCGATCATACCTCTATAATATTTTGATCTACTTTCTTACCATCTTCATCTTTATCCAATTTGCATGAAGGACTCATAGGAGTTCCAAGTGGTTTGATTGACTCCATTCCAAACTTCTTGAGCAGTTCTTTTGTGTATTTGGCTTGATTGATGAAAATTCCTTCTTTGCTTTGTTTGATTTGAAGTCCTAGGAAGAAGTTGAGTTCTCCCATCATGCTCATTTCAAACTCACCCTGCATCAACTTAGCAAATTCTTGACATAACAAATTGTTAGTAGCACCGAATACAATATCATCAACATATATTTGTACTACTAATAAATCCTTGTCTTTTCTTTTCAAAAATAGTGTTTTATCAACATTTCCTCTTATAAAATCATTTTCAATTAGAAATTTACTTAATCTTTCATACCAAGCTCTAGGTGCTTGTTTTAAACCATATAGTGCTTTGTGTAATTTAAAAACATGATTTGAAATTCATGATCTTCAAAACCAGGTGGTTGTTCAACAAAAACTTCCTCATTTATAAATCCATTTAAAAATGCACTTTTAACATCCATTTGAAATAAATTGATATGCATATGACATGCAAATGCAAGTAATAATCTAATTGCTTCTAAGTCTAGCTACAGGTGCAAAAGTTTCATCAAAATCAATTCCTTCTTCTTGATTATATCCTTTTGCAACTAATCTAGCTTTGTTTCTAATTACTATGCCATTTTCATCTAATTTATTTCTAAATACCCATTTTGATCCTATAACAGAATGATCTTTAGGTCTATCTACAAGAGTCCAAACATTATTCCTAGTAAATTGATTTAATTCTTCTTGCATAGCTAACATCCAATTATTATCTTTTTGCTTCTTCAATAGTTTTAGGTTCAATTTGAGATACAAATGCAAGATGATTATTGATGTTTCTCATTGATGATCTAGTTCTTACTCCTTGAGATGGATCACCTATAATTAATTCTTTTGGATGACCATAGGCATATCTCCAATCTCTAGGAAGATCTACATCATTGTGATTTGCATCAACAACATCAACACTAGGAGAATCATTATCTTTAGCTTCTTGTTCATGATCTGAAGATACATCTATATTCAGTTTTTCAATATCTCTTTCTAGAATGTTTGTATCTTCCTCATCATCAATCTTTTCAGAACTTGATGCTAAAGATTCATCAAAAATTACATGAATAGATTCTTCTACAATTAAATTTCTCTTGTTAAACACTCTATAGGCTTTACTAGATGTTGAATATCCTAAGAAATGCCTTCATCAGATTTTGCATCAAATTTTCCTAGATTATCTTTACCATTATTATGAATGAAACATTTACAACCAAATGCATGAAAGTAACTTATGTTTGGTTTTCTATTATTCCATAGTTCATAAGGAGTTTTCTTAATGATTGGCCTAATTAAAGCTCTATTAAGAATGTAACATGCCGTGTTTATAGCTTCCGCCCAAAAGTATTTTGGTAGGTTGCTTTCACATAGCATGGTACGGGCCATGTCTTCTAAGGTTCTATTTTTCTTTCAACTACTCCATTTTGTTGTGGTGTTCTAGGTGCTGAAAAATTATGATGAATGCCATTTTCTATGCAAAATTTTTCAAATAAATGATTTTTCAAATTCAGTGCCATGATCACTTCTTAGAGACACTATGGTGTTGTTTTTCTCATTTGTGACCTTCTTGAAGAATTTCAAAATAATGGAAAGGTCTCATCCTTATGAGCTAAAAACAATACCCAAGTGTATCTAGAATAATCATCTACAATCACAAGACCATATTTCTTTCCTCCTAGACTTGTGGTTCTAGTAGGTCCAAAAAGATCCATGTGAAGTAGTTCAAGTGGCCTAGAAGTGGAAACAATATTTTTAGTTTTGAAAGAATTTCTAGTTTGTTTTCCAAATTGACATGCATCGCAAATTTTGTTATTTTCAAAATCTAGTTGTGGAAGTCCTTTTACTAAATCCATTCTAATTAATTTTGAAATAAGGTGTGTGCTTGCATGACCTAATCTACGATGCCATAACCAACCAATCTCATTCATATTAGCATTATTAGCAACTAAGCAATGATTACTAGTAGACAAATTGTCTAAATCAATCAAGTATACATTGCCATTTCTATTTCCAAAAAATAATGCTATTATCAATGGGATTAGAAACAGTGCAGATTGATGCTTCAAATGATACTTTAAAACCTTTATCACATAATTGACTAATACTTATTAGATTATGTTTTAAACCATTAACATATAAGACATTTTCAATATATGTGGAGGGAGTTATTTGAATTTTACCAAACCCCATGATTTGGCCTTTGCCACCAAATGTAACAACTCCTCCTCTTTTGCTCTCAAGGGTGATGAATTGATCCTTGTCACCCGTCATGTGTCTTGAGCAGCCACTATCGAGATACCACTTTCTTTGATCTTTTGGCCGCAAGACACTCCTGCAAAATAATCAAGTCTTATATTTAGGTACCCAAGCCTTCTTGGGTCCTTCATGGTTAGTAGCAAAAAATTGTTCCTTTGGGAACCCATATTTTTTGCCTTTATACTTAAATTTTTGTTACTTTTTCTATTACATTCATAGGATTTATGACCTTTCTTGTTACAATAATGACATGTAACATTATCTTTTTTGTTTCTTTCTAAAAAATTTTTGACAAATTTTTTTTTAAGTTAGGTCTATATCCTAAACCAGCTTTATCATATATAGCTCTTTGATTACTTAATAATAAATTAAGTTTTTCAGAACTATAAGTAAATTTATCAACAATACTTTTATATTTATCAACTTCCTTCTTTAAATCATTTTCATTAGAAATTGATTCCTTTTCTTTTGTCAAATTATCATTTTCAGATTTTAGTTTTAATTCATTAGTAAGATTATCTTTTTCTTTGATAAAGATTTAGCTATCATTTTTCAAAGATTTATTTCTTTTTCAAAATTTTAAAATCATCTACTAGTTCATTGAAAGCTTCAAATAATTCATCGAAAGCAAAATCATGAGTTTTCAGAACTTACCTCATCATCTCGTTTGCCATGAAGCAAATGTTGGCAACTCTTTTGTTCTTCCTCGAAGAGGATTCATCGCTGTCGCTCCAAGTTGCAACATAATCTTCTTTTTGTCTTTCTTCAGTTGAGGACAATCATATCTAAAGTGCCCCGGTTTCTTACATTCATAGCAATCAAGGGGTCTTTCTCTTTGTCCTTGTCCTTTCTTTTCTTTTTCTCCTTCCATCTTAAATCCAATTTTTTTTGTGGAAGGGTCTCTTTCTTCTCATGAATTTTTTGAATTTCTTGCTAGAAGAGTCTCATCATCATCATCATCATCACTGCTGCTTTTTCCTTTTCTGCAGCCTTAAGAGCTATAGTTTCTTTTTCTTGACTTCCTCCTCTTGATGTTGTTTCATGGTTAGCTCATGAGTCATCAAGGATCCAAGTAGCTCCTCCAAAGGTAAGTGTTGAGGTCCTTGGCTTCTTGGATTGCTGTCACCTTTGCTTCCCAAGTCCTTGGAAGTGACCTAAGAATTTTGCGAACAAGTTCAGAATTAGTATAGGTTTTCCAAGACTTTTCAAACCATTTACAATATCGGTAAATCTAGTGTACATGCATGCTATAGTTTCAGTTTGCTCCATGCTAAATAATTCATATTTATGAACAAGAATTATTTTAGATTCTTTTACTTGGATTAGTACCCTCATGGGTAACCTCTAATCTATCCCAAATTTCTTTTGCGGAATTACATGTAGAAATGCGATTAAATTCATTAGCATCTAATGAACAATATAAAACATTCATGGCCTTAGCATTGAGCTGTGCCATTTTCCTATCATTATCATTCCAATCCCTTTCGGGCTTAGGAACAATTGCCATCAACAATGTGTGTGGGTGTACTAGGTCCATTAATTATAACACCCATAATTCATAATCAGAAGCTTGAATGAATATCCTCATTCTTGCTTTCCAATATGAATAGTTGGAACCATTAAATAAGGGAGGTCTATTTGTAGAATGACCTTCGGCAAATGAAGATCCAACTTGAGCTGCCATTTGGATCTTTACTCTTGATCGTGTGATCAAAACAATGAGCACTTGCTCTGATACCAATTGTTGGCCCAGATGGCAACCCAAGAGGGGGGTGAATTGGGTTCTTTAAAAAATTTTAACCTTTTAAAACTATTGCTTTAAGTTTAATGCAATGCAAATAAAAAGCACAAATAAATGAGATAGAGATAGAGAAAAGCACGACAAACACAAAGATTTTATAGTGGTTCGGTGTATCCAACACCTACGTCCACTCCCAAGATTCACTTGGGTCCACACTATAATCCACTAGATTACAGCCGAGTTGTTTTACAAGCTCACAACTCAAACTTGTTGTTTTCCCGGGATCACAACGAACCCAGCCGGTTTTTGGGCTCACCAGCACAAAACCCTAAACTCAAGCTATCTAGCTTGACCCGAGGTATAATTAAATTAGTTGATTTGATATTTATGAAAGATATCCTAAAATTGCATAATGTTCATGATGTTAGCTTGAAGTATTCAAGAGTGAACCAAAATGTTTGAAATTAAATAAGTATCGTAATGATTAATGGCACATTCAACTATTTATGAGTTGAGAGAAGAGAAGAAACTATCTTATATCTAATTCACAGAATTTAGAACTGTCTTATCGAGGAATTAAGAGTACCTGATGTGTTACTAACCTTAGAATGGATGACATAATACTATGATGGACCCTATGATATTTATGATGATTGTGTGTGAGAGGTTAGGTATAAAAATAAATAAATAAAATAAAGTGACAGGAAAGAAATACTTCTTAAGGAATTTAAATTATTTGGTAGAAAGATTAAATTTGAAAGTTGGACATGTCATAAAAGTTTACTAGTGAGTATCTTTAATGGTACAAAATTTGTGGACATTTAATTTCGAGGATGAAATTTTAGTGGGTAAATGTTAATATTTGCTTTTAGTTTAATGGTAAACTGCGTAAATTGAGTCTGAACCCATTTGTCTCACTCTTCTAATTTGATGATGTTTTCAAGGCTTAGTGATTAAGCTGAATTTCTGTCTAGCCTTCCCCCTCAAATAGATGGATAATTTGCAGGAACCAATTAGATTTGAGAATATACTACGAGCTGTGTGATGGATTTAGAAAGTGCTTGGTATAGCTTCTTACCCTTAGTGAAATTGCTTATTTATTGATTACCAAGCCAACATTCAATGGATTCATTTGTTGTCTATGATAAAGGTGTAAATTTTATTGAGATGAAGTGTGAGAGAGAAATTTTGATTACTGAGCTGGTTTAACAAATATGAGAAAGTATCAAGCAGCTTCAGTAGCTCAGAGTTAATAGAAAAGTTATGTTGATGTTAAACAGAAAGATTTGAAATTTCAGGTTGAAGATCATTTGGAAATTTTACTAACTAATGACGTGATGAGATTTGTGTTTAGAGGTGAATTGAGTCCTCAATATTGGACTATTTGAGATGATCAAGGAATAGGAGGTGGCTTATAGCTTAGCACTGTCTTCATTACTCTTTGGGGTGTTCATGAGTTTCATATCTTTATGACTGAGGAGGTGTATTTCAAACCCTGTTATGTGTTAGAACTTGAACCGATTAGTTTAAGAAAGAATTGACCTATGAAGATCATTTTGTGCACATGGTGGACCGCAAGGATTAAGTCCTGAGATGGTGTAGTATTCCTTAGGATATGGAGTTGGGGAGGTTGCATACAGCTTTGCTGCCCCTGATCTTATTTAGAGTTCACAATGTATTCCATGTATCTATGCTAAGGAAATATGTTTCAGACCCCAGTCATGTTATAACTTATGAGCCTATTCAGTCTGTTGGGTTCCAGAGGGAGGCTTCTTGGGAGCTGAGGATGAAATTAAATCGAAGTATCCACAATTATTGAAGGTATTTATCTATCTCAGATTGTTGACTTTCGAGATTATAGTATACCAATTTCGAGGCCAAAATTTTTATAAGGAGGGAGGATGTAATACTCGGTTCAAACGAACCAGATTTGGTTCAGATGAACCAGGCTTGGATCAGATGAACCAAGCTCCTGACTTTTGGGTTCCCCGGACTAACGCTTCGCTCCAGGCAAAGCGTTTAGCCTTTCGGGAAAACCCCCGATCCGAGGCACTGCTCAGGTGAATAAATAGGGAGGAGAAGGACTTCTTCCTTCACGCTGGCGCATCAGTCTCCTTTAGGTAATCCCTGGCTTTTAGAGAGGGAGAGAGAGAGAGAGAGAGAGAGAGAGAGAGCGAGCGAGAGAGAGAGAGACAAAGACTGGGAGACAGAGAGCGCGGGAGGCAGTGAGAGATTGGTTATCGACCGATCCCCTTGGTTCAGGCCGGCGGGGTGCTCGCCGCCGTGCCGGGCCTGAGCTTCGGCCGGCGACTCACCGGCGCCGGGGGAGGCATCCGGCGGGGTGTGGCGGGAGAGAGAAGAGAGAGGGCCAATTGGCCCTCCTCTCGCACGGTGGCGGAAGCCGAACCTTCGGCTTCCGCTGGTTGGTTCGGGCCCGACGGCGTGCTCGCCGCCTCGCCGGGCCCGAGCTTTGGCATGTTGCCTCCACCGGCGCCGGGCGTGCATCCGGTGGAGGTCCGGCCGGCCGAGGTGGCCGGCCGTGCCGCCGGCACATCATCATGCCGCGGTAGAGTGGAAGAAGATGGGTGAGATTGAGGGAGAGATCGGGGAGTTTGGTGGCCGGCCACGGCGGCGGCCGGGCCACCTTAATTGGCTAGCGGCGGCCCCAGCCGCCGTTGGCCCGGCCACCGGCGGCCGGGCCACCCTTAATTTGGCTGGCGGCGGCCCCAGCCGCCGGCCATGTTCCCGTCCCCTGTTCGGTGAAACAGGGGATCGGGTGGAATAGGTTGAACCGGGCCGGCTGGGCCGGTCGGTTCAAGGCCTTTTGGGCCGAGCAGGTATGAGTTTTGGGGCTGATTTGGGCCCCGTAACGGGCCGGGATTAGCAAAATTTATATGGCTAGAATCTGGGTGAATTCTAGTTTCTTGGAGTATTTTTACTTCCCCAATTGGGTGTGTATAGTGGGAGATATTCGAGCCCGAAGTTGGGCCCGTGAACTAGTCTGGGCAGGGTCTTAAGGGTCATTTTATTAATTAGAATTCAGTGAATTAATTATGTACATTGATCATGTAGGTGCCCAGACATCTGATTAGTTGGTTCATCATTTGGATTTTGCGTAGGAGGTAAGTAAGACTATTATGCAATTTAATTATTTAATTAATAAATTAAGTATATACAGTTTGCATGCATTTTTATAAATTAACTGAATTGTCTATGTAGCATGGAACTGTGGATTTCAAATGAACAATTATATGATTATAATGATTGGTAATATTGTAAGAAATGATTATTGATGTATATGCCAGAATTGTGATTGCCTGTACGGCATGTTTATATTGAGGTGATTATGTATTTCCTTGTACTGTGCAAACTGTGAGATATTGTGAAATACAGATGTATGATGCACATGTGATGAAAATGTTAAATAGATTTATATGTGTCGCCGCGGTTCTCCTTTACTATGGCCCCACACATTGTAGATGTGTTCTGTTTGATTTTTATGGCCACACACACTGGAGATGTATTCTGTTATGATATGGCCCCACATATTGTAGACATGTTCTGTATGATTTTATGGCCTCACACACTGACGAGTGTGTTCTGTTATGGTATGGCCCCACATGTCTTACAATGTATTCTGTATGATTTTTATGGCCACATACATCGTAGAGTGTGTTCTGTTATGGTATGGCCCACACATCATACATGTGTTCTGTGGATGTTGATGGCCACGCATCTGGAGGATGTGCTCTGATTGAGGTATTGCAGGGCCGTGGGACACATAGGAAATCTATAATTCATAAACAGTGAGTTGCTAGAGTGCATATTCTGATGCTATCAATTGTTCAATTTATGTTAAGTTGACAGATGCATATGACGGCATGTTAAATATAATTCAAGTATGATATGATTGTATAATAGGCTTACTTATTGCGTGTAAACTCATTAAACCTTCACAATGTTTTTCAGGCTCAGGGTTGATGATGGATTTCGGAGCTGACGGAGCTTCTAATAAATAAATGAGAACCATTGCATTGGTGTAATCATATTATGTTTGTGTGTAGGCTTGTTGTAGCCCAACTTTTAGCAGACTTGGATGTAGGGTTTGAAACCCAAAACTTATAACTATCATTTGTATTATGGTTGGTTTTCATATTTATTGCCATTTGAATCGTATATCAAAAATTTTTAGGACGCCTTGCGTGCCCGGCATGCGGCGGGTTGTCACCCTAGCCCAATTTGGGTCTGAGGCGTGACAAAAGGTCCTCACAGTATCGGCGACAAATATTGAGGCTGGGCATGGGGCCCTCCACCAAATGTCCCCCAAGTCTCTCTCTCTCTCTCTCTCTCTCTCTCTCTCTCTCTCTCTCCACCAAAAGCTTTTGCTCTAAGTTCTTTTGCAAAGAAAAAAGAAAGGTTCCCTATTCTCATTCAAAAAACTTGTAGACCAATGAGGGGCCAATATCTGATTTATTCCAAGATTAAGTCATTGATGCACAAGGAAATATCAACAATCAATGATGATTAAGTCACTGATGCACAGGTAAACCTGAAAATTTATTCCAAGATTGTCATGATTTTAAAGCATAAACAATTGCATGTTATACTCTACCACTTCCATCTATATGGCTATTGATGCTTCAATTGATTTGTCCAAAAATATTTACAAAAAGATAGGTAACGATCCTTGCATGGTGGACGCTTTAAGGGACTGGAGGGTCATGGCCCTCTAAACAATTTTGAAAACCATTCACTTCTCATAAAACCCTGCTAACTGTAAGTACAGTTTGAATTTTATTCATGAATTGTATCTAAAATTATCAACCCTTAAAAATGAAGAAAGCTTTTAAAAATTAGTCAGTTTATTCTTTTGTATGGATCAATATAGCAGCTTCACACCAGAAAAAACTCAAGTTATAAATTAGATTAGAAGCAGTTGTCCAGTAGGGAAGAAGCAGTTGTCCTCTACACGTAATCTCTTCCTGATTTTAGTACATGAAAGTGTAAGTTTATATGAATCATCACATGTTATCATAATTCTCTATTATTCTATCATGACTGTCTATAACACAAGTAGATTAGAAGCAAAGCAACTTTGGAGGGAAAACTTAAGTAATCAATCATAAACTACTCAACTCAACTAAACTAATAATTAGATTTATGCATTCGATGTGTTTTGCGATACGTTTCGGGATACATCGTTCATGATAGAAAATTAAAGACTTTATAGTTTAAGAAACATACGAACTGTTGTCTAACTCGCGCATAACTCTTGGATCCCGATGTATGGGAACAGACAGAGATGCTCATGCAGCTTTACCAAATTAGAATATGTCTACAAAATCAAGTAAATATTTTAATAAAGTATCTTAAAAGATTAAATAACAAGAATATTAAATAACAAGATACATGTCCCCTCTCGGAGAACCAATAATGAACGAACTCCATCCACTGATGGGGGGTACATCAGGAGGCAGAGTACCAACTACTTGCTCCTCGGTCATACTCGGCAATTTGTACTTTGTCTTCAAATATGCTTTATGTTCTTTTCATTTTTAGTTGAGAGACTTCAGTACAAAGTCATTAGAGGATGGAGGAAGTACAAACTTGGACTGCAAAAGAAAAAATATTAAAACTGAAAAATAAAACATAGCATAATATACAAATAAGAACTGTTTAGATTCATTTTTTTACCTGCACAACTCGTAGAATCTCAACTTTATACATCGGAAGCATGTCATTCCATTTTGCACAACTCAATGGACAAAGCTGATGCCTCCGTATAACACTCCCTAAAAAAGAACTCAATAAGCTAGAGGCTTTTTTAATTGGTTGCCCCAGCTGATTGTACTCAATTACTATCCTGTCACCCTCATGCATTTGCCATACATTTCGTACTCCCATAGGCCTGCGTCTGCGTGTAACTCTCCTAGATCCGTCTACATAAAAATAGATGTAAGTAAACTATAGTAAAAAGTGTAAATAAATTTTATCAAATCAAATAAAAAAAATAAATTACCTAAATGTATATCATCTTCTGCATCGACAGTAGGATTATGATGCCCCAAGAATGATAGACCTGCAATAGATGCCGAAGGAGTGGACGCAATGTCTGGAACTGAAGGACTAGCATCATCATGCTATGCTGAAGTAGAAGGGCCGGCCTCTGTCCGTGAGTGCGGCATAATGTCACCTATCATTTACATCAGAATCAGAGTTAGTGAAAATAAATATTAATTTAACATAATAATTTCTGCAAAATTCAATACAGTATAAAATTTAGTACCAATAAGAATCAAGCATTATCATTTCCTTCAAATTCTATCCTAACCAAGCATTATCAAATTTTGTCTAAGCAAACCCTTAAGCCATCTTGTTCTCATTTGCTAACACGGCATGGAAGCAATCCTGCAGATATCTATGTTATGCTCCACCTTATAGCAAACATGTGATCAATGAACCTATCAGGTTTGATCAAGGGAAAACTGCATTCATGTTGATAACATGTAAATAGACCAAGAATGAATGTAATTTATCTAAATATAAGATGAGGGGAAGATTGCTAATGTAGTAGGATGAAGATGATAGACTGAAATTAAATATATTGATCCCTATCATATATGCAAAAATATGTGACCAATATATTTATCATAAATAATAAAGCAAATCATGATCGATAAATACCTTCAGCCATTGCTGTTGATTTTTCTTTCAGATGAGGGTAAGGCTCTTCCACACCGTGCGGTCTCTCTCAGCGATGGTGTAAACTTTCTCTTCGAGACTAGGCACAGGGACCTTTCCGTTTTTATATTTCTTTATGCCTTATCTGTCCATCACAGAGGGCACTTTAAATAGATATGGTTGAGGGATTCTTATCTTAATCATGAATTCAAATTCAAAATTTGAATTCACGTAATCCCTCAAGATCGGAATATAGGACCACCTTAATCCACCTTAATCGTATCTAACCGATACGCTTAATGGAGAAAAACCAACATTCTTCCGCTTGGTCCGTGTATTCTATTACTATAGTAAGAAACAGAATACATGAATCATGGCAATAGGTCCTCTTAAAATCGAGTATTATTTACCATGTATCACAATATATTATATTTCCCAAACATAAACCCATATAACTTAATGAATAAACCCATGTTTATTCTAGGTCCAACTTAATGCTGCATCACAAATAAATGTGTACACTAAATAACTGAATGTGAAAAAACATCACAACCATAAAAGAGTTTCATTGTACAAGTAGTTGTCCATGCAACTAAATTATATTATGGGACCAACTCCCATTCGTACCACATGATCCTTAAAATTCTTAATTGGCATGTCTTTAGTCAAGGATCAGCTATCATCAATTCAGTGCTATCATTTTATGACCACTTTATTCTCTTTAACACGTTGTTTTATGGCTAAATACTTAATGTTGATGTGTTTACTTCGACTACCACTCTTGTGGTTTTTAGCCAAAAATACAGCAGCTGAATTGTCATAGATAGTACAATTTAATTGGTCTAGCAATAGAATCAACAATTTTAAGCCCTGGGATGAAACTCTTCAATTATACACCGTGCAATACAGCCTCAAACAAGCAATGAACTCTGCTTGCATATATATATAGTAGAGGTAGCGGTCAGATATGTACCATATGACCTTTTAGCAGCTCTCCAGTGGTCTAAACCTGGATTACTCTGATATCTTCCCAACATCCCAACTGCAAATGCTATGTCAGGCCTTGTACAGACCTGAGCATACATCAAGCTACCAACAGCTGAGGCAATGGAGTGTTTTTCATTTCACCCTCTCAAAGTCATTCCTTGGGCACTGATTCAAATTGAATCTGTCACCCTTGACTATGGAAGCTATACTCGGTGAACAATTTTTCATCTGAAATCTCTCTAAAATTTTGTTGATATAGGTTTTTTGAGATAGACCTAAAATACCTCGAAGTCTGTCTCTCTGAATTTTAATGCCAATGACATAAGAGGCATCACCCATATCTTTCATATCAAAATTCTCAGAGAGAAATTGTTTCACCTCATGTAACATACATTTATCATTGGTTGCAAGTAAAATATCATCTACATATAGGATCAGAAAAAAAATTTTGCTTCCACTTACCTTCTGGTATATACATTGATCCATGTTCTCTACAAATCCAAATGAAGAAATCACATCATGAAATTTTAAGTACCATTGTCGAGAGGCTTGTTTCAATCCATATATAGATCTCTTAAGCTTGCATACTAATTGCTTATTATCACTAGAGAAAAAACCTTAAGGTTGTTTCATATAAACCTCTTCCTCTAGATCTCCATTGAGAAATGCAGTTTTTCACATCCATTTGTTGCAACTCTAAATCAAAATGCGCAACAAGTGTCATGATAATGCGGAAGGAATCTTTCTTAGATACAGGAGAAAATGTCTCCTTGTAATCAATTCCCTCCCTTTCAGTGAATCCCTTAGCAACGAGTCTTGCCTTATATCGCTCAATGTTGCCTAACAAGTCTTTCTTGGTCTTAAAGACCCATTTCAGCCAACAGCTTTTGCTCCATCAGGCAACTCAATAAGATCCCAGACTCCATTAACTACCATAGAATTGATCTCATCTTTCATAGCATCATACCATAAATTGGATTCCTTACATTCATGGCTTGTGAAAACGTTTCAGAATCATTTTTAGCTCCAATATTATAGTCTGACTCTTAAAGATACACAATATAGTCACTAGAAATTGCTGATTTCTTTTCTCTTGTAGATCTTCTTAATGTTGTAACAACCTCCTCTAGTGAAGTTGATTGTTCAACTATCTCTAGTAACTCATGAGAGACTGGATCTACTAGTTTATTTTAGCAAATTATGAAATTTTAATGACTGTTGTATAATGCCCGTTTGATCTTGAAGGGCACTATAAACGATAATCAGTTTATCACTTGAAGTGGAAGGTTGAACAATCGATATTTCCTTTCAGGAATCATGCTCTGCAATTGATCATCCACTAATCAAGTCATTCTCAAAAATTTGGCATTCCTTGATTCCACAATCCTAGTTATGTGAATGGACAGTAAAATCTATATCCCTTGGACCTCTCAGCATATCCAACAAAATACCCACTAATGGTCCTAGGGTCCAGGTTTTTCTCTTGTGGATTGTATACTCTCACTTCACATGGGCATCCCCATACGCATACATATCGCAAACTTGGTTTCCAACCTTTAAATAACTCAAATGGCATTTTAGAAACAGCCTTGGTTGGAACTCGATTTAATATGTACACTGCCGTTTTGAGAGCTTCTATCCACAAGGACTTAGGTAGTTTGGAGCTGCTAATCATGCTCCTCACCATGTCCATCAATTTGGTTCCTTCTTTCTGCTACACCATTCTGATCAGATAAGCCAGGTAAACTGTATTGGACAACAATCCCATGTTCTTGAAGGAACTTCGCAAATGGCAAATGGATCAGGCATTTGTCCATCTTCTGTGTATCTCCCATAATACTCGCCTTCTCTATCAGATCTTACAATTTTGATTTGTTTTCCACATTGTGTCTCTACTTCTGCCTTGAATACCTTAAAGGCATCTAATACTTCGTTCTTATTATGAAGCAAGTAGAGATACATAAATTGTGAGTAGTCATCAATGAAGCAGATAAAGTATTTTGGACCATGAATATCCATATCCGGACAATAAATGTCCGTGTGTATGATCTCTAATAGGTCTGAACTCCTCTTGGCACCTTTCTTTGACTTATTGGTCTGCTTGCCCTTAATGTAGTCCACACAAGTATCAAAGTAGCGATATCCAAAGTGTTGAGTACTCCTTTATTCAATAACCTCTTGATTCTATCTATGGAGATATGTCCTAATCTTCGATGCCACAACATAGAAGAGTTATCATTTACAACACATCTTTTTATGCCAGCCCTAACATGCATCACATCATTAGTGGTATTATTTTGCAAATTAATATAGAAAAGACCATCAGACAAGGTACCATTCCCAACAAGTTCAGATTTATAATATAAACTAGAAGAAGTATCTAAAAAGTTGAAGGAATAACCCAAAGGTATAAGTCTTGAAACTAAAATTAAATTCATAGAAAAACTAGGTACATAAAAGGTTATTTTTCAAATTTAAAATAAAACCACTACAAAAAACTAAAGTGCATGTCCCTATAGCCTCCACATGTGAGCGCATTTTATTTCCTGAAGAGATATACTGCTCACTTCCCACTGGCTTCCTTAAGTTTTGCATACCCTGCAAAGTATTGCAAATGTGGATTGTAGAACCAAAATCAATCCACCATGTGTTATAAATAACATTAGCCATATTAGATTCATAACAGACAAGTGAGATTGTTTTACCTTCTTTTCAAGCCAAGTCTTGAACTTGATGCAATCCTTCTTCATGTTTCCCTTCTTCTTACAAAAGAAATACTTGGATTCCTTCTTAATGTTAGATTGGGATGGTATTTTACTTTTACCCTTCTTCTTGACTGTGCCCGATCCTTTCTATTTATAGTCAGCATTGCACTTTCACCCAATTCCATCAACAGTCTGCCCTCTTCTTGAACACACATGGCCAAAAGTTCATTGATTGACCATTTTTCCTTATGTGTATTATAAGATATCTTAAATGGTCCATACTGCTATGGAAGGGTATTTAAAATATAGTGCACCAGAAAGGACTCAGACATTTCAACCTCAAGAGTCTTCAGTTGAGCTGCAATGTCCCTCATTTGCATAATGTGCTCACGCACACCTCTCACTCCAGTGAGCCTAAGGGATGACAACTTCAATATTAGGGCACTGGCAAGAGCTTTGTCGAAGTACTGAATTGCTCATCAATAGCCTTTAGTAGCTCCCTGACATTCTCATGCTTATCGACTGAACCATGTATACCAACAGAGATTTTTGTCTTTATAAACATTGTACTCAAGCGATTAGATCGTTCCCAATGTTCATAAATCGCAATCTCACTAGGAGTGCTAGTCTGAGTTATTGAAGGTGGTTCATCCTTCCTTATTGCATAATCAATGTCCATCCAGTCCAATGAAGGAGAATTCTCTCCTTCAAAACCTTATAGTTATCACCCCTTAATTCAGGTATGTCACATTTTATATCAAAGAAATTTACATGTTGCATAATGCAAAATTTAAACATACATGCTTATTATCAAAAATTAAGGCTAATAAAATGCTTTACCAATGTAAATCATGCATTTAGAAACCAGTGAATCTACTGACATAAAACTTTCATGTGGTCTAAAACTCTATTTCAATTAGATTCACTTAAGTCTGTATGATAAAACTATCAAATTATGTTCCTTCTTTCTAATTCCTGTGGGTATATTAGAAAAATATAAATTAATATTTTATCTTAATTAATTATATAAATAGTGAATCTACTGACATAAAACTTGCCTGTGAGCTAAAGCTTTAATTCAATTAGATTCACTTAAGTCTATATGATAAAACTATCAAATTATGTTCCTTCTTTCTAATTCATGTGGGTAGATTAGAAAATATAATTTAATACTTTATTTAATTAATTATATAAATAAAAATAGTGAATCTGCTGACATAAAACTTGTCTGTGGGCTAAAGCTTTAATTCAATTAGATTCACTTAAATCTATATGATAAAACTATCAAATTATATTTCTTCTTTCTAATTCCTATGGGTAGATTAGAAAAATATAATTTGATATTTTATCCTAATTAATTATATAAATATAACAAAAATTCCTATGAAATAAATTTTATTGTATTATATAATTAATTACAATTAATGACTATTATTTATGTGATTTATTAACTTTATATATAATTTTATAATTAAGGATGTTGTGGCTACTCCTCAATTATTCAATTGTATTTATCACTTAGACATTATTTCAATTATGTCACTTAAGATGCATGCATAATTCATAAAATTTGTACACAAATTCTAAATATAATTGAACATAAATAGGCCAAGCCAATGGCCCAACCTTTTATGGATGAGTCAGCAACCCGTCATCCTCACCCAATTCCAATAGTTTAATTTAACCAAAAAAAAACTCTCAATCACCTCAAAAATAGTATGATCAAGACTGTCACGTGATTCAGATTGAATGTACAGCCCAATCTAATGCAAATCAGACTAGGCCCATGGCCCAGCCTGCCCGCAGCTGGCCCAAGCACCCGCCTGGACCAGCCTAGCCACTGGGCCAAGCGTTAGTTGCTGGCTAGCCTGGTCGCTGGGCCAACTCCTGGCCCAGCTGGCTGCTGGCCCAGCCAGCTTTTTTTTAAAATTGTAAATGCCACTTGTTTTTTTTATTCTGTATGGCCAGCACGTCTTCCGTAAGAGGTGTCTTTCATCCGTCCTCATCTTGTGCACATATCCGAAGCAAGGAAACCCACGCTTCTCCTCTCATGGTGATTTGATCGCGAGACATTTAGATTTTTCTTTTATTTAAACTATATCCAAAAAGGGTGAGCGAATAGATAGGTACATGCTTCATGGCATAAATCTTACTGATGCATCTCTTAAATAAAACTAAATTAAATAAACTGAATATTAAGAGTTTATCAGATCTAATGCCCTTTCAGATGATTCTTGTTGGCCTATTAACTCTCCTGATATGTAGATAGTTGGGTCAAATGCACCAAAGTACTACAGTAGCCTCCCTTATTGGTACATCCCTAATATCCCTACCGTACGCCTATTGGTCAAATAATCCAGGGTACTACCAGTAGCCTCCCCTTTGGACTATCCCTAAACGAGAGAAATAGAGACCAAGAATGCCTTGTCCTCTTTATCAAATAAATGATATAAAGATTGTTTCACAAGGATTTTATCAGATCCGTATATTAATGAAAACAATCTAATAATCAAGGAAGAGGTATTTTATACGCTCTGATACCAAATGATAGACTAAAATTAAATATATTGATCCCTATCATATATACTGTTAGCCCAGATGGCAACCCAAGAGGGGGGGGAGGGGTGAATTGGGTTCTTTAAAATTTTAACACTTTAAAGCTATGTGCCTGATTTGAAAGTGGTTTAGTGCAATGAATAGATAAATGCTAAGCACAAATAAATGAGATAGAGAGAGAGACAAAGCACGGCAAACACAAAGATTTTATAGTGGTTTGGTGTATCCAACACCTACGTTCACTCCAAGCTTCACTTGGGTCCACACTATAATCCACTTGATTATAGTCGAGTTGTTTTACAAGCTCACAACTCAAACTTGTTATTTTTTCGGGGTCACAACGAACCCAGCCGGTTTTTTCGAGCTCACCAGCACAAAACCCAACCACAAGCTAACCTTAGCTTGTCCGAGGTATACTACCTCCACTAATTCAATCCCCTGATTGAATTAATAAACAACAATTTGAAAATAAAGTTTACAATACAAGATAGCTCCTTAAGTGAGCAAATATGCAATTAAATAAACAAGAGTAAGAAAAGCTTGTTTGAAGCGAATTTGATTTGAGCTTTTCTTTTCTTCTTTTCCTCTTTTCCTTTTAAAGGTTGAATCAGGCCTCAGCTCAGATTCTCACAAAAATTACAGTTGAGAAGTTGGGGAAAAATAGGGCTTTTGCTTTCTTTTTCTTCACTTGAAAAATCCTCCGATTTTGAACTTGAATGCTTTGGATTTCTCTTTTTACTCTATAGATTGGTTGATGTGAGCTCTAAGTTTTTTTTCTTCTTTGATTTCTCTCTCTTTCTTTTACAAGATTTTTCGATTTTTCAGTCTCTTCTTCTCTCTCTTTTCAAACGGACGGTTTTTCCTTTTTATAGATCCCTTAATCCAAGATTAGGTAGAAAAAATAGCCATTGCAGAGTAGTTGGATTGCTTCTACACAGAAAGAAAAATAGCTGTTAGAGATTAGTGGAAAAATATTACCGTTGGAGTCCGTTCTGACATTTGAAAAATCCGTTCCTGACAGGTTGGAGTCGGCTCCAACTTTTCAGGTGTTGGCTCCAAATTGGGGTTCAAAAATAGTAATAAGAAGTTCGTTGAGGAGTCGGCTCCGAAAAAGTTAAGTGTCGGCTCGGCGCTTTCGGGAGTCGGCTCCGGAATTCAAAGGTGTCGACTCTAACTTTGTCCAAAAAACATGCTCTCTGTTCTCAGGTTAGAGTCGGCTCCAGAAACTTAGGTGTCCGCTCTGCAACTTTCAGTGTCGGCTCCCGAACTCCAGGTGTCAGCTCCGGAAACTGATGCAGAAACCACTTCTCTGTATCTCAGGTTGGAGTCAGCTTCGAAACTCTAGGTGTCGACTCCGGACCGTGCCGAAAATGTGTAGAAAGGTTCCGATACTCCCTGGGGTCGGCTCCTGACTGTTTGGGTGTCGACTCTAAGTTCTGAACTTACATATTTTCTTTTCACTTTTGATTCAAAACTCATTTCCTTACACCTTTTGACTGATTAAACATTTTTAATCCCTGAAACACTTATTAAATTTGTTAGAAACATAGTGAATATACTCATGTCTTTTGTTAATCATCAAAATCAATAATTGGGTCAACAATCTCTCCTTTTTTATGATGACAAAAATATAGAGTATATGCTTGATTACACAATAATAGTTTCAATCAAATTTCTCAATTTAAGTTCCCCCTGAATTAGATCCCCCTATGATACTCAATTTAACATCTTCTCTCCCTTTATCATTAAGACTTAATGAGCATATCAAATTAAGGTCATTTAAAGCCTGATACTTATTGAACCTTAATACTCATTAAACCTATCTCATTGAAACTACTTGATACCAATAATTAAGCTTATTTGTTTAAACTTATCTCATTGAAACTACTTGATACCAATTAATTAAGCTTATTTGTTTCAATGCATATACAATCTTCTCTCCCCCTTTTTGTAATCAACAAAAAGGTTTTAGAAAAGATTCAAGTTTAAAAGAACAATCAAATTTCATTTCATCATCCAAAGTTCAACATTTCATTTAATAAAAAGTAAACATTATACATCAAAAAGAACTTCATTTCATCAAACTTCATTACATTAAAAGTAACTTCATTTCATCAAAAGATATTTAATAATATCAAAAGAAACTTCATTATATCAAAAGAAACTTCATTACATCAAATTTCATTATATTAAAAGTAACTTCATTTCATCAAAAGATATTTCATAACATCAAAAGAAATTTCATAACATCAAAAGAAATTACATCAAAAGTATCAAAATGTAGTATTTAATGATTTCTAAGAAGCCTTTGCAATTCTTCTACAATTTTTTCCATTCCTTCACTTTGAGTTCTGACAAATTCCTTCAGTCTTCTATCGACGAATGCACATGCAGTAACAATTTTGTCTTGAAGCTCTGCATTGCATTTGGAATAGGTCTCAGAATCTCCTCCAATCTCTTTGAGTTCTTAAAAAATGTTCTTGAGATCATTCTTTAATGCTTCTAAGGAGGATCCAATGATTGACTCAATTTTGCTCACCCTTTCATCCAAGGAATAGAGAGTCTCTCTCAAGTTCATAAATTTGCTATCTAACTTAGTCTTCATCTCTTCTTTATGATTCAAAAGTAAGGATTTAATTGTTCCATTTGAGTATCAGAGAAACTGGTAGAAGCTTGAATAAATAAACTTGAAGCAGGTGCAGGAGCTACTGAGGGTGCAGGGCTACTAGGTCTTGCGAAATATGTCTCACAGAGGGTCCAGGTGTTGTAGCTCCAACATTAGAGACTTTTCCTTTCCCAAATTCCATCCTTCTTCACAAATCCATTCTATGCACAGTTGCTAAACTATAGTAATATGTGTGCCTTAAATTCTTTTTGGGTTCATTTTCAAAATAACAACACCCTGTCTCTGAAATGCTAAAGTCAATATCATACCATAGGGTAAAGTAGATCTTTTCTTATTCCCGACTTCAGCCATATACCAGACCATCATACCAGCCAAATTGATTCGCTGACCAGTCAAAATACTGTCCATAATTACAATGTCTCGCTTTGAGACATACTCAAACCTACCGGTCTTGGGAAATAAAATCCTTCACATATATTATGAAGTAATCTCAACTCAAGAGGCAATTGGTTTGCCTTAATTTCTTCAAATTTAGTAACTTCTCTTCCTAGCATCCTTGATAGAGCATTTGACCTTTCACTGTGAATGCTTCCAGCAAGCCCAGTAACAGGAATCCTTAAAAGGTTTCCTAAGATTTATGAGGTTATATGAATCCTTTTCCCTCTTACTGAACTAACTATTCCTCCATCTCCTCTAGACAGATTGAAATAAAACTTCTTGACTAAGGCTTGATAAGTAGGTAAATCAAGGGAACATACCTTATCCCAACCAAGTTCTATCAACTGCCATCCAATGGTGAAACCTTCTTTCTCAAAGAAATGAAAGTCTACTTTCTGCCCATTGTGATTACTTGGCCTGCTAGAGTGTCGATTTGAGGTGAGGAGGGGCTTGGAGCAGCGCTCGGTGTGGATGACGAGGAAGAGGACGAAGAACTTGGCGAAGGCTGCCTTGCCAGATGCTTCACTGTCCATTTTTGGTCGTCACTGCTCCACCAAACATAGATCCCCTATGTTTGGGTGCCATTGAGAGCTAAGGAGTGGTTAATATGAGGGATTTTGGGTTTTAGGAAGAGTTGGAGAGAGTTTGAGGGGTTAGGAGTCGATTGAAATGAACGAGAGTCGGCTCTGCCCTAGATAAGTCAACCTGGGACCACTTGGAGTCGACTCCAGCAAAGCGAGGTGTCAGCTTCAGGTCGCTAACACAATCAGCGCTCGAACTGTAGTCGGCTCCGCTAAGGCGGTGTCGGCTCTAAGGTCTCAGACCGTGAGCGACACAAACAAGGTGTCGACTCCACAAATTGAGGTGTCGACTCCACTAACAGTTTCAGAAAAAAAAAAAAAAGAGTTTCAAACATCCGAAACTTATCAAAATAAAATCAATAAATTTTGGATAAAATCTTTGGAATATAGAGAATCAAATGTTCAAATGTCTAGATAAATTATCCTTAAAATCATGAGAGAAATTTCAAGAAATTGATTGAATTCTAGATAATCATTCCTTAGGGGTTTCAAAATCATTTCAAAGGGTCACAAATCCCTAACTCTCCTCTAAGATAACAAAATCTTTCTTCACTCAAGGGTTTTGTAAATATGTCAGCTAATTATTCTTCAGTACAAACATAATCAAGACAAATGTCACCATTAGCTACAT
>UESW01004835.1:63282-193182 GCA_900491605.1 Calamus simplicifolius
GCCATAATCTTCAAGTTATCTTAATCCAAAGGATTTGAGCACAGCAACTTCCAGCTGCAACATATTCTGCTTCAGCAGTAGATAATGCAACCGAATTTTGCTTTTTGCTAAACCAAGAGATTAAGTTACTTCCTAAAAAAATTGACATGCACCACTTGTACTCTTTCTATCTAGTTTACATCCAGCATAATCAGAATCAGAATATGCAATCAAATTTAGTGTTGAGTCTCTAGAATACCATAATCCTACATTTTTAGTTCCACTTAGATATCTTAGTATTCTTTTTACAGCAATTAAATGAGATTCTTTAGGTTCAGATTGAAATCTAGCACATAGACAAACAGCAAACATGATATCAGGTCTACTTGCGTTAAGTAAAGTAGAGATCCGATCATACCTCTATAATGCTTTTGATCAACTTTCTTACCATCTTCATCTTTGTCCAATTTGCATGAAGGACTCATTGGTGTTCCAAGGGTTTGATTGATTCCATTCCAAACTTTTTGAGAATCCTTTGTGTACTTTGTTTGGTTGATGAAAATCCCCTCTCTCTCTTGTTTGATTTGTAGTCCTAGGAAGAAATTGAGTTCTCCCATCATGCTCATCTCGAATTCACCCTGCATTAACTTAGCAAATTCTTGACACAAAGATTGTTAGTAGCACCAAATACAATATCATCTACATATATTTGTACTACTAATAAATCTTTTCTTTTCTTTTCAAAAATAGAGTTTTATCAACATTTCCTCTAGAAAAATCATTTTCAATTAGAAATTTACTTAACCTATCATACCAAGCTCTAGGTGCTTGTTTAAACCATATAGTGCTTTGTGTAATTTAAAAAACGATTTAAAAATTCATGATCTTCAAAACCAGATGGTTGTTCTACAAAAACTTCTCATTTATAAAACCATTTAAAAATGCACTTTAACATCCATTTGAAATAAATTGAATTCATATGACATGCAAATGCAAGTAATAGTCTAATTGCTCTAATCTAGCTACAGGTGCAAAAGTTTCATCAAAATCAATTCCTTCTTCTTGATTATATCCTTTTGCAACTAATCTAGCTTTATTTCTAATTACTATGCCATTTTCATCTAATTTATTCCTAAATACCCATTTAGATCCTATAATGAATGACCTTTAGGTCTATCAACTAAGGACCATACATTATTCCTAGTAAATTGATTTAATTTCTTGCATAGCTAGCATCCAATTACTATCTTTTTCAGCTTCTTCAATAGTTTTAGGTTCAATTTGAGATACAAATGCAAGATGATTATTGATATTTCTCATATGATCTAGTTCTTACACCTTGAGATGGATCACCTATAATCAATTCCTTTGGATGACCATAGGCATATCTCCAATCTCTAGGAAGATCTACCTCATTATGATTAGTATCAATAACATCACCTAGGTGAATCATTATCTTTAGCTTCTTGTTCATGATCTGAAGATACATCTATATTTAATTTTTCAATATCTCTTTCTAGCAAAATTTGTATCTTCCTCATCATCAATCTTTCTCTGAACTTGATGCTAAAGATTCATCAAAAACTACATGAATAGATTCTTCTACAATTAAGTTCCTCTTATTAAATACTCTATAGGCTTTACTAGTTGTTGAATATCCTAAGAATATGCCTTCATCAGATTTTGCATCAAATTTTCCTAAGATTATCTTTACCATTATTATGAATAAAACATTTACAACCAAATGCATGAAAATAACTAATGTTGGTTTCCTATTATTCCATAATTCATAAGGAGTTTTCTTAAGAATTGGCCTAATTAAGGCTCTATTAAGGATGTAACATGCTGTTTATAGCTTCCGCCCAAAAGTATTTTGGTAGGTTGCTTTCACATAGCATGGTACGGGCCATGTCTTCTAAGGTTCTATTCTTTCTTTCTACAACTCCATTTTGTTGTGGTGTCTAGGTGCAGAAAAATTATGATTAATACCATGTTCAAGCAAAAATTTTCAAATAAATGATTTTCAAATTCTGCCATGATCACTTCTAAGAGACACTATGGTGTTGTTTTTCTCATTAGTGACTTTCTTGAAGAATTTCAGAAATATTGAGAAAGTCTCATCCTTTGTGAGCCAAAAACAATACCCAAGTGAATCTAGAATAATCATCTACTATCACAAGACCATATTTCTTTCCTCCTAGACTAGTGGTTCTAGTAGGTCCAAAAAGGTCCATGTGAAGTAGCTCTAGTGGCCTAGAAGTGGAAACATTTTTAGATTTGAAAGAGTTTCTAGTTTGTTTTCCAAATTGACATGCATCACAAATTCTGTTATTTTTAAAATTTAATTTTGGAAGTCCTTTAACTAAATCCATTCTTATTAATTTTGAAAGTAAGTGTGTGCTAGCATGACCTAATCTACGATGCCACAACCATCCAATCTCATTTACATTAGCATTATTAGCAACTAAGCAATGATTACTAGTAGACAAATTGTTTAAATCAATTAAGTATACATTGCCATTTCTATTACCAACAAATATAATGCTATTGTCAATGGGATTAGAAACAGTGCATAGAAGCTTCAAATGAAACTTTGAAACCTTTATCGCACAATTGGCTAATACTAATTAAATTATGCTTTAAACCATCTATATATAAAACATTTTCTATAAAAGTAGAGGGAGTTATTTGAATTTTACAAATCCCATAATTTGGCCTTTACCATTGTCTCCAAAACAACTCCTCCTCTTTATCCTCAAGGGTGATGAATTGCTCCTTGTCACCCATCATGTGTCTTGAGCAGCCGCTATCAAGATACCACTTTCATTTTGATCTTTTGACCGCAAGACACTCCTGCAAAGTGATCAAACTTTCTGTTTAGGTACCCAGCTTTCTTGGGTCCTTCATGGTTAGTAGCAATAAAGATTGTTCCTTTCGGAACCCATATTTTTCTTTTAATACTTAAATTCTTATTAATTTTAAAATTGCATTCATAGGCTTTATGTCATTTCTTGTTACAACAATTACATGAAACATCATTTTTATCTTGTTCTTTCTAAAAAATTTTTAACATACTTTTTGTTGGCCCAGATGGCAACCCAAGAGGGGGGGGGAATTGGGTTCTTAAAAATTTAAGACTTTTTAACTTTAATTGATTAGTTAGCAAGATGTGCAAGTGAGAGAAATTAATAATAAGCAAATAAAGAGAGATAGAGATAGAGAAAATAAGGCACGGCAAACACAAGGCAATTTTATAGTGGTTCGGCGCAACCAGCACCTACGTCCACTCCCAAGATTCACTTGGGTCCACACTATAATCTCTCTAGATTACAGCCGAGTTGTTTTCCAAGCTCACAACTCAAACTTGTTGTTTTACCGGGTGCACAACGAACCCAGCTGGTTTTAACTCGGGCTTACCAGCACAAAACCCTACACGTTGTTTTTCTTTGGGCTCACAACTAACCCAACACAAGCACTCCGGCTTGCAACGAGGTATACCAACCTCCACTAATTCAATCCACTGATTGAATCAGCAAACAAATAAATGATAGTGTTTGAACAATAATGTGCTCCCCTTGAGCAAATATACAAATGAAGTACAAAATATAAAGGTTAGAAAAGCCTGATTGTATTTGCAGATGGTAGATGCTTGGGCTTTCTTCCTTCTTCTCTTCAACTCCTCTAGAAGTGTTGAATCACGCCTCAGCTAGATTCTTGACCGTTGAAGACTTTGGAGTTGAGATGAAGCTTTTTCCTCTTTTGAAAATCCGCCGATTTGACCTTTGAAACGCACTTGGATTTTCTTCTGGCTTTTGTGGAATGATGAGAAGGAGTAGACGAAACTTTCACTTGGATTTCACTCCTTTTGAAACACTCTTCTTTGAGCTAAATGATTTTTCCAATATGCTCTGTTTTTCCCTCTTTTCAAATGATATTCTTTTCTCTCTTTTTGATTTTCTCTGGGTTGTTTTGATTTGAAAAGAACTCCTCTATTTATAGAATCTGCAAAAATATATCCGTTAGAGACAGGAAAAATAGCCGTTATTCAAAAATCTTACCGTTGGGGCTGATGTGTCATCGTTAAAAATCGCGCCCAGAATTCGCGGAGTCGACTCGAGCTCTGAGGGAGTCGGCTCGAGGTCGATTACCAAAAATAGAAACATTTTAACATTGAGGGTCGACTCGCGAAAACAAAGTGTCGGCTCCTGAAAGTCGGGAGTCGACTCGAGGAAAATGGGGAGTCGACTCGAGAAGTGCTCAAAAAACATGGGTTCTGTTGTTTGAGCGGAGTCGGCTCGCACAGACAGGAGTCGGCTCGCAAGAATTCAGGGGTCGACTCTTGAAAAGCCAAGGGTCGACTCGAGAAACTCAGGCAATTTGGGGAGTCGACTCGGAAACCCTGAGTCGGCTCGGGACCGATACAAAAATCAGAAAAATGTTCTGATTGACTTTAAAACTTGTCCCAATTAAATTTAAAATATAAATTTGACTTGAATACATTAAATATGACGTTTATCATGGATTCAAGACATGTTTCAAGAATTCATCGATTGAATTATAATGTATAAAAATTCCTTTTTGAAATCCTTTTAAGCATACAACTTGAAACTTCTTTTTCTAACGATTCAAAACTCATTTGATATAACCATTGATAGTTCATTCCTTTCAATTTGAATAAGCTCAAGGTTTTTGATAAATAAACACATTGTTTTCTTTAAGGTACTCATGGCTTTTGGAAATCATCAAAATCAATAAAGTTGGGGCAATTATGTTTCAATAATTTCTCAACAATCTCCCCCTTTTTGATGATGACAAAAACATTGAGTATATGCATTATAAAATTGAAAAAATTTGTGATTCCAAAATCAACTTTGTGTTCATGGAAAGGCTCCCCCTCAATGAGGTAGCTCCCCCTATGAACCTTAATTTTATAAATCATTCAAAATTTTTCAAAATCAAAACTTAAGCAATTTTATGAAATTCAATTTATCTCTTCCCCTTATAAAATTAAACTTTGATTGAATTGAAGGCAAGGCATATACGATTAATAAAAACTCTCCCCCTTTTTTGTAATCAACAAAAAGGTTAGAAAATATCAATAAATTCTTTATTTTTTCAGCATTTAAGTTATCAATTGAGGATAACATTCAAAGATTCAAGGATATTACAATTGAAATAGACAAAAGTGAAGCATCAAACATTCTCATTACTTCAAAATGAAAGTACATGGAAATGTAAACTTGTACATTGCATTGAAAGTAAATTTGATTACATCAAAAAGAGATTACATGAAAACTTAAAAATTTCTTCTAGTAATTCTATTCAAATGATCTACAATTTGCTTCATCCCTTCACATTGAAGTCTAACATAGTCTTTTAGTTTTTCATCAACAAAAGTACAAGCAGAAGTGATTTTTCTTGAAGCTCTGCGTTGCATTGGGAGTATGTCTCCGAGTCACCGCAGATGTCCTTAAGTTCTCCAAAGATATTCTTTAAATTTTCACTTAAGGAACCGGTAGATGAACTGAGAGTGGACTCAATCAATGCAACTCGATCACTGAGAGAATATAATGCTTCTTTTAAGTTCATATACTTTTCATTAAATTCTTCTTTCAATCTCTTTTCTTGATCACTTAACTCAGACTTGAATAAAGATCGAAGTTGATCTAACTGTGTATCAGAAAAACTAGCAGATGAAACTGAAGACTGAGCAGGAGCAACAGTAGGAGCAGGGGTAGGATCTGAAGCAGGAGCAGGAACAGACTCTGGAATAGATGAACACTGAGGAGGCTCCGGAGATGAATGTCTCAAGGAAGGTCTGGGTGCCTCTGCATCTAAGTCTCTATCCTCAGTAACAGTCTTTCTCTCCCAACTTCCATTTTTCTTAACAAACCCCATGCGATGAATTGTAGCCAAAGTATAATAATCTGTATGTCTTAACTCCTTCTTTGGCTCACAATCACTGAACACAATCCCTTGGCTAAGAAATAATTTAGTCAAAACCATGCCATAGGGTAAGCTCGATTTCTTTTTCCCGCTACAGTCTGCAATATACCAAATCATCATCCTAGGTAGATTGATGGGTTTCCCAGATACAACTGCATCCATGACAAAAATATCTCGTTCAGAAACATAGTCAAATCGGCCTGTCTTGGGAAATAAAATCCTGCTGCAAATATTGTGGAGAAGTCTTAATTCCAATGGCAGTTGACTAGCAAAGACTTCTTCAAATCCCTCAAAGTTTCGGTTCAAAAGTCGAGTGAGAGCTGGAGACTATCTTCAGGGGCAAATGTAGAAGGTCCAGACAAGGGTAACTTCAATAATCTAGAAAGAATGAGGATGTAATGTTCAAACCAATGCCTCTAACCTTGCTTACCAAGCCATCATCTCCTCTAGACAAATTCTTGTAAAACTCTTTAACCAAAGCAGGATAGGTTGGACAATCCAATGAACAAATATACTCAAATCCCATCTCGATTAGTTGTCTACCAATGATGAATCCTTCATTCTCAAACAATTCGAAATCCACTTTCCTTCCTGTGGTTACAATCCTACTGGCTAGAAGATCTACCTGAGGGGTAGGAGCTGGAGCTGGAGGATCACTAGCCGAAGGTGTAGAAGAAGAATCCGTAGACGGCTCGCGGACGGGTCGTCGGACGGTCCTTTTCTCTTCACACCGGCGCCACTCGAGCTTGCTCCTCGGGTTTTGGGTGCCATTGATCTTGAAGGATTGTTTAATCAGAGGTTAATTGAGGTTTGGAGGGTTTTGGGAAAGTTTTGGAGAGGATTTGGAAGATTTTGGAAGAATGAAATGTCCGTCGGGTCGACTCGTGCCCTAAATAAATCGACTGGGACCACGTCGAGTCGACTCGCGCAAAGTGTGGAGTCGGCTCGCGACTAGTCACAGAGCACGGACACGATCTCGAGTCGACTCGCTCAGAGGAGGGGTCGACTCCTGAGTTTCAGCAGAAACTCGAGTCGACTCCGAACTCTCGAGTCGGCTCCCGGACAAATTCAGAGAAAAATTAGATTGAGATTCAGAGAATCCGAATTAAGTCCGAAATTTGATCTTTGAGTATGATTAAAAATCATGGACTTTGAGAGATCAAATTGATATGAGTTCTAGATAAAATTTCCTTAAGATTTTGAGAATTTGAAAGAATTCTAGATATATTTCCTTAGAGGTTTCAAAATTTATTCAAAAGGATTACAAATTCCTAGCTCTCCTCTAAGATAACAAAATCTTTCTTCATTTAAAGGTTTAGTGAATATGTCAGCTAATTGTTCTTCTGTGTTTACATAATCTAAACAAATTTCATCATTAGCTACATGTTCCCTTATAAAATGATATCTAATTTCTATGTGTTTTGTTCTTGAGTGTTGAATTGGATTTTTAGTTAAGTTGATTGCGCTAGTGTTATCACATCTTATGGGTGTTTTATCAAGTGTGATACCATAGTCTTCAAGTTGTCGCTTAATCCATAGGATTTGCGCACAGCAACTTCCAGCTGCTACATATTCAGCTTCAGTAGTTGATAATGCAACTGAATTTTGCTTTTTGCTAAACCATGTGATTAAGTTACTACCTAAGAATTGGCATGCACCACTTGTGCTCTTTCTATCTAATTTACATCCAGCATAATCAGAATCTGAATATGCAATTAGGTTTAATGTGGAATCTCTAGAATACCATAAACCTACATTTTTAGTTCCATTTAGATATCTTAAAATTCTTTTAACAGCTATTAAATGTGATTCTTTAGGTTCAGATTGAAATCTAGCACATAAACATACTGAAAACATGATATCTGGTCTACTTGCTGTTAAATAAAGAAGGGATCCGATTATACCTCGATAATACTTTTGGTCAACCTTTTTACCTTCTTCATCTTTGTCCAGCTTGCATGAAGGACTCATTGGAGTTCCGAGGGGTTTCATTGTTTCCATACCAAACTTTTTGAGTAGTTCTCTTGTGTATTTGGTTTGGTTGATAAAGATTCCCTCTTTGCTTTGTTTGATCTGGAGTCCAAGGAAGAAGTTGAGTTCTCCCATCATGCTCATCTCGAATTCTCCCTGCATCAACTTTGCAAATTCTTGACAAAGAGAATCGTTAGTAGCACCAAAAATAATGTCATCTACGTATATTTGTACTACAAGTAAATCTTTACCTTTTCTTTTCAAAAACAAAGTTTTATCAACATTTCCTCTTGTAAAATCATTTTCTATTAAGAATTTACTTAACCTATCATACCAAGCTCTAGGTGCTTGTTTCAAACCATATAAAGCTTTGTGCAATTTAAAAACGTGATTTGAAAACTCGTGATCTTCAAAACCTGGTGGTTGTTCTACATAAACTTCTTCATTAATAAATCCATTTAAAAATGCGCTTTTTACATCCATTTGAAATAAGTTAATGTTCATATGACATGCAAATGCAAGTAATAGCCTAATGGCTTCTAATCTAGCTACAGGTGCAAAGGTTTCATCAAAATCAATACCTTCTTCTTGATTATATCCTTTAGCAACCAATCTAGCTTTGTTTCTAATTACAATGCCATTTTCATCTAGTTTATTTCTATAAATCCATTTTGATCCTATTACTGAATGGTTTTTAGGTCTTTCAACTAAGGTCCAAACATTATTTCTTGTAAATTGATTTAGTTCTTCTTGCATAGCTAACATCCAATTATTATCTTTTTCAGCTTCTTCTATAGTTTTAGGTTCAATTTGTGATACAAATGCAAGATGATTACTAATATTTCTCATGTATGATCTAGTCCTTATTCCTTGAGATGGATCGCCTATAATCAATTCCTTAGGATGACTATGAGCATATCTCCAGTCTCTTGGAAGATCTACATCATTATGATCAATATTGACATCATCGTCCTTATGTGAATCATCATCTTTAGCCTCTTGTTCATGATCAGAAGATACTTCAATATTAAGTTTTTCAAGATCTTTTTCAATTATGTTTGTATCTTCCTCATCATCAATCTTTTCAGATCCAGTTGCTAAAGATTCATCAAAAACTACATGAATGGATTCTTCAACTACTAAGGTTTTCTTGTTAAAGATTCTATATGCCTTACTAGTTGTTGAATAACCTAGAAAAATTCCTTCATCAGATTTAGCATCAAATTTTCCTAAGTTGTTTTTACCATTATTATGAATGAAACATTTACATCCAAATGCATGAAAGTATTTTATATTTGGTTTTCTTTCATTCCATAATTCATAAGGTGTTTTCTTTAATATTGGTCTTATTAAAGCTCTGTTTAAGATGTAACATGCTGTGTTAATTGCTTCCGCCCAAAAATACTTTGGTAAGTTGCTTTCACATAGCATGGTACGGGCCATGTCTTCTAGAGTCCTATTTTTTCTTTCAACTACACCATTTTGTTGTGGAGTCCTAGGGGCTGAAAAATTATGATTAATTCCATTTTCAGTGCAGAAATTTTCAAATAGGTGATTTTCAAATTCTGTTCCATGATCACTTCTTAGAGATACTATAGTAGTGTTTTTCTCATTTGTGACTTTCTTAAAGAATTTCAGGAAATTGAGAAAGTCTCATCTTTGTGAGCTAAAAACATTACCCAAGTATATCTAGAATAATCATCTACAATCACTAGACCATATTTCTTTCCTCCTAGACTTGTGGTTCTAGTTGGTCCGAAAAGATCCATGTGAAGTAGCTCTAGTGCCCTAGAAGTTGAAACAATGTTTTTAGATTTAAAAGAACTTCTAGTTTGTTTTCCAAATTGACATGCATCACATATTTTATTATTTTCAAAATCTAATTTAGGTAATCCTTTAACTAAATCCATTTTAATTAGTTTTGAAATAAGGTGTGTGCTTGCATGACCTAATCTACGATGCCACAACCAACTAATTTCATTTATGTTAGCATTGTCAGCAATTAAGCAATGATCACTCAAAGATAATTTTTCTAAGTCAACTAAGTAAACATTGCCATGTCTATAACCAGTAAATACAATGCTATCATCAATAGAATTAGTTACAGTGCATATAGAAGATTTAAATGAAACATTAAAATTTTTATCACATAATTGACTTATGCTAATTAGATTATGCTTCAAACCATTAACATAAAGTACATTATCAATAACTATAGATGGAGTTATGCGAACTTTACCAAGGCCCATAATTTGACCTTTACCGTTGTCGCCAAACGTCACAACTCCACCTTTCTTTTCCTCCAGGGTGATGAATTCATCTTTGTCACCCGTCATATGTCTTGAGCAGCCACTATCAAGGTACCACTTTTTCTTTGATCTTTTGGCTACAAGACATTCCTGCAATATAATCAAACTTTATGCTTAGGTACCCAAGCTTTCTTGGGTCCTTCATGGTTAGCAGCAATAAAAATTGTTCCTTTCGGAACCCATATTTTCTTAGCTTTAATATTTAACTTGTTGTTATTCTTTAACGTTTTGCATTCAAAGGATTTGTGACCTTTTTCATTACATTTAAAACAAGTTATATTACTTTGGTTGGCTTTTATAAAAATATTCTTTAGAGATTTCTGTTTCCTTAATGTGTTATATCCTAAACCAGCTTTGTCAAAAACAGCTTTTTGACTATCTAGGATCATGTTAAGTTTAGTTGAACTTAAGTGAATTTCTCAACAATGTCTTTATATTTTTTAACATCTTTCTTAAGAGAGTCATTTCTTTAGCTTGCTGTTCTTTATCTAAAGCTAAAGTTTCTATTTGATCTTTTAAATCTTTAGTTGAGTTTTTAGTTTCAGATTTTAATAAATCTTTTTCTTGATTAAGATTATCTCTTTCTTTCCTAAGTTCTTCTTTTTCATTAGTTAAGTTCTTAACTTCTAAAGCTAATTCATTTTTACTTTTAGCTAAACTAATATTGTCATTTTTCAAAAACTTATACTTTTTCTTTAAGGATTTAAAATCAATCATAAGTTCATTGAAAGCCTCAAACATTTCATCAAATGTAAAATCATCATTTGAGTTTTCAGAACTTACCTCATTGTCGTTGTCGTCGTCGTTGGCCATGAAACAAATATTGGCAACTTCCTTTTGCTCATCTTCTTCCGACGAGGAAGATTCATCAGACCATGTTGCCATGTATGCTTTCTTCTTTTTCTTGTAGGCCTTTTTCAGCAAAGGACAGTCATACTTGAAGTGCCCTGGCTTTTTGCACTCATAACATACTAAGGGCTCTTTTTCTTTTTCTTTCTCCTTGTCCTTTTTCTTATCCTTTTCTCCTTCAAATCTTGCTCCAAATTTCTTTTTATGAAGGGCCTTTTTCTCATAAACCTTCTGAATTTTTTGGCCAAGAGAGCAGTTTCCTCATCATCTTCATCATTGCTTTCACTGCTGCTCTCTTCCATTTCTGCAGTCTTGAGGGCAAGAGTTTTCCTTCTTTTTGTTTCCTCCTCAACATGCTGCTTCATTGTTAACTCGTGGGTCATTAAGGATCCTAGAAGCTCCTCTAAAGGTAGTGCATTGAGGTCCTTTGCTTCTTGGATGGCAGTGACTTTTGCTTCCCACGATCTTGGTAGTGACCTAAGAATTTTACGCACAAGATCAGCATTAGAATAAATTCTACCAAGACTTTTCAGACCATTCACAATATCAGTAAATCTAGTGAACATGCATGTGATGGTTTCAGTTTGTTCCATAGTAAATAATTCATATTTATGAACCAAAATATTTATTTTGATTCCTTTACTTGGTTTGTTCCTTCATGAGTAATTTCCAACCTATCCCAAATTTCTTTTGCGGAATTACAAGTTGAGATTCGGTTGAATTCATTTGAATCCAAGGAACAATACAAAATATTAATGGCCTTAGCATTTAGTTGTGCCATTCTCCTATCATTATCATTCCAATCCCTTTCGGGTTTAGGAACAATAGTGCCATCAATAAGGTGTGTGGGTGTACTAGGTCCATTAATTATAACACCCCAAAGCTCATAATCAGAAGCTTGAATGAATATCCTCATTCTAGCTTTCCAATAAGAATAGTTTGAGCCATTAAAAAGTGGAGGTCTATTCGTAGAATGACCTTCAGCAAAACTTGAACCAATTTGTGTTGCCATATGGATCTTTAGCCCTTGATCGTGAGATCAAATTCTAAATGAGCACTTGCTCTGATACCAATTGTTGGCCCAGATGGCAACCCAAGAGGGGGGGGGTGAATTGGGTTCTTAAAAATTTAAGACTTTTTAACTTTAATTGATTAGTTAGCAAGATGTGCAAGTGAGAGAAATTAACTAATAAGCAGTTAATAAAGAGAGATAGAGATAGAGAAAATAAGGCACGGCAAACACAAGATAATTTTATAGTGGTTCGGCGCAACCAGCACCTACGTCCACTCCCAAGATTCACTTGGGTCCACACTATAATCTCTCTAGATTACAGCCGAGTTGTTTTCCAAGCTCACAACTCAAACTTGTTGTTTTACCGGGTGCACAACGAACCCAGCTGGTTTTAACTCGGGCTTACCAGCACAAAACCCTACACGTTGTTTTTCTAGGGCTCACAACTAACCCAACACAAGCACTCCGGCTTGTAACGAGGTATACCAACCTCCACTAATTCAATCCACTGATTGAATCAGCAAACAAATAAATGATAGTGTTTGAACAATAATGTGCTCCCCTTGAGCAATATACAAATGAAGTACAAAATATAAAGGTTAGAAAAGCCTGATAATATTGCAGATGGTAGATGCTTGGGCTTTCTTCCTTCTTCTCTTCAACTCCTCTAGAAGTGTTGAATCACGCCTCAGCTAGATTCTTGACCGTTGAAGACTTTGGAGTTGAGATGAAGCTTTTTCCTCTTTTGAAAATCCGATTTGACCTTTGAAACGCACTTGGATTTTCTTCTGGCTTTGTGGATGATGAGAAGGAGTAGACGAAACTTTCACTTGGATTTCACTCCTTTTGAAACACTCTTCTTTGAGCTAAATGATTTTTCAATATGCTCTGTTTTTCCCTCTTTTCAAATGATATTCTTTTCTCTCTTTTTGATTTTCTCTGGGTTTTGATTTGAAAAGAACTCCTCTATTTATAGAATCTGCAAAAATATATCCGTTAGAGACAGGAAAAATAGCCGTTATTCAAAAATCTTACCGTTGGGGCTGATGTGTCATCGTTAAAAATCGCGCCCAGAATTCGCGGAGTCGACTCGAGCTTTGAGGGAGTCGGCTCGAGGTCGATTACCAAAAATAGAAACATTTTAAGCATTGAAGGGTCGACTCGCGAAAACAAAGTGTCGGCTCCTGAAAGTCGGGAGTCGACTCGAGGAAAATGGGGAGTCGACTCGAGAAGTGCTCAAAAAACATGGGTTCTGTTGTTTGAGCGGAGTCGGCTCGCACAGACAGGAGTCGGCTCGCAAGAATTCAGGGGTCGACTCTTGAAAAGCCAAGGGTCGACTCGAGAAACTCAGGCAATTTGGGGAGTCGACTCGGAAACCCTGAGTCGGCTCGGGACCGATACAAAAATCAGAAAAATGTTCTGATTGACTTTAAAACTTGTCCCAATTAAATTTAAAATATAAATTTGACTTGAATACATTAAATATGACGTTTATCATGGATTCAAGACATGTTTCAAGAATTCATCGATTGAATTATAATGTAAAAAATTCCTTTTTGAAATCCTTTTAATACAACTTGAAACTTCTTTTTCTAACGATTCAAAACTCATTTGATATAACCATTGATAGTTCATTCCTTTCAATTTGAATAAGCTCAAGGTTTTTGATAAATAAACACATTGTTTTCTTTAAGGTACTCATGGCTTTTGGAAATCATCAAAATCAATAAAGTTGAGGCAATTATGTTTCAATAATTTCTCAACACTTTTGTTTCTTGTTAGGCCTATAACCTAATCCAGCTTTATTAAATACAGCTCTTTGATTACTCAACAGCAAATTAAGTTTTTCAGATCTATATGTAAATTTATCAATTATATTTTTATAATCATCAACTTCTTTCTTTAAATTAACATTTTCATTTGAAATTGATTCTTTTCTTTTAACAAATTCTTATTTTCAGATTTCAGTTCTTCAACTTCATGAGTTAGTTTATCTTTTCTTTGACAAGATTCAAATTATCATTTTTCAAAGATTTGCTTTTCTTTTTAAAACTTTAAAATCACTAACTAGTTTATTAAATGCATCAAACAATTCATCAAACGTAAAGTCATGAGTTTCAGTACATACCTTATCATCTTCTTTTGCCATAAAGCAAATGTTTGCAACTTCATTTTGTTCTTCCTCGGATGAGGATTCTTCCCTGTCGCTCCATGTTGCAATGTATGCCTTTTTTTTCTTGTACTCCTTTTTCATTTGAGGACAATCATATCTAAAGTGCCCCGGTTTCTTACATTCATAGCATATGAGGGGTCTTTCTCTTTATCCTTGTGCTGTTCTTTTTCTTTTTTACCTTCCATCTTTGTTCCAATTTTTTTCTTGTGAAAGGGTCTCCTTCTTTGCATAAATCTTTTGAATTTCTTAGCAAGGAGTGCAGTCTCCTATCATCATCATCTTCTTCATCACTGCTGCTCTTTTCATTTTCTGCAGCTTTGAGGGCAATTGTTTTCTTCTTCTTGATGCCTTCCTCTATATGCTATTTCATGGTCAACTCATGAGTCATTAGTGATCCAAGTAGCTCCTCCAATGGTAGGATATTGAGGTCCTTTGCTTCTTGGATTGCAGTCACCTTTACTTCCCATGTCCTTGGAAGAGACCTAAGAATTTTATGCACCAATTCAGAGTTAGTATAGGTCTTGCCAAGACTTTTTAAACCATTCATAATATCAGTAAATCTTGTATACATACAGATTATAGATTCAGTTTGTTCCATGCTAAACAATTCATATTTATGAACAAAAATATTAATCTTTGATTCTTTGACTTGATTAGTACCCTCATGGGTAACTTCTAATCTATCCCAAATTTCTTTTGCGGAAATACATGTAAAAATTCTATTAAATTCATTAGCATCTAAAGCACAATATAAAACATTCATGGCCTTAGCATTGAGCTGAGCCATTTTTCTATCATTCTCATTCCAATCCCTTTCAGGTTTAGGAACTATTGAACCATCTACTATGTGTGTGGGTGTGCTTGGTCCATTAGTGATACACTCCAAAGTTCATAATCTAAAGCTTGAATAAATATTCTCATTCTAGCTTTCCAATAAGAATAATTAAAACCATTAAATAAAGGAGGTCTGTTAGTAGAATGACCTTCAGCAAATGAAGATCCAGCTTGAGCTGCCATTTGGATCTTAGCTCTTGATCGTTTGATCAAATAAACAATGAGCACAAGCTCTGATACCAATTGTTGGCTCAGATGGCAACCCAAGAGGGGGAGGGTGAATTGGGTTCTTAAAAAAAAATTTAACTCTTTTAGAACTATTTGCTTTGATATGAAAGAGCTTGAGTGCAAAGTGTAAATAAATGCTAATCACAAATAAATGAGATAGAGAGAAACAAAGAAACAAAGCACGACAAACACAAAGATTTTATAGTGGTTCAGTGTATCCAACATCTACGTCCACTCCCAAGCTTCACTTGGGCCCACACTATAATCCACTTGATTACAGCCGAGTTATTTTACAAGTTCACAACTCAAAACTTATTGTTTCCCCCGGGATCACAACAAACCCAGCTAGTTTTCCAGGCTCACTAGCACAAAATCCAAACACAAACTATCCTTAGTTTGTACCGAGGTATACTACCTCCACTAATTCAATCTCCTGATTGAATTAGACAAATATAAATCAATTAAGAATTTATAATAGTAACAACTCCTTAATTGAGCAAATGAGAAAAATAAGTAAATGAAAATAGAAAAGCCTGATTTCTGAAGCAATGTAGGGCTTGAGCTTTTCTTCTTTTCTTCTCTTCTCCTTCTCATTTGAATTGAATGGAATTAGAGCACTGAAGAGATTTTGGTGAAGACACGGTTGAAGATTTAGGGCTTTTCTTCTTCTTCTTCGAAACTTGGGAACTCCTTTGAAATAACTCTTTTGGCTCTTTTGGATTCCTCTTCTAAGTCTCAATAGTGGATAAGCTTTGACTCAGAAAATTTCTTGAAGAAGGATTTTTGATTTCTCTCTCCTTTCTTTTCATTTTACTGTATTTTTCGTGTTCTTCGTTCTTCTCTTTTTTAAAATGATTCAATCCTATTTTATAGGCGTTTCAATCCGTGAGTAGGTAAAAAATAGCTGTTGGAGATGTCCTTGGATGTACCTTACCAAAAGAAAATATATCCGTTAGAGATTAAGTAAGAAAAATATATCCGTTGAAAACTTGAAAAATCTGTTTCTGACGTGGAGGTGTCGGCTCCAGGTTTTCAGGTGTCGGCTCCAAATCAGGATCCTAAAAATAGTAATAAGCGATCCGTCAAGGTGTCGGCTCCAAGATTTTGAAGTGTCGGCTCGGCGAGATCTGGAGTCGGCTCTAACTTTCTGAAGGTGACGGCTCCGCCAGTGACCAAAAACATCACTCTCTGTAATTGGTCTAGAGTCGGCTCCACACTCTGCAGGTATGACTCCAACTTTTCATGTGTTGGCTCCATAATTTTAGGTGTCGGCTCCGAAGCGTGCCAAAAATTAACACTGTTCTGATACTCTCTGGAGTCGGCTCCAAGATTTAGGGTGTCGGCTCCATGTTTTGAACTTACATAAATTCCATTTAAATTCAACTTAAAACTAATTTTCTAACTAACATATTGATGAATAACCAATCTTAATTCCTGAAACACTTACCAAATTTATCAGAAACATAAGGAATATACTCATGGCTTTTGTTAATCATCAAATCAATAATTAGGTCAACAAAAGATACTTATAATAACTTAGCATTTGTATCCCATATTGAACCTAAATGTTTTAAGATTCTAAAGATGACATAGAATGGATAAATGCTATGCATGAAGAATTAAATCAATTCAAAAAAAATAATGTATGGATACTAGTTAATAGACCACATGATCATCCAATTATTGGGACTAAATGGGTATTAGAAACAAGTTGGATGAGCATGGTAATATAGTTAGAAACAAAGCTAGACTAGTAGCTAAAGGTTATTGTCAGGAAAAAGAAATTGATTTTGATAAAACTTATGTTCCTGTTGCTAGATTAGAAGCCATAAGATTATACTTGCTTTTGCATGCTTTATGAATTTCAAATTGTATCAATGGATGTTAAAAGTACTTCCTAAATGGATATATTGCCGAACAAGTGTTTGTCGAGCAACCACCAGGATTCGAGAACCACTTGTTTCCAAACCATGTTTTCAAATTGAACAAAGCATTGTATGGTTTGAAGCAAGCTCCTCAAGCGTGGTATGAATGATTAAGCAAATTCTTGATTAGCAATAAATTCATTAGAGGAAATATTGATACAATATTTTTATTAAAAGAGAAAATGATGATAAGCTTATTGTACAAATTTATGTTGATGACATCATTTTTGGTTCTACTAATGAAATACTATGTCAAGACTTTGCTAAGCTAATGCAGGGAGAGTTCGAGATGAGCATGATGGGAGAATTAAACTATTTTCTCGGACTACAAATCAAGCAGAGTATGATAGAATCTTTATTTGCCAAAGCAAATATATCAAAGAAATGTTAAAGAAATTTTGCATGGAGACTTCTAAGTTTATCGGTACACCTATGAGCTCCTCTTGTAGACTAGACTTTTGTAGTACTAATACAAGTGTTGATTTGAAATTATATAGAGGAATGATAGGATCTTTATTGTATTTAACTGCTAGTAGGCCAGATATATTATTCAGTGTATGCATATGCGCTAGATATCAAGCTAACCCTAAGGAGCCTCATTTATTAGCCGTTAAGAGAATATTTAAATATTTGAGTGGTTCAGTAAACTTAGGATTATGGTATGACAAACAATCTAGCATAGACTTAATAGGGTACACTGATTCAGATTTTGCAGGTTGTAAATTAGATAGAAAATCTACTAGTGGAACTTGCCAATTTCTAGGTGTTAATTTAATCTCATGGTTTAGCAAGAAACAAACTTCAGTGGCACTGTCCACAGCTGAGGCTGAGTACATTGCGGCTAGAAGTTATTGCGCTCAAATCTTATGGATTAAACAATAACTAGAAGATTATGGCATCAAATTTAAAAATATTCCAATAAAATGTGATAATACTAGTGTTATCAATTTAACCAAAAATCCTATTCAGCACTCTAGGACAAAACATATAGAGATTAGGCATCATTTTATTAGGGATCATGTTAATAATGGTAATATTGTGCTTGAGCATGTTTGTACTGATTTGTAGCTCGCTGACATTTTCACAAAACTCCTTGATGAATCAAAATTTTGTGAAATTAGAAGAGAGCTTGGTATGCTTGACCCTTCAATTCAAATGAGTCATCATGATTTTTTAATTTATATACTCACCTATACTCATCATGATTGCATGAATTTTATGTCATATGAATCGCAACTGTTTGATCTTCATACTTCTCATTTTTTTAATATTTTATTGGATCAATTTCAAATTATTTCGAATGATGTAATGAATGAATGAAATCTTTTATTTGGCATTTTAATCGGTCTACCGATTTTTATGCTTTGGTATTCTACTTTTTGTCAACCGGTCTCCTAGTTTTCCTATTTTGGAGTACCAACTTTGCAAAATTGGAATTCCAATATTGGAGAAGGGAACCAGCTGCTATTTACTTCCTCTTTCTTCCAATTTCTTTTCTTCCCAAGCCGTGCTTCACCGATTTCTTCAAGTCCAAGCCGACCGGTCCTCTCCTTCTCTTCCACTTCTTCATTTCAACTTCAAATCCCATTGATTTCTTTGGATCTATGACTCCAAAAGGTAAATCTGTGCGTGGATCATCATCCCGAGGCATTAGTGAGTGCTCTCCCTCTAATCCTTCAAGCTTTCAATCTATGATTAGAAGATCTGTAGCATTTGAAAAAATTGTGGATTTTGAGTTTCTAGCTTCTGAAAATTTTTTCATTAGAGAAATCTAGCTTATCAGGTTGGGAACACTTACTTAAGATAAACCTACCCATTTACCCCGATCTTGTTAAAATTTTCTATCATAATATTAGTTTTGGGAATGATAGAGTAACTTCAACTATTAAAGGTGTTAGAATTGAATTTGATGAAATTTCTTTGAGTCAAATTTTGAACATTTTAAGTACTGATTCCGGTGATGATACTCTTGAAGATAGAAAGTTTAAATTAGAGACTGTTCTGGATATTGATGATGCTTCTAATATTGATCGTGTTTTTGCTAAAGATCTGAATGCGAAAATGAGATTACTTCATAGTATTGTTTCTCATTGTCTTACTTCTAGGAGTGGTAGTTTTGATTATGTGAATGATCGAGACTTAACATTCATGTTTCATGTTGTAACCCAAACTCATCTACACCTGCCTAGAAAAATGATTTATGTGATGAGAGAGGCTCTTAGTAGATCTAGAGCTGCCCTACCCTATGGTCTACTTCTTACCCATATATTTAATCCTTTTGATGTTAATGTTAGGGGTGAGAATGTCTACCACCTTAGTGATAATGATATTTACAATGAACGTGTCTTAACTCGTATGGGTTTTACTAAGGTAGATGGCTTTGGACTAGGAGCAAAGGTAAAATGTAAGAAAATCATGCACTTGTCCAGGGGGAGCAACCTACTGTGCCTCAGGAATTTCCACTGAACATCTAAATTACCCTTCTGTTCCTATTGAAAATCAAAATTATCCCTCTGATTCTAATGTACCTCAGAATTTTACTTCTATGTTTACTGATCCTCCTACAAACTACACTTACATGTTTGCCGAACAAGATTTGATGCCTTTGGACCCCAATCCTTCTATTCATATTAATCCGTCTTTTGTTAACAATCCTACTGCTGATCCGAATCCATCCAATGTTCCACCACCTAGGGATGGCAATGGCCCGGGGATGGACTGGAGCGATCTATACCGGTACCCATCCCTGTTAGAAAAAATATCCCTGTTCCCCGTCCCGTTAAGCCATTTTAGTTAACGGGCAGAGACGGGGATACTTGACCGAGGAAACGGGTACAATGGGGTACCCATTTCCTGTTTACATAAAAAATAAAATTATTTTATTAATTTATAATTTATTAAAAATTATAAAATTAATTAAGATAAGATAGAATAAACCCTAACAACCAATCGTTGATATTGATACATCTAACACATTAGCTTTAACATCGTAACAAAAGAATACATTCAAATTTCAAAGCAACAAATAAAGAGATATCTTTCTTTATAAATAAAAGAAAGAGACGAGCGTAGCAGAGAAAAAAAAGGTGTTGGAGGGTGTCGATGGGGCATCGATGAGGCAGCGATTGAAGACGATGGAGTAGATTCAGAACTTCAGAGTTCATATCAGCGATTGGAGATGATTATGTTCAGACTTCAGAACTTCAGATCGGCTGCGTGAAAAGAGCAAGAGACAGTGCATGAAAGATGGCAGAGCAAGAGTCGTTGAGTCATTATAGAAAGCTAATGGAGACGAGGATGGATAAACGGGGATGGGGCAAAGAATACCATCCCCGGGCCGTTTACCCGTTTAGCCGTTAACGAAAAATCCCCGTTACCTGTTAAGCCATTTAAAACGGAAATTCCTTGACCCGTTAAAAATGGTACCGGCCGAGTAAACGGGGAAATGGGGAAAATGCCATCCCTACCACCATCTGCTTAGAATCCTTTCCAACCAAGTCATCCTATGGTTACCAAAATGGACCCTGATGACATGGAGACTTTGGTTCGTAGGATTTCTGATGTTATTCTCTTGGTGGATCTGTCAATAATTCATCTTCTTGTTCTTCTGATACTACCATGATTCTCCACATATCCTCAATGTTCTCTACCCTAAATGAAATCAAATTAAGCCTATGTGATTTACAACGCAGTGTGACCATCATTAAAGGAAAAGCTTTCAATTATGGTACTATGATGGACATTTCTCGGTGTGACCATCATTAAAGGAAAAGCTTTCAATTATGATACTATGATGGACATTTCTAATTTCTTTGCCGAGCTAGGCAAGCTGAGAAAGGATGTAAACTCTTTGTTGGATAGTGCCAGCATTGCAAGTAATGAGATGTCTTCCTTTAGATTGCAAACTGTCAAGGCCCAGCGTGCTCTTGATAATCATTCTAGGCTCATTAATGAATGCCACAATATGCAACAAGAAATTTAATCTTTTATATCAGTTGTCTCCTAATATTGAAGACCCAACTCGACGTCCTGCCCCTTATTTGAGATCATCTCACCCTTCCATACATGCTCGTGGATCTTCTTCATCGTCTCACATTGACATTATAGATTGATGTTGCTTCTGGACTTCTACTTATGTTGCTCCTGCCCATGTTATTTTTGTTACTCTAGAATTATGTTGTTTTGAAACTATGTTTCTTATTATGTTTGTATGAATTGTTTAACTGCTACTTACTATTGCAGACCAATTTGTGTATTGGCTTGTAAGTTATAAATGACTGGTTTGTATGGTTTGTAAGATTTGTTTAATTTCATCTGCACTTTACAATATCTGCTTAATATGAAATTTTTATGTTTATCATTACTTGCTATACTTCATTCATTCTATTGAAGAAAAGACATACAGTGATAGATGCAAACTCTTTCACCTTCTTTTTGATTAATGACAAAAAGGGGGAGAAATGGAAAGCATACATTCTGATTTTAAAAGCATTTTGCACTTCATCATGGGGGAGAAATAGAAAACACACATTATGACTTTCAATGTCATGTTTCAAAAAAACTTGTTTTGAAAAATGGAATGGGAGAAATGGAAAGCGTACACTTCACAACTCTAAAGCTTTCATACATTCTATTGTTGTTTTTCAAATTGAACTTTTGAAAACTTCATTGATTCAAAACCTGAGGGGGAGCTATGCAATGTATTTTTAAAATATCATATTTTAAGTGTTTTGAAATTTAAAGTTTTAGCACGTTACACATACATTTCGGCACGCTTTGTCTTATGCTTCAGAGTTGCAAGGAATGCTTTGATTGAATTACTTATTTCTTATCAAATTCTTAATGGTTTTGTCATCATCAAAAAGGAGGAGATTGTTGACCCCATATTGATTTTGATGAAATGCAAAACAATTAAGTATTGTGCTAATCAATTAAATATTGTGCTAATCAATTAAGTACTGTGCAAATCAATTTAATATTGTGCTAATGTTGTATCTGTCAAGTTCAATCAATTTCGGGTTATTCATCATGGAACAATACACTTCATCTATCCCAGATATATTGTAATTCATGATATAATATGATTTATCTGACAAAATAACTTTCAGGATTAATTATATTTGCATTGTCTTGAATTAGATTTAATTATCCTACAATCTCCTATTTATAACTCTATTATCACTGGATTATACTATTCTCTATTGCCTTGGATTGGATGCTTAATGCTTGAATCTTGGGTTACCAATCTTTGATTTGGAATACCAGATTTTGTTGCCTTCGGTTGCCTTTTGTTGCCTTCGGTTGCATTCGATTGCATTCGGTTGCTTTCGGATTCTGGCTTACTCAGTTTGCATAAATCTTATGGCTAGTCCCTTGTATTTGGAGTTTGCCGATTTCCAAGCACCTTATCTTGACATGCTAATGGATGGTGTTGGCATGCTAATTCTAAAATGCTCTCTACCGATTCTCAGGCATCTTATCTTGGCATACTAATGGATGGTGTTGGAATTTCAATTCCAAATCGCCCTCTGCCCTGTTCTTATTTTTGGAATTCCAATTCCAAAGTGAATTCTACTGGCTCCTTGATTCCAAAATTTCAGCTTGCTGCCGATTGTTTTTGAAATGCTAATTTAACTTCGTTGCCATGCCGACTATGAATTTTTGGAATACCAACATCGGCTGGCTTCTTATTGAATAAAAATTGGAATGCCGATTTCAAATTTTGGAATGTCAATTTCAAGACACTCTCTGCCGGCTCCCTATGACTTGGTGGTTGGGATGCCAACTTTTCATTGGAATGCCGATTTGAGATTTCTGGTATGCTAATTTTTTGAATCAATTGGGCTCTTCTTAAATGGATTTTGGAATGCCGACTCTATGTTTTGGAATGCCGCTTTCACACTCTTTGTTACTGTTTGGAACGTCCTCTCTTGGCCTGATTTCTTTCTCTCACAACAGCTATTTTTTTGGTGTTCTGGTTATAAATAGAGAACATGAACAGTGTTTTCAAAGAGATAGAAGAGTGAAGAAAAATAGAAGAAAACAAAAAGTAAAAATCATGTGAAAAATAGAGTGAAAATATTGATTGAGAGAAAAATCATTTGAAAGAGAGATTTGTTTGAGGTTTGTAGGAGCATTGCTTTGATTTTATTTTTCACCCACCGGAGCTCATTTATTGTTGATTCTTCAAGTGATCTTCAAGCTCCATCTACCTTCATTAAAGAGCATTCAAGGCTACCTCAAAGACTTCTATTGTGCTGCTGCGTTCATTAAAGAAAGAAGTAACTTCGAGATTAGCTCTTCAAGTTGATAAGTACTTTTATTGCTTTAAATCTGCTCATATCTAGGAGCTTATTGTATTAAACATTCTATTACTTGTTCTTTGATTTGTTTCACAGTTGTGAAATGTGTTGGGTAAAGGTCTACCCGGATTGATTTGTAAGGTCTCCTTGTACCCGTAAACAAGAAGACTAGCTTGGAGGGCCAGTGTTTAAGGCTTGTTTGCTTGTGCCCGTAAACAAGTTTGCTAGCCAGTTAGGCTAGTGGTGACTAATGGAATACCCAAGGTGTTCTTGGAGAGTGGATGTAGGTACAAGATTGACATTGAACCACTATAAATATTGTGTGTTTGATTGCGTTTTTTTCTATGATTGATTGTGTATTAGACTCACTTCACAACACGATAATTACTTATAAAAGAATATAAGTGCACATACTTGATAGACGATTAAATTTCTAAGAAACTCAATTCACCCCCCCTCTTGGGTTGCTAGATCTGGGCAACACAAAATATCATGGTAGAGAGAGTGCCATGTGGACTTTAAGAAGTGTGGCTTAAGAACTTAAGGGGGCAAAATGGAGATTTTCAAGGGGCATTAAAAACCCACCTACCTTATCTCCATCTACCCGTAACAAACCAAAAAAAAAAAGAGATAAAAAGAGAAGGGTTCAGCCGTAAGAAATAAAGAAAAAAAGAAAGAAGAAACAAAAAGAAGAGGAGGGGAAGAAAAAGAAAGAAGAAGAAGGAAGAAAGGCTTGGCGATTTGACCAACCTAAGAGAAGAGAAGAGCTAATAATTTTTTTTTTCATTTTTCTTCGAGGTAAGTATAATCTCCCTAAGCTTAAGAATAATATTAGAATCTTAAGATTAGGAGGTAAATGGGGTTTGTAGCTGACATATGTTGTAAATCCTTGAGTATATGAGGGATTTAAGAGTTTCATGCTAAGAATGCTGAGGTAAAGAGCATGCATGCATAGTTCATGAAACCCTAGGTGTATGAAACATTGATATCGTGCATGTTGTGATATAAGTCAAAAAGTTGGTTCAAAGGAGCCATCATAAGAGGGTAGCAGTTATTGCAGTGTGCTAACAGCTAAGGTGAATGGGTTTCTCATCTAACTTTTTAAGTTGGTTTGTAATACCATGTTGGTAGTTTGCTACAAAGCTAAGGTATAATATGTTAAGTATAGTGTTTCAAGTGGTGTAAATATGAAAAATGAGAACCAAGTTCATGATGTATTTTAAAGCATATTCTAAAGCAAGCAAGAGTTTCAGAAAAGCATGAGCTTACAACATATTCTAAAGCAAAGCATGAGTTTCAGAAAAGTATGAGCTTATAGCATGTTCTAAAGCAAAGCATGAGTTTTAGAAAAGCATGAGCTTACAACATGTTCTAAAGTAAAGCATGAGTTTAAAGAAAAAGCATAAGCCTATAGTATATTCAAAACAAAACAAAGCATAGAGTTTCATGAAAAGTTCTGTTTTGGGTAAAAACATATGTTTAAATAAAGCATGGAACTTATCCTTCAGATTTATATTTCAAAGTGAAGCATGGGCATGCATGTATAGCAATGTTTTCAAGAAAGTATAGCTTATCTAAGTTTGGGTTATAATTTTATTTTGATATAGGTTTCAAGTAATGCATTGGCATGCAAGAATAAAAGTGTTTCAAAGAAAGTATATGTTTGAGTTATGTGCTTATTTTGAGTATTTTCGTAGCATGCATCATAAAAGCATTGGACCTTCTATGGGATTGATTACCCTATAGATTGTACTATAGCATGAGCATTGCACACACTACTTACAGTTGACACCTTCTTGCGATTCGATCATACCATGATCTCGAGGCTAAGAGGAGTACCCACTAGATTAGCCCGGTGGGGTAGATTGCAAGCAGTCCGAGGGAGCTAGGTTACTATATAGCCCAATGGGGCACAGAGAAATAGGCCCATGGAGGAGGCAAGTAGGAGGTCTAGGAAAAAGGGGCAAGCTCACACTTGGGGTGAACCACACATGTGAGGGATGCCATATGGCAGGGATCCTCGGCACTCAGTATATTGACCCATTGAAATTATCCTTGCAGGAGGGCAATTATAAAGAGATACCTTAGTGGTAGTACACATAGCCCAATATTATGAGATTTTATAAAAGTGGCATTACTTTATTGAGTTGTATTATTGAAAGCATAAGCTAACTTATAAGTTTTCTTATCTCTTATAAAAAGTTTATATTTGCTTTACGATGTGGTTCTCAATTTTTCATTACTAGATGACTATCCAATCACTGAGACTTAGGTCTCACCCCTCTATTATTGAAAATTTTTGTATTTCAGATTAGTAAAAGCTAGTTGGGCATTAAGCCTTCAGCATCTTGGCAGGTTGGCCTTGGATACATGAAATTGTTGTGGGTTGCTAGCTTCTGGACAAATATGTTGATGTTATTGGTTTATGTTACCTAGATTTATGTGTTTGAAATGGATATAGATGGATGTGTAAAATTGTAAACCTATGATGTATTTTGGGATTTGGATTGGAAGTAGAAAGTAACTTTTATTGTGGATTAATTGTGAGTATGATTTTTTGCAACATGATTGTGAGTTATGTTCAGATTGTTTATAGTTCTTTAAACAGATTATAGAGATTTTGTCTTTATCTGAGAAGGGTTGAATCAAATTTTTGATGTTGTCTTGTAAATGGTGTGAATTAAATGAGCAGACCAATGTTTTATTATAGATTAAGAATTTATGCATGTAACTTATGGCAATTGGATAGGGTTTACTTAGGCTTTATAGTACTTAGCATAAAGACTAATAGAATTCTACCCAATTACCATAAGTGAACATGTCGTCGGGAAGGAGACCGAACGTTTGTGTTTCTCTTTAGCCCATGTAAAAGGAGATAAGTGAGTTCATCTTTAGCACGAAAATGGGTTATAAGGGTTCCTTCTAAGCCTGATAAAAGGAGTATATAAGGGTTTGATCCTCACCCGATTAAGAAGATTAGCATAGTAAAAATCCCAAGAAGGGACTTGGGTAGTAGATATAGCCAAAGACTACCAAATCCCTTATTTATTTTTCTTTCTCTTTATTTATTGCAATTGCATCATATTATTCTTACCTTCTCTATCTTGGATTTTGTTTAATTTGAAATATTTGATACTTGTGCTTTGTCTCTCGAATTATTTAACTTGTTTTTAAGTACTTAGCTTTTGAGGTTTAACTTTTTGATTAACTCAATTCACTCATCCTCTTGGATTGCCTTGGGCTTAACAGTCCCGACCAAAAAGTTTTAGTGTTTCCTAAAGTCTGCCTAGGTCAAAGCATGAAGACCTTGCCCCAATTAGGTTGAATTGGGTAGGTCCTGATTAGGTTAGAATAAAATTGTCATCCCTACTCTGCCTCTACTCCTAATAAGAGGCAAGATATAAAATAGGATTTTTCTAAGTGTTAGACTTTATTGTACGTGGTCTCTAGATGGTTTTATTGATGATTCGAATGGTTATGTTTAGACTTTTCAACTCTATCCATACAAGGTTGTAGGTCTTGGCTATAGAAAAGCAGAAATTGAATCTAATCAATATGAAGAAAAATTAAGAAAAAAATAAATAAATATAAGTAAGATTTTAAATTCCAGCAAAGCAACATTGTTTCTGTGGGTAAAATAGGGCCAAGATAGGGGTGGAATAGTGAAATGCAATCTTATAAGGAAAGAAGAAGAAAGAAGAAAAGAAGGAAAAAAAATAATAGAAGAAAGAGGAAATAAAGAAAATAAAGAAAGAAAAGAAAAAAAATAAATGAGAAAGAAATGAAGGCACTAGGATGCTTTATTGAGATGACCATCAAATTAAGGTGGGATAGCATGATGTTTCATTTTATGCAAAAATTGGAATACTTTCGTCCCATAAAATTTAAGTAAAACCTTGAATATAACTTACACCACATTTATATTTATAATGTTTGTTGCCATCTCTTCTTCTCCCTTTATCTAGTCTTTCAAAAGCTAAATAACACTTTGGCTCCTGCTCTCTATCTTCATTTACCTTTATGATATTCTTTTTTCACGGCTAGAAATATATTTTACTTAATGGATAGTGATATAAAAATTCATCACCTAAATGTTCTCTGCATTGCACTTCCCATTAATGGCAGACCTTGGAACATTTTTTTTGAAGGTGTCGAACTTAAAATATCAAACTAATTTTCTCTTGTTCTATGAAATTCATAGATAATATTTGTCTACAAGATAACACATATGATCATCAAAAGCTGTATAACTATTCTTGGGAATTAAAGCCGAGCTAAGAGTCAAAAGCTCCATTGCTTGCTCACTAAACTATTATTTAGATTTTGTAATTACTTATCAATTGTAACAAGAAATATTTCTACCTAAAAATAATGCTCCACTATAATTTGATCAGTTAATGGCGAGATCGGCCTCAACGATCAATGTAAGGGGCAGTCATATTAAGCATATTTATGTGATGTTGCCCACAAAATAGTTTCATTTTTTCAAGTAAACCATTCTAGCTCTCTTTTTTCAATTTATGAACAAGTTCTTTAGTAGTTGAGACTAAATGCATAGCATTGACTACGTCTTGGGACTCTTACTGCAAGGCTTGAGACAAAGTAGCTCTAATTCCCTGATTTCTTTCATCAAATGTAAAATAAACACAAACTCAAATGAGATCATGGCATTTAAGGTAGCATCAGCATCTCCATGTTGAGAATAGGAAGATTCATCATCAATAATATTTGAAGAACTATACAAATTGCATTAAACATCCCATTTAAGTTGCAAACAGAATATAAAGTGGGAACCCCAACTTGTATCTCCAGCTCATCTCAAGTCCCAATTTGGTTTGCTCCTTTACCAGTTTCTAGTTCCTCAATAGCTAGCAAATGTGCTATTTCAGCTGCTCTAGCTGCTTGTAATCCGTTATGATGTTTGCTAGAAGCACTAATAATATTGACAATGAAACTTAAGTTTGAAAAAAACTAGTGAATAGAAATAACTTCTCTAGAACAACAACAAGCACAAGTTGTAACTGTTGCCGCTGAAATCTGTCCTCCGGCTCGGGCACGATCGGGACGCAGCGCGGGCTCCCTCCTGGGCGGACCTGCAAGACAGTCCTCACACGAGAGGCGTTGGGGGTGGCCCTCTGCGGAAGACCCTCCGACGCCCAAGTCAGTGGAGACCAGCAATCAACAGAAAAATGGAAGAAGGATCTCCCAGGAAGAGTTCCTCCAAGCTCTCGTGGGAGCTTTCATGGCGGAGTGTGAGGGCTGCGAATGGAAAAATGGGCGTGGAATAGTCGTACCTGAGAGGCTTGAGGGTAGTAGTATTTATAGGCGGTCACCTGACTTCTTGGACGTGCTCTGGATGAGGTCTGAAAGTTGTTGGGATTCGAAACGGATTCGAATCAGGTTGTTACAGGGCCGGTAGGATCAGTATCTGGTTAGTTAGAGGATCGACGGCTGGGAGGCGAGGAGAGCTGGCCGATGGCTCGAGACTCAGTGGCTGCGTGATCCCTAGGCCACTATTGTAGGTCCCAGGCCACGTCTTGGCATGATTCCTTGTTTGGAATCTTATTCTGTTACAGTGAATTTGAACTCTCCCGCGCTAGATTCCACAGAGGTGTTTGAACTGTGGTTCAGTCATCATGGCTGGCGGAGGCTCGACGGAGGTAGGTGCCGAGGCACAAGGGGCAACGTGGCAGCCATAAATGCCTTAATGCATGGAAGAAAATAAGGCATTGAATGCCTTAAAGTAGGTGGATGCACATGGCCTTTATGAGGCCATAATTGTGTTGATGCGAAGGATATAGCGCGCTTGTGGAAACCGAGCTAGAGTGCCGAGGTATATTGGCCGAGCTATATTGTCCGAGCTATGCTGAAGCTGGCCGAGGCTGAGGCTGGTCGAGCTATGATGGCCGAGCTATGTTGTCCGAGCTATGCTGAAGCTGGCCGAGCTATGATGGCCGAGCTATGTTGGCCGAGCTATACTGAAGCTGGCCGAGGCTAAGGCTGGCCGAGCTATGTTGGCCGAGCTATGCTGAAGCTGGCCGAGGCTGAGGCTGGCCGAGCTATGATGGCCGAGCTATGTTGGCCGAGCTATGATGAAGCTGGCCGAGCTATGATGGCCGAGCTATGTTGGCTGACCTATACTGAAGCTGGCCGAAGCTGAGGCTGGCCGAGCTATGATGGCCGAGCTATGTTGGCCGAAGTATGCTTTCTCCTTTTATTTTATTCTATTAAATGCTGGCCAAGTCATTATGACTGTTTCTGCACCATTAAATGCTCCAGCCTATTGACTTGACCGTCGGATATTAATGAAGGGGCCATTGGGAGAACCCACGCACATGACGTGGCCCTTTTTCCCTTTTATTCTCTTTCTTCATTATGACGAGACGCTCGTTGCTAGAATATTGCGCCAGTAGGCCAGTTGGCAAGCAGAGCGTTTGGATCGGGCGTGACCCCATCGCCAATGTGAGCGATCAATAATGTAATGATGATTTTACCCCTCAACACATGCCCCCCACTCCCTAGTCTGAAGTGTAACTTCGGATATAGGGAGTAGAATTCTGGAGCAATCTTATTTAGGGGACGTGTCATTCGATCCTCTGTAGAGGAAGTGTTTATCTCTGTGTAGGTTAGAGAAAGGCCTGGGCGGCCCTCTTGCTAAAGTAAAATAAGGTGGTTTAGTTGCACTAGAGTGTCCGAGAAATTATCCGGCTGGGATGAAGCTTTAGTGCTGTATCACTCGGATTGATCGAGGATGCAGAAATATATCACTCAGTCTCGGCCGAGGCTTTTGATAATAAGAGATACACTCCGGCTCTGGCCGGGGCTTTTGATAATAAGAGATGCACTCCGGCTCTGGCCGGGGCTTTTGAAGATCAGTAAGAAATTCCCTCCGGCTTTAGCAGAGGGTTCCGACATGTCACTCGGTCTTGGTCGAGGTTTCTGTTAATAGGTGATGCCCTTCAGCTCTGGCCGAGGCTTTTGATAATAAGAGATGCACTCCGGCTCTAGCCGGGGCTTTTGATGATAAGAGATGCACTCCGGCTGGCCGGGGCTTTGATAATAAGAGATGTACTCCGGCTCTGGCCGAGGCTTTTTATGACCTGCTTCTCATTGTAACTTTCAAGAAGAGTTATAAAAATTTTGCAGGCCTTTTAAAAACTAAACTTAATTCAATGAATAAAAATGAGTCTAGAAAGAGCGTACTTTTATGGATGAATTTATTACTCGGTTGTTGCCGAGCCTTCAAAAATATATCACTCGGTCTTTGGCCGATGCTCTGGAAATTTATTACTCGGTTGTTGCCGAGCCTTTAGAAATATATTACTTGGTTGTCGCCGAGCTTTCAAATAATAAATTACTCGGTGTTGCCGAGCCTTCCCAAGATGCTACTCGGTTGTAACCGAGGCTTCCAAATAATAAATTACTCGGTGTTGCTAAGCCTTCCAATAATAAATTACTCGGTGTTGCCGAGCTTTCCCAAGATGCTACTCGGTTGTAACCGAGGCTTCCAAATATTAATTGCTACTCGGTTGTGACCGAGGCTTCAAATAATAAATTACTCGGTGTTGCCGAGCCTTCCCAAGATGCTACTCGGTTGTAACCGAGGCTTCCAAATAATAAATTGCTACTCGGTTGTGACCGAGGCTTCAAATAATAAATTACTCGGTGTTGCCGAGTCTTCAAATAATAAATTACTCGGTGTTGCCGAGCCTTCAAAATTATATTTTACTTGGCGCTACCAAGGTACGAAGACCATTACTCGGTTGTAGCCGAGCCTTCAAGATTATATTTTACTTGGCGCTGCCAAGGTTTGGAGACCGTTACTCGGTTGTAGCCGAGCTTTCAAGATTATATTTTACTTGGCGCTGCCAAGGTTCGAAGACCGTTACAAGCCGAGCCTTCAAGATTATATTTTACTTGGTGCTGCCAAGGTTCGGAGACCGTTGCTCGGTTGTAGCCGAGCTTTCAAGATTATATTTTACTTGGCACTGCCAAGGTTCGGAGACTGTTACTTGGTTGTAGCCGAGCCTTCAAGATTATATTTACTTGGCGCTGCCAAGGTTTGGAGATTGCTCGGCCCGGCCGAGGATTTATACGACCTGCTTCTTATTGCAGCTTTCAAGGAGAGTTATAAGAATTTCGCAAGCCTTTTAAAAACTGAATTTATTCAATGAATAAAAATGGGTCTAGAAAGAGCATACTTTTATGGATGAATTTATTACTCGGTTGTTGCCGAGCCTTCAGAAATATATCACTCGGTCTTTGGCCGAGGCTCTGGAAATTTATTACTCGGTTGTTGCCGAGCCTTTAGAAATATATTACTCGGTTGTCGCCGAGCTTTCAAAAAATAAATTACTCGGTGTTACCGAGCCTTCCCAAGATGCTACTCGGTTGTAACCGAGGCTTCCAAATAATAAATTGCTACTCGGTTGTGACCAAGGCTTCAAATAATAAATTACTCAGTGTTGCCGAGCTTTCCCAAGATGCTACTCGGTTGTAACCGAGGCTTCCAAATAAATTGCTACTCGGTTGTGACCGAGGCTTCAAATAATAAATTACTCGGTGTTGCCGAGCCTTCCAAGATGCTACTCGGTTGTAACCGAGGCTAAATAATAAATTACTCGGTGTTGCAGAGCCTTTCAATAATAAATTACTCGGTGTTGCCGAGCTTTAAATAATAAATTACTCGGTGTTGCCGAGCCTTCTAAGGTGCTACTCGGTTGTAACCGAGGCTTTCAAATAATAAATTACTCGGTGTTGCCGAGCCTTCAAGATTATATTTTACTTGGCGCTGCCAAGGTTCGAAGACCATTACTCGGTGTAGCCGAGCCTTCAAGATTATATTTACTTGGCGCTGCCAAGGTTCGAAGACCGTTACTCGGTTGTAGCCGAGCCTTCAAGATTATATTTTACTTGGCCCTGCCAAGGTTCGGAGACCGTTACTCGATTGTAGCCGAGCCTTCAAGATTATATTTTACTTGGCCTTGCCAAGGTTCGGAGACCGTTACTCGGTTGTAGCCGAGCCTTCAAGATTATATTTTACTTGGCGCTGCCAAGGTTCGGAGACCGTTACTCGGTTGTAGCCGAGCCTTCAAGATTATATTTTACTTGGTGCTGCCAAGGTTCGGAGACCGTTACTCGGTTGTAGCCAAGCCTTCAAGATTATATTTTACTTGGCACTGCCAAGGTTCAGAGACGTTACTCGGTTGTAGCCGAGCCTTCAAGATTATATTTTACTTGGCGCTGCCAAGGCTCGGAGACCGTTACTCGGTTGTAGCCGAGCCTTCAAGATTATATTTTACTTGGCGCTGCCAAGGTTCGAGACCGTTACTCGATTGTAGCCGAGCCTTCAGATTATATTTACTTGGCCCTGCCAAGGTTCGGAGACCGTTACTCGGTTGTAGCCGAGCCTTCAAGATTATATTTACTGGCCCTGCCAAGGTTCGGAGACCGTTACTCGGTTGTAGCCGAGCTTCAAGATTATATTTTACTTGGCACTGCCAAGGTTCGGAGACCATTACTCGGTTGTAGCCGAGCCTTCAAGATTATATTTTACTTGGCGCTGCCAAGGTTCGGAGACCGTTACTCGGTTGTAGCCGAGCCTTCAAGATTATATTTTACTTGGCGCTGCCAAGGTTCAGAGACCGTTACTCGGTTGTAGCTGAGCCTTCAAGATTATATTTTACTTGGCGCTGCCAAGGTTCGAAGACCGTTACTCGGTTGTAGCCGAGCCTTCAAGATTATATTTTACTTGGCGCTGCCAAGGTTCGGAGACCGTTACTCGGTTATAGCGAGCCTTCAAGATTATATTTTACTTGGCGCTGCCAAGGTTCGGAGACCGTTACTCGGTTGTAGCCGAGCCTTCAAGATTATATTTTACTTGGCGCTGCCAAGGTTCGAAGACCGTTACTCGGTTGTAGCCGAGCCTTCAAGATTATATTTACTTAGCACTGCCAAGGTTTGGAGACCGTTACTCGGTTGTAGCCGAGCCTTCAAGATTATATTTACTTGGCGCTGCCAAGGTTCGGAGACCGTTACTCGATTGTAGCCAAGCCTTCAAGATTATATTTTACTTGGCGTTGCCAAGGTTCGGAGACCGTTGCTCGGTTGTAGCCGAGCCTTCAAGATTATATTTACTTGGCGCTGCCAAGGTTCGGAGATTTGTTGCTCGGCCCAGCCGAGGTTTGGAGATTTGTTGCTTGGCCCAGCCGAGGTTCAGAGATGTGTTGCTCGGCCTAGCCAAGGTTCGGAGATTCCCTTCTCAAATAGATAACTTGGTCGTACCGAGGATTGGTAAGCAGCATGTTTCCTCCATGGTTTTTGGTGATATAATCATGATAATCATGCCATGAATCGTGAAAACAATATGCCAACAAAATTTAAGAAGGCGGGCCCGTAGAAGGCGTACCCTACTGATGATATTTTGCGGAGGTTGTCCGAATTCCACGTCCGAGGGATAGATCTTTCCGCTTAGATCTTGCAGCTTGTAGGCGCCGGATCCGATGACTTCCGCCACTTGGTTGGGGCCTTCCCAGTTTGGAGCTAGCTTTCCTTGCTCAAGCGGTTTGGAGACTGATGCTTTCCGAAGGACAAGATCGCCGGGCGAGAAAAATCTCCCTTTTACTTTGGTGGCGTGATAGCATCAGCGGATAGGGGGGTCCTATCTCCACGGGGATGACAGCTTCTACGCCGAAGGCCATCCGAAACGGGGTTCCGCATGTAGGAACTCTCTAGGTGATGCGATGGGCCTACTGGCCGAGGCTGAAGCTGGCCGTCGGACTTCAATGAAGCATGGAGTCAAGAACTCCTTGTCTTGGCTTTATGACGCCATCCTTCCTCACGCAAAAGGTGCTTAGGGGGCAACGCAGCAACCATAAATGCCTTAATGATGGAAGGAGATAAGGCATTAAGTGCCTTAAAGCAGCTAAATGCACATGGCCTTTATGAGGCCATAAATGCCTTGGTGCGCATAGCGCGGCTATGGAAGCCGATCTGTTGTGCCAAGGCAGGGAGAAGGCGGAGACATCGTCGAGTCATGGCGAGAGGACACCGGAGAGAGGGATCGGCCTGCCGAGATCTGGGGAGATCCTTGTCGCAGCCCCCTTGCGGGACTGGTCTGGCTTCCTTAGGTCGATGTGGGGGGTCCGCGACTCCATGCGGACCAGAAGGAAGTGGCTGAAGAAAGAGGAGCTGCGGCCTCTTCAGGGAGGCATGGAGCAGGGGTAGCTATAACTGGATGGGGAGCTGTAAGGCGCTCCTGAACCAGATGGGTCAGGGCTTGGACCTGCTGGACCAGGGTGACGAACTGGTCCTGGGTTCAGAAGTTGCCATTCTCCGATTAGCCATTGGAGTGGTTCTCTTCCAGATCGAGATCCTTGTCTCCTTTCTTCAAGTTTAATGGGACTTGAGGCCCTTCCTCTAGCGCCAATCTGTTGCCGCTAAAATCTGTCCTCTGGCTCGGCCGTGATCAGGACGCAGCGCGGGCTCCCTCCTGGGTAGACCTGCAAGACAGTCCTCACGCGAGAGGCATTGGGGGTGGCCCTCTGCGGAAGACCCTCCGACGCCCAAGTCAGTGGAGACCAGCAATCAACAAAAATGGGGAGAAGGATCCCCCGGGAAGAGTTCCTCCGAGCTCTCGTGGGAGCTTTCATGGTGGAGTGTAAGGGCTACGAATGGGAAAATGGGTGTGGAATAGCCGTACCTGAGAGGCTTGAGGCTAGTAGTATTTATAGGCGGTCACCTGACTTCTTGGACGTGCTCTGGATGAGGTCTGAAAGTTGTTGGGATTCGAAACGGATTCGAATCAGGTTGTTACAGGGCCGGTAGGATCCATATCTGGTTAGTTAGAGGATCGACGGTTGGGAGGCAAGGAGAGCTGGCCGATGGCTCGAGACTCAGTGGCTGCGTGATCCCTAGGCCACTATTGTAGGTCCTAGGCCACGTCTTGGCATGATTCCTTGTTTGGAATCTTATTCTGTTACAGTGAATTTGAACTCTCCCGCGCCAGATTCCGCAGAGTGTTTGAACTGTGGTTCAGTCATCATGGAGGCTCGGGGGGGAGGTAGGTGCCGCGGCACAAGGGGCAACGTGGCAGCCATAAATGCCTCAAGAAAATAAGGCATTGAATGCCTTAAAGTAGGTGGATGCACATGGCCTTTATGAGGCCATAATTGCGTTGGTGCGAAGGATATAGCGCGTTGTAAACTGAGCTAGAGTGCCGAGGTATATTGTATGTTGCCGAGCTATGCTGAAGCTGGCCGAGGCTGAGGCTGGCCGAGCTATGTTGGCCGAGCTATGCTGAAGCTGGCCGAGCTATGATGGCCGAGCTATGTTGGCCGAGCTATACTGAAGCTAGCCGAGCTGAGGCTGGCCGAGGCTGAGGCTGGCCGAGCTATGCTGAAGCTGGCCGAGGCTGAGGCTGGCTGAGCTATGATGGCCGAGCTATGTTGGCCGAGCTATGTGCTGGCCGAGCTATGATGGACGAGCTATGTTGGCCGAGCTATACTGAAGCTGTCGAAGCTTAGGCTGCCGAGCTATGTGGTCGAAGTATGCTTTCTCCTTTCTTTTTATTCTATTAAATGCTGCCAAAGTCATTATGACCGTTTCTGCACCATTAAATGCTCCAGCCTATTGACTTGACTGCGGATATTAATGAGGGGGCCCTTAGAACCCGCACATTTTTCCTTTTTGTTCTCTTTCTTCATTATGACGAGACGCTCGTTGCTAGAATGTTGCGCCAGTAGGCCAGCTGGCAAGCAGAGCGTTTGGATCGGGCGTGACCCCCTCGTCAATGTGAGCGATCAATAATGTAATGATGATTTTACCCCTCAATAGTAACCATGAGAAAAACAACGTACATAATATGTATATGGATAATTGTTAAGAAATAATGCTTGCAACCCATTCTACTTGTCTCTATACTACTAGCACTATCATACCTTATCCATGAATATTCTAAATATCAAAAGTATGCCAAGAAAGAGCAGCACTTAATTCTTTTTCAAGAGTCAACGTTGTGGCATCTTTAACATGCACTATATTTATACATACATACATACATACATACATATATATATATATATATTGAGAAATATGAGAAAATTGTATTTACCCCAACTTATTGATTTTGATGATTTCCAAAAGCCATGAGTATTTTAAAGGAAATAATGAGTTTATTTATCAAAAATCTTGAGCTTATTCAAAAAAGCAATGGACTCTCAATGTTTAAATTCACTGTTTTGAATCAATTTGAAAAAGAAGTTTCAAGCTCTACATTTAAGATTTCAAAAAGGAATTTTACATGTTATAGTTCAATCAATGATTTCTTGAAACATGTCTTGAATCCATGCTTAAAGTCATATTATTGTATTCAAGTCACATTTATATTTAAATTTATTTGGGACGAGTTTTAAAGTCTATCAGAACATTTTTCTGATTTTTGTATCGCTCCCGAGCCGACTCAAGGGTTTCCGAGTCGACTCCCCAAATGTCTGTTTTTCAATGTTGTCCTGAGTCGACACTTGAGTTTTCAAGAGTCGACCCCTGAACCTTCGCGAGCCGACTCATGGACTGTGCGAGCCGACTCGACTCAGACGGCAGAGAGGCTCATTTTTGAGCACTTCTCGAGTCGACTCCCCGCATATCTCGAGTCGACCCTGAAAGTTAGGTGTTTCTGGAATCGACTGTCGAGCCGACTCCCACAAAGCTCGAGTCGACTCCACGGAATCTGGACGCGATTTTTCACAATGCCACATCAGCTCCAACGGTAAGATTTTCAAATAACGGCTATTTTCTGTTTCTAACGGATATATTTTGCAGAATCTATAAATAGAGGAGCTCTTTTCAAATCAAAAAAGAAAAATCAAAGAGAGAAAAAGAAATCTTTCAAAAAGAGGGAAAAACAGAGCTTTATTGGAAAAATCTTCTAGTTCAAAATAGAGTGATTCAAAAGGAGTGAAATCAAAGAGGAAGTTTCGTCTGCTCCAGATCATCAATCCACAAGAGTCAAAAGAAAATCCAAAAGCTTTTCAAAGATCAAATCGAAGGATTTTCAACATTCAACAAAAGGAGAAAAAGCTTCATCTCAACTCCAAAGTTTTCAAACGGTCAAGAATCTTGCTGAGGCCTGATTCAATACTTCAAGAGGAGTTAAAGAGGAGAAGGAAGAAAGCCAAAGCCACAACCATCTGCAATCTTATCAGGCTTTTCTAACCCTTTTTAACTTTATTTGTATATTTGCTCAAGGGGAGCGTTTCTATATTTAAACTCTGTTATTTGGTTGTTTGCTGATTCAATCAGTGGATTGAATCAGTGGAGGTTATTATACCTCGTTGCAAGCCGGAGTGCTTGTGTTGGGTTAGTTGTGAGCCCGTGAAAAACAACGTGTAGGGTTTTGTGCTGGTGAGCCCGTGTAAAACCGGCTGGGTTCGTTGTGATCCCGGAAAAACAACAAGTTTGAGTTGTGAACTTGTAAAACAACTCGGCTGTAATCGAAGAGATTATAGTGTGGACCCAAGTGAATCTTGGGAGTGGACGTAGGTGTTGGTTGCACCGAACCACTATAAAATTATCTTGTGTTTGCCGTGCTATATTTTCTCTCTCTCTATCTCTCTTTATTATTTGCTTGTGTATTGATTAAAGTTAGCCTCTCACTTGCACATTTTGCTAACTAATCAACTAAAGTTAAAAAGACTTAAATTTTTAAGAACCCAATTCACCCCCCCCCCCTCTTGGGTTGCCATCTGGGCCAACAATTGGTATCAGAGCAAGTGCTCATTTAGAATTTGATCTCACGATCAAGGGCTAAAGATCCTTATGGCAACACAAAGTGGTTCAAGTTTTGCTGAAGGTCATTCTACGAATCGACCTCCTTTATTTAATGGAACCAACTATTCATATTGGAAAGCAGAATGAGAATATTCATTCAAGCTTCTGACTATGAATTTGGGGAGTAATAACTAATGGACCTAGTACACCCACACACTTAGTTGAAGGCATTCTTGTTCCTAAGCCCGAAAGGGATTGGAATGATAATGATAGAAGAATGGCTCAATTAAATGCTAAAGCCATTAACATTTTATATTGTTCCTTAGACTCTAATGAATTCAACCGAATCTCAACATGTAATTCCGCAAAAGAAATTTGGGATAGGTTGGAAATACACATGAAGGAACAAACCAAGTTAAGGAATCAAAAATAAACATTTTGGTTCATAAATATGAATTGTTTACAATGGAACAAACTGAAACCATCACATGCATGTTCACTAGATTCACTGATATTGTGAATGGTTTAAAGAGTCTTGGTAAATTTATTCTAATGCTGACCTTGTGCGCAAAATTCTTAGGTCACTACCAAGATCGTGGGAAGCGAAAGTCACTGCTATCCAAGAAGCAAAGGACCTCAATGCATTACCTTTAGAGGAGCTTCTAGGATCCCTAATGACCCACGAGCTGACAATGAAGCAGCATGTTGAGGAGGAAACAAAAAGAAAGAAAACACTTGCCCTCAAAACTGCAGAAATGGAAGAGAGCAGCAGTGAAAGTAATGATGAAGATGATGATGAAACTGCTCTCTTGGCCAAAAAATTCAGAAAGTTTATGAGAAAAAGGCCCTTCCATAAAAAGAAATTTGGAGCAAGAATTGATGGAGAAAAAGATAAGAAAAAGGACAAGGAGAAAGAAAAAGAAAGAGCCCTTAGTATGTTATGAGTGTAAAAAGCCAGGGCACTTTAGATATGATTGTCCTTTGCTGAAAAAGGCCTACAAGAAAAAGAAGAAAGCATACATGGCAACATGGTCTGATGAATCTTCCTCGTCGGAAGAAGAAGAACAAAAGGAAGTTGCCAATATCTGCTTCATGGCCAACAACGACGACAACGACAATGAGGTAAGTTCTGAAAACTCAAATGATGAATTCACTTTTGATGAAATGTTTGAGGCTTTCAATGAACTTATGATTGATTTTAAATCTTTGAAAAAGAAGTATAAGTTTTAAAAATGACAATATTAGCTTAGCTAAAAGTAAAAATGAATTAGCTTTAGAAGTTAAGAACTTAACTAATGAAAAAGAAGAACTTAGCAAAGAAAGAGATAATTTTAATCAAGAAATAGATTTGTTGAAATCTGAAACTAAAAACTCAACAAAAGATTTAAAAGATCAATTAGAAACCTTAGCTTTAGAAAAAGAACAGCAAGTTAAAGACAATGATTCATTAAAGAAAGAAGTTATAAAATATAAAGACATTGTTGAGAAATTCACCTTAAGTTCAACTAAACTAAACATGATTTTAGATAATCAAAAAGCTGTTTTCGATAAAGCTGGCCTAGGTTATAATACGTATAGGAAACAAAAATCTTTAAAGAATATTTTTGTAAAAGCCAATCAAAGTAATATAACTTGTTTTAAATGCAATGAAAAAGGTCATAAATCATTTGAATGCAAAACATTAAATAATAACAACAAGTTAAATGTTAAAGCAAAGAAAATATGGGTTCCGAAAGGAACAATTTTTGCTACTAACCATGAAGGACCCAAGAAAGCTTGGGTACCTAAACATAAAGTTTGATTATATTGCAGGAATGTCTTGTAGCCAAAAGATCAAAGAAAAAGTGGTATCTTGATAGTGGCTGCTCAAGACATATGACGGGTGACAAAGAGGAATTCATCACCCTAGAAGAAAAAGGTGGAGTTGTGACGTTTGGCGATAACGGTAAAGGTCAAATTATGGGCCTTGGTAAAGTTCGCATAACTCCATCTATATTTATTGATAATGTACTTTATGTTGATGGTTTAAAGCACAATTTAATTAGTATAAGCCAACTATGTGATAAGAACTTTAATGTTTCATTTAAATCTTCTATTTGCATAGTATCTGATTCCATTAATGATAGCATTGTTTTTACTGGTTATAGACATGGCAATGTGTACTTAGTTGACTTAGACAAATTATCTGAAAGTAGTCATTGCCTAATTGCTGACAATGCTAACATAAATGATATTGGATGGTTATGGCATCGTAGATTAGGTCATGCAAGCACACACCTTATTTCAAAACTAATTAAGATGGATTTAGTTAAAGGTTTACCTAAGTTAGATTTTGAAAATAACAAAATCTGTGATGCATGTCAATTTGGAAAACAAACTAGAAGTTCTTTCAAATCTAAAAACACTGTTTCAACTTCTAGGCCTCTAGAGCTACTTCACATGGATCTTTTCGGACCAACTAGAACCACAAGTCTAGGAGGAAAGAAATATGGTTTAGTGATTGTAGATGATTACTCTAGATACACTTGGGTATGTTTTTAGCTCACAAAGATGAGACTTTCTCGATATTTCTGAAATTCTTCAAGAAAGTCACAAATGAGAAAAACACTACCATAGTGTCTCTAAGAAGTGATCATGGAACTGAATTTGAAAATCACTTATTTGAAAGTTTTTGTTCTGAAAATGGAATTAATCATAATTTTCAGCCCCTAGGACTCCACAACAAAACGGTGTAGTTGAAAGAAAAAATAGAACCTTAGAAGACATGGCCCGTACCATGCTATGTGAAAGCAACTTACCAAAGTATTTTTGGGCGGAAGCAATTAACACAGCATGTTACATCTTAAATAGAGCATTAATAAGACCAATATTAAAGAAAACCTTATGAATTATGGAATGAAAGAAAACCAAATATAAAATACTTTCATGCATTTGGATGTAAATGTTTCATTCATAATAATGGTAAAAACAACTTAGGAAAATTTGATGCTAAATCTGATGAAGGAATTTTTCTAGGTTATTCAACACTAGTAAGGCATATAGAATCTTTAACAAGAAAACCTTAATAGTAGAAGAATCCATTCATGTAGTTTTTGATGAATCTTTAGCAACTGGATCTGAAAAGATTGATGATGAGGAAGATACAAACATAATTGAAAAAGATCTTGAAAAACTTAATATTGAAGTATCTTCTGATCATGAACAAGAGGCTAAAGATGATGATTCACATAAGGTCGGTGATGTTAATAATGATCATAATGATATAGATCTTCCAAGAGATTGGAGATATGCTTATAGTCATCCTAAGGAATTGATTATAGGTGATCCTTCTCAAGGAATAAGAACTAGATCATTTATGAGAAATATTAGTAATCATCTTGCATTTGTCTCTCAAATAGAACCTAAAACTATTGAAGAAGCCGAGAAAGATAATAATTGGATGTAGCAATGCAAGAAGAACTAAATCAATTTACTAGAAATAATGTTTGGACCTAGTTGAAAGACCTAAAAATCATTCAGTAATAGGATCAAAATGGGTTTTAGAAATAAATTAGATGAAAATGGCATAGTAATTAGAAACAAAGCTAGATTAGTTGCAAAAGGATATAATCAAGAGGAAGGTATTGATTTTGATGAAACCTTTGCACCTGTAGCTAGATTAGAAGCCATTAGATTTTACTTGCATTTGCATGTCACATGAATTTTAACTTATTTCAAATGGATGTTAAAAGCGCATTTTTAAATGGATTTATAAATGAAGAAGTTATGTAGAACAACCACCAGGTTTTGAAGATCATGAATTTACAAATCACGTTTTTAAATTGCACAAAGCTTTATATGGTTTGAAACAAGCACCTAGAGCTTGGTATGATAGGTTAAGTAAATTCTTAATAGAAAATGATTTTACAAGAGGTAATGTTGATAAAACACTATTTTTGAAAAGAAAAAATAAAGATTTGCTTGTAGTACAAATATACGTAGATGACATTATTTTTGGTGCTACTAACGATTCTCTTTGTCAAGAATTTGCAAAGTTGATGCAGGGAGAATTCGAGATGAGCATGATGGGAGAACTCAACTTCTTCCTTGGACTCCAAATCAAACAATGCAAGGAGGGAATCTTTATCAACCAAACCAAATACACAAGAGAACTACTCAAAAAGTTTGGTATGGAAACAATGAAACCCCTCGGAACTCCAATGAGTCCTTCATGCAAGCTGGACAAAGATGAAGAAGGTAAGAAGGTTGATCAAAAGTATTATCGAGGTATTATCGGATCCCTTCTTTATTTAACAGCAAGTAGACCAGATATTATGTTTTCAGTATGTTTATGTGCTAGATTTCAATCTGAACCTAAAGAATCACATTTAATAGCTGTTAAAAGAATTTTAAGATACTTAAATGGAACGAAAAATGTAGGTTTATGGTATTCTAGAGACTCAACTTTAAACCTAATTGCATATTCGGATTCTGATTATGCTGGATGTAAACTAGATAGAAAAAGCACAAGTGGTGCATGCCATTTCTTAGGAAGTAACTTAATCACATGGTTTAGCAAAAAGCAAAATTCAGTTGCATTATCAACTACTGAAGCTGAATATGTAGCAGCTGGAAGTTGCTGTGCGCAAATCCTATGGATTAAGCGACAACTTGAAGACTATGGTATCACACTTGATAAAACACCCATAAGATGTGATAACACTAGCGCAATCAATTTAACTAAAAATCCGATTCAACACTCAAGGACAAAACACATAGAAATTAGATATCATTTTATAAGGGAACATGTAGCTAATGATGAAATTTGTTTAGATTATGTAAACACTGAAGAACAACTAGCTGACATCTTTACAAAACCTTTAAGCGAAGAAAGATTTTGTTATCTTAGAGGAGAGTTAGGAATTTGTAACCCTTTTGGATAGATTTTGAAACCTCTAAGGAAATATATCTAGAGTTCTTTCAATTTCTCAAAATCTTAAGGAAATTTTATCTAGAACTCATATCAATTTGATCTATCAAAATCCATGATTTTTAATCATACTCAAAGATCAAATCCGGGTTCATTTCAGACACTCTGAAAAATTTCGATTTTTTACTCTGAAATGGTTTCGGAGCCGACTCGAGAGTATCGGAGTCGACTCGAGTTTCTGCTGAAACTCAGGAGTCGACCCCTTCTCTGAGCGAGTCGACTCGAGATCGAGTCTGTGCTCTGTGACTTACCCGAGCCGACTCTATGCTTTGCGCGAGTCGACTCGACGTGGTCCCAAATCGCTTTATTAGGGCACGAGCCGACCCATCGATCGATTCTAATCATTCCAAATCATTTCAAAACCCTCCAAAACCCTTCAAACCTTCCAAAATCTTCCAAAATCCTTAAACAATCATTCCACTTTGATTCAATGGCCCCCAAAACCCGTGGTGCTAGTAGTAGCGGTGCCGGGATGAAAAGAAAGAAGACCGTGCGTCGACCCGTTCGCGAGCCGACTCCGGACTCTTCGCCTGCTTCCTCTTCGGACGACTCGCCTGCTCCTACTGCCACTACTCCTCAGGTAGATCACCTTGCGAGTAGAGTCATTACTACAGGAAGGAAGTTTGACTTTGATTTGTTTGAGAGAGAGGGATTGCTTGTAGGGTCACAGTTGAAGGAAATGGGATTTGAAAAGATATGCTCCTTAGACTGTCCTACATACCCAGCATTAGTTAAAGAGTTTTATAAAATTTGACTAGAGGGGACAATGGATTGGTCAGCATTGTTAGAGGAGTTGGTTTGAATGTCACTGCCATCATTCTCTCTAAATTATTGGACTTACCCCTATCAGGACCTTCCACTTTTGACCCAGAGGATAGGTCACCTGCCCTCACAGATTATTGAATAGAAATTTTGAGGGATTTGAAGAAGTTTTTGCCAATCAGCTGCCACTGGACTTGAGATTGCTTCATAACATCTGCAGCAGGATTCTTTTCCCTAAGACAGGCCGTTTTGACTACTTGTCTGAGAGGGATATCTTTGTTATGGATGCTGTAGTTTCAGGCAAGCCAATCAACTTACCCATTATGATATTATGGTATATAGCTGATTGTGGGAGTAAGAGGAAATCCTGTCTTCCCTACGGCATGATCTTGACACAATTATTCAGAAGCCAAGGAATTGAAATTAGTGATAGTGAGCCCAGGAGAAATTTGAGACATACTGACTACTATTCATTGGCCACTATTCACCGCATGGGCTTCAAGAAAGTAATGGTAGTTGGATAAGAAAAGGTCAAGAAGATGTTAGAGCTGAGGACAGAGTTGAAGACATTAGAGCTGAGGTCGAGGTTGGACCTTCTGTTGCTGGACCGTCTGAGGCAGGACCTAGCATGCATTATTCTCCTCCACCTCAGACTTCATCTTCTTCTGTGAGATTTTCAGATGAGCAGTTATGTCAACTTAGAGCTATGTTTGCAGAATTTGATAATCAAAGAAAAGATGAAATTGGTCAATTGAGAGAAGATATTAGAGAATTAAAGGAAGACATCATTTCAAGACTTGACTTACTTTCATTTTCTGTTGGTACCCATGTGGATTCACTCAATGCTGAGCTTAAGAAGATATTTGAAAGACTTCAAGGGATAGCTGATGGATCCAATGTGTATCTTGATAGAACTAATCAGTTAAGAAGAGATATTGATGCTGCAGTTGATCAGATACAAGTAACTATGAATGACTTTAACAAATCACAAAAGGATGATATCATGGAAATGATTGGACACTTAAAGAGTATAGTTTTCAAGCGTGTCAAATGATTTTGATACTTATCATAGTTTGTATTTCTAGATTTCCTTACTAGATTGTATCTAGGAAGTTTTGCTTTAATATGACTGTATTTGAACTTTGATGAATTTAAGTTAGTTTAATTTCATTACAATGAGATTGTGTTACATTTTGATGTAATTTGACATACTTTTGAAGTAATGAGAAAAGTTATGTTCATTTCAATTATGAGTACCTTTGAATATCCTTGAATGCTTATGTTTAATTTGATATAATTTTGAATATCTCAATACTCAATTGATAACTTAGATGTTGAATGAATTCGAATGAATTTAATCAAGTTGATGCTCTGATGCATCTCAACCTTTTTGTTGATTACAAAAAAGGGAGAGAGATTTATATAATTTAATCGTATATGCATCATCATATTTAAGAGGAAGAGATTTGTTTAAACCTTATATGCTTTTAATTGCCCTAATTAAATAAGGGGGAGAGAATTAAATAAGAAAAAGAAATATATGTTTCATATAAGGGGAAGAGATAATTTGAATTTCATTAAAAAAAAAGGTTTATTTGCTTAAGTTTTTGATTTAAAAAATTTTGAATGAATTATAAAATTGAGGTTCATAGGGGAAGCTACCTCATTGAGGGGGAGCCTTTCCATGAACACAAAAGTTGATTTTGTATCATAAATTTTTCAATTTTATAATGCATATACTCAATGTTTTTGTCATCATCAAAAAGGGGGAGATTGTTGAGAAATTATTGAAACATAATTGCCCCAACTCTATTGATTTTGATGATTTCCAAAAGCCATGAATATATTAATAGAAACAATGAATTATTTATCAAATACCATGAGTTTATTTAAAAATAAAAATATAAACTATCAATGTTTACATTCAATGAGTTCTTGAATCAATTAAAACAAAAGAATTTTTATACTTGAGTTTATACTTGAGATTTCATGAATAAACTTAAGATTTCAAAAAGAATTCTTATACTACTCATTTGATGATCAAATCAATTCTATTCAAGTCACATTTATATTTAAATTTATTGGGACGAGATCTAAAGTCTATCAGAATATTTTCTGATTTTTTGTATCGCTCCCGAACCGACTCAAGAGTTTCCGAGTCGACCCCTGAACCTTCGCGAGCCGACTCGACTCAGACGGCAGAGAGGCTCATTTTTGAGCACTTCTCGAGTCGACTCTCCGCATATCTCGAGTCGACTCCTAAAAGTTAGGTGTTTCTGGAATCGAGTGTTCGAGCTGACTCACGAAATGCTCGAGCCGACTCCACGGAATCTGGACGCGATTTTTTCTGGATGCCACATCAGCTCTAACGGTAATATTTTTGAATAACGGCTATTTTTCTATGTTTCTAACGGCTATATCTTTGCAGAATCTATAAATAGAGGAACCTATTTCAAATCAAGGAGAGAAAAACAAGGAGAAAAACAAGAAAAGAGAGATTACTGCCTTATCCAAAAAGAGGGAAAAACAGAGCTTTATTGGAAAAATCTTCTAGTTCAAAATAGAGTGATTCAAAAGGAGTGAAATCAAAGAGAAGTTTCGTCTGCTCTAGATCATCAATCCACAAGAGTCAAAAGAAAATCCAAAAGCTTTTCAAAGACCAAATCGAAGGATTTTCAACATTCAACAAAAGGAGAAAAAGCTTCATCTCAACTCCAAAGTTTTCAAACGGTTAAGAATCTTGCTGAGGCCTGATTCAATACTTTAAGAGGAGTTAAAGAGGAGAAGGAAGAAAGCCAAAGCCACAACCATCTGCAATCTTATCAGGCTTTTCTAATCCTTTTATACTTTATTTGTATATTTGCTCAAGGGGAGCGTTTCTATATTTAAACTCTGTTATTTTGGTTGTTTGCTGATTCAATCAATGAATTGAATCAGTGGAGGTTATTATACCTCGTTGCAAGCCGGAGTGCTTGTGTTGGGTTAGTTGTGAGCCCGTGAAAAACAACGTGTAGGGTTTTGTGCTGGTGAGCCCGTGTAAAACTGGCTGGGTTCGTTGTGATCCCGAGAAAACAACAAGTTTGAGTTGTGAACTTGTAAAACAACTCGGCTATAATCGAAGAGATTATAGTGTGGACCCAAGTGAATCTTGGGAGTGGACGTAGGTGTTGGTTGCACCGAACCACTATAAATTATCTTGTGTTTGCCGTGCTATATTTTCTCTCTCTCTATCTCTCTTTATTATTTGCTTGTGTATTGATTAAAGTTAGCCTCTCACTTGCATATTTTGCTAACTAATCAACTAAAGTTAAAAAGACTTAAATTTTTAAGAACCCAATTCACCCCCCCCCCCCTCTTGGGTTGCCATCTGGGCCAACACAAGGTATCCACTACTATAAAGAAGTTAACATGGGATTTATGAAGGAACTCATGATATTAGAAGGCAATGAATCTTAGCTTTATTTTAATGTTCCATAAATAAAGTTGATAAAGAAGTATATCATGCTAGTCAAGTTAAATAATCCAATCCAAGCATGCTCTTCCAAACTTATGTATCAACAAATTTAGCAAGAGTTTATAACATATCTACAACCATAAGGAATTTTCATCCGAACAACCTATGAAGGAATTCATAAAATTCTAAGATGATACCTTTTTAAAATTTAGACTAATTTAATGTCTAGTCATGACAAAAGAAAAGAGTGAAGGGCCACAACAAGAGGTTAAGATTGATAAGATGGCATGAGATTTGATGATAGATAAGGATTTTAAAAGAAAGGCCATAGTGACCATAAATATGGGAGGTAGGATAGTGAAAGTGGATAGAATGATAGCTAATTAGATTTTTTTATTGGATTAATGAATAGGGAGTTAATACATGTATTATTTTTCTTTAATTTTCTTCTAATAACTAAAATCAAAAGTAAAGACTTCCAACTAAAATCTAATTAATTCTAATTTTTTCTATTTATATCTTTTTTCTCAAACTAATGGTGCATCTAATATATGAGCAGTTGAGTAATGCATGCACATTCCTATGCAATCTAATATATCATGGGCAGGACTCGTTGTTTCATCACATGATGATTTCTTTTAATTTAGAAAAAAATTACTTTAAAATATTATTATTTTAATATATTTTATTTAAAATCATGAGCTAATATATTATTTTATTTTCAATATATTTAATATTGAAAATATTTATTATTATTATTTTCAATATATTATTTTATATTAAAAATATATATTATTATTATTATTTCAATATATTTATTTAAAATCATGGGCTAATTATTATTATTTAATAAAATAATTTTATTATTTTACTTTCAATATATTATTATTATTATTTTATTTAAAATCATGGGCTAATATATTATTTTCAATATATTTAATATAATGCGAGCTAATATATTATTATTTTCAATATATTTTATTAAATAAATAATAATATATTTTATTTAAAATGTTATTATTTTTAATATATTTTAATATATCATGGGCGATATATTTTTAAAATATTACTATTTTTAATATTAAAATCTATCAACTCATAATTTTTTTTGCTTTTTTATTTTTACTAAATTTATCATGTGCAAAATCTATCAACAATTAATAATAACAAATCTTACCTTTATTAGATGGAATGTTAAAAAAATTTGAGTTTTAATTCATTGAATCTGATAGACCAACTTACTATTTTAAGATGAGTCAGCCGATCTCAATCTAAAACATAAATAGTAGTGTTTGGGAGATAAAACGGTGGTGTCCTTTCTATGGATTGCTAGCATATATTATGCAAGCAGATAATCCAACCTTGATGGCTTGACCATGGTGGGGAATATTGGTCACTGTTTACAGTCAAGCTTCCTTCAAGATAATTCCATTTATTCTATTATCAACCAATGATGGAGATGAAAGGATAATGAGGAGGATAAAGTTTATTAACAAGTTTATCTTGGGAAGCCATGGACTCCTTGTTTCAAGTCCATGAAGTGCCTAACCAAACTACCACCTCATTGTTGCAAGTCAAGCAGAGTTTATGAATTGTCAAATAAATAAATAAAAAATAGAATATATTAAGGTGACTAGATAATAGTCTAATGCCTAAATATCAAAAAAAAAATATTAACAGAAACTTTTGATGGGTTAAATATGAACGATCATCCATTATAATAGGAGGAGTTCCATTACATTAGCAAAATAATCGAGTTGATCAAGCCGGATTTGAAGATTAATAATTTTTTAAGAAATTTATAATGCCTTATAGATGATTTTTCTCATTGATAAAATAAGTACTTAAAATCTGAAAGAAAATCATCGAAGGGGTCATTAGTGGGAAGAAATTAAAGTTAGAAATTTTTTTCATCTTCCTTTTTCCCATTTGATTAAAAAAGAGAGAGAAATTATGTGTAAAGTTCACACATATTTTATTTTTTCATTCTTTTCTTTCTTTCATCGAAAAAAAAAATACTATCAAAAAGCCAAAATTATCCCTCAATATTTTTTCATAATTTTCCTTCCATGTCCACCTCATGACCTATATATCTATCTATCTAATTCCCTTACAATCTTTATTCTAGGATTATTATAGCCAAATTAGCATTTTTCAATACAAAATTATCTCAAGTCAAATCTAAGAAAATATTGCCATCACATCATATATGAAAGCAAGAGTATCAGTTTTGACATTAAGAAATATATGAAAGCTCGTTAAATCCATATCTAATAGGGTCCATTAAATACGAAGCTTAAGGGGACCGTTGCGACGACAAGCCTTTATTATGCTTTCATGAGCCACTGGAAGCCGGAAGGAGACGTCCATGCCTTCAGGACTAACCAATTCTAATTCAGGCTCGGTATTAAAACAAAACAAGATTCTAGTAGGGATGCGGGTCAACCCGATAGACCTGCCCCAACTCAACTGTCACCACAACTGGTGGCCGGTCGGGCCACTGATTTCTGAATAAAACTGCTCGAAATCAAATATGATTGGAAAGCTTTCTAACATACATGATAGGTGTGAGGCACGGTTGGAAAGCTTGAAAGATTGGTCCAATTCAAATATGATTCCTTTTGGATTGGCTTTCACATTCATGACTTTCGGTTCAAATATTAGAACATGGCAATTTGGCCAATTCCAACCAAAAGTCGGAAAAAAATATGTCATGTCTTGTTTCTAAGTAATCAGAATAAATTTTATACAAATTTGATTGTTATTCAATTAAATCTATAAGTTATGTACCATCAAATGCTGTGATCTTGCTGTAATTGTGTGTGAGATGGTCGTTAGCATGGCCAAGTCCAGGCAGAACTATGGAACCAACTTTTGCATTTGATGTTGGTCTTCTTTTTTTTTTTTGATAGTGTTTAATTGAGGATAATATATATTTTTAAAAATTTTATATCCCTATTAATGTTACATTTGATAATCAAATTCTTAAAACCGAAAGATTAAAATGTTGAATTCATGATAACAAAATAGGTTAATCAATTGATCATATTTTTAAATTTTATTTCAATCTTGTTATAATTATATTTACCTTTTAAATAGATTTCTTCTTTTTATTGTTATATAAAAAATCAAGATTCTTTCTAAATTGGTTTTAGAAATATTTTATATCTAAATATGATAAATATTTAATATACAATATATTATCTCATTATATAACATATTTTTATACTAAAAATATATTACATAATAATTTAATATAAAAAATCATAAATATTAATAATTTAATATTTAATTACTATACAAATATATGATAGTATTTAAAAAGTTTAATATTATATTAGTATTAAATTTAATATTAATATAAATATTATATTATAAGTTTTGGGCCGTGCGGTCGGATTGAAGACAAGGAAACGGAAACAGCGGGCCTAGAATTCTACTCATCAAAATAAGAATCCGATCTTCCGCATTAATTCGAGTCAGAAAAGGCCGAGGGTCCTTCTCATCCCTCCCTCCCTTCGCTCTGTTTCCTCTCTTGTCGTCCGAGTTGATTGCATCGTTCGGTCTCGCTGCTGGATCCACGGACACCGTCGGATACGTGGCTTCGCTGCTGGATCCACGGAGGAGTCCCTCACCGATCCACGGTCGCGCTTCGCTGCTAGATCCATCGGCTTCGATCCGGCTTCTCTTTCTCTCCCTCCCTTCGCTCTCCCCACCCCACGAATCTAATTTAGGGTTCCCCTCGCCTCGCTGCCGTCACGGCTTGGACCGGTCCTTCTCTCGTGTCCTGTTCTAGGCTGTCATAGTTGCTGGTCCTTCTCTTTCTCTCCCTCCCTTCGCTCTCCCCACCCCACGAATCTAATCTCGTGTCCTGTTCTAGACTCGCTGGGCGAAGGAAGGGGAGAATTTGCTGCTCGTACAATGTTCAGGCTGCAGAAGAAAAGATGGACCCGCTGGTCTCTTTGGCCGAGGGTCGGGGATGGGCCGGATGGCGCTTCGGCGCCGGTGAATGCCAGGAATGCTGGTGCGGCATCTATTGCAAAGGAGAAAGAGAAGGGGAAGAGTTTGGTGGCGGAGGTGCTTCCGCCACCGCGGGCTTTGCTGGGAGAAAATGGCAATGATGTGGCGGGGGTTGCTGGAGACGTGGAGGCGTGGCGGAGGTTCAGGGAGGCGGGGTTGCTGGATGAGTCCGTGCTACAAAGAAAGGAAAAGATGCTCTTGTTCAGAGGATATTGGAGCTTGAGAAGAAGGTTAGTGGTGCCACGAATGCCTTTCTTGTTGATTTAGATCAATGAAGATAATTTTCAATGTAATCACTTTTATATTTTGATGATGACTACTGTGTTGCTATGTTGAAAATTATAAATATTTCAAAATAGAATTTATTAGCCATAGAAAGGTTCCTTGTTATTGCTACAATCATGTGTTATATATTCCTTTTACGTGCACTTCTTTCCCATGGGTTATGGCCTGCTTCATAGAAAAATAGTTATAATAACAATCAATGATTATTTATAATATTTTTATTTAATAAGAATATGGTGACATTTTTCTGTACATTGCTCACTTCGAACCTGAATTATTGTTAGTTTGCTACATCTAATCACTTAAAATAAAAACACTTCGTGTGATGATTGATGAAGATGTTTTGGTTGTTGTAAATGAAGGCATAACAAACAAAACTTGTCTTCAATGTAGGAAGCAATACAATTGACATTATAACTTCATGAATGTTATGATATGAACACTTGAAATTTATGGAGTATTACTGGTGCATCCAGATATGTGTGTGTGAGAGAGAGAATGAATACCATATAATATGACTTAGTTCTTATGATCTGTAGTTGGACTCTAATTTTTATTAGCATTTATACTTGATTTTGATTCCCTCCATTTTGTTTTTGTTTGGTGTAACAATTTTGTTAACTCTATTTTTTTATTAACAGCTTCATGAATACCAATATAACATGGGACTTTTGCTAATTGAGAAAAAGGAACAGACTTCTAAATATGAAGAAATCAGACAAGGATTTGCAGAAGCAGAGGAGATTCTAAAGCGGGAACAGGCTGCGCACATGATAGCTGTATCGGAATATGAAAAGAAAAAGGAAAACCTGCAGAAGGCCTTGGGGGTTGAGAAGCAATGTGTTGCAGATGTACGTTAGCAGTAGTTATTTTATTATTTTTATTTTTAGTAATTTATTAATGGTATCTAGAGTTATAAAGTCAACTATTTAGCCATAATTAATCAAAGTGTATTCTAGCTCCATCCCTGCATTATTGCGTATTTAGAATATCATGGTATTATATTTTCAATTTTATAATCATAACTGTTGTCATCTTCTATGGCATGTCTCCTTTCTTTTCTTAATCGCATGGTTAATTATCTTTACTCTTAGAAACATATCGAATAATGCTTCTTAGCCTAAAGACTTTTGAAGGTCAACTTGTTTTAAAGAAAGATTTTTTGAATTTTTTATTGAACGTTTTGTTGAATGTCCTCACTTCTCTGTATTGATTGTTCAAACTAGTCTTGTTGGTAGAAATTTTTAACTGTTTAAGTTTTAGGGACTACCATGAGAAAAGGGTTATAGGAATAAATAATAGTGAAAGAAGTGCCTCTTCTGGATATGTCCATTGATAATTTTTATTCATTATGTATCAAACATAGAAACTTTTGAAAATAAACGAATGCTTGTGACTAATCTGAAGTTGCTTGTTAAAAGTTATTTTGGTAAGTAAGTCTCCATTAAGAATTAAGACTGCTGCTACATGGAATTATTAAATTTTTTAATGTAGTATAGAAAAAATTCAACAAATTATGGGTTTAGAATCTCCATACATAATTTTTGTCTTGAAATGCTTGATGTAATATTTTAAGTCTTTCTCTGAATTAAACTAGCTCATATATGGAATTACAGCCTGTCAGCATCCTTTGGTTTAGATATCTATGTTTTGCAGTGTGTCTAAATGCTATATAAGGTCATCTGTCATGGTTCATGAGTTTTCTAATTCTGGTACCCTGCATTCTCCTAGAGAAAGCCGGATTTTGCAATTTATGAGTATGAAATTGTAGATTATTGCTTGAATAACATTATTGGTGGCACCATTTCTTTGCTAATCATTTGATTCTCTGGTGTGGTGGTTAATGGATAAAGAAGCTTTCCTAGAGTAGATGGGTGGACTAATGGCGGTGTCCAGGTCCATGGCTGTGAAGGCTAGTTATTTCATAGAAACCTTGTACCTCATAAACTTTCATAGCAATTATTATTTAAGTGACAATGAATTACCTTTGTTGAGATTTGTGGAACCCTTAGGAGAGTCATGTCCTATTTGATTTGCTTTATTCATGCATTAAATGTGGTGACATCTCTTGCAAAATGGTTCCCATGCAAGTTTGGAGCTACATAAGTAAAACCATTTTGGCCTAACCTTTTGAAGCCCATGTTGCGCATACATTCTTTTATTTATAACTATACATCAGGAAAGGATATGCCTATTCACATGCATGAGTTAGAGCTGAGATGAACTTTAGGATAGTGCTAGAACTCAAATGTCATTATTGAAGTGTTGTTGATTTTTCAATCAAGGACAAATAATGATGTAAGAGTTGTATGATTGGAGACTGTGTATAACCTGAAAGACCCAAACAAGTAATCATGGAAAGGATCAAACCCATGGGGCTTATTATTGCCATTGTAGTTATTATTATTATTGTTATTATTATTATGATGACTACTACAACCACTACCACCACAATCACCTTACGAAGATGAATGCTTGGAGGGACCTTGATGTGCCCAAGGCTATATGATGGTTTAGGCTACATGAATCTTTATTTTAAATTTTGATTTTAAACTTTTTATAGTTTTGAATTTCATAATAGCTGCAACTTCTTGTGCCAAAACCTGTATGTTGGGAGTTCAGCTAATTATATATGGTTTTTAGTGCCTTCATGGATGTACCAATTGAATGTATTAAGTGCATCCAACGATCTGATTTAGACCCAGTTATCTTGGCTTCGAGGGGTGCTTATGACATTAAATTTGCAATCTCATTTTTCATATTTCTTTTGTTGTAAATTCTGCTTAATGATCAGGATCGGTTTAGTTATCGATTGTTTAGGTCAAATGTATTTAGGGATTGTGCAAATATGGTTTGCCTATTTCATGGTGTAGCTGTCCTAGAGAGATTAAGGATGAAATACTGAATGCTTTTGTTAAGCCTTTGCTCCTTTTCATTCTATCTTTCTTTTCCTATTTTCTACTTTGAGGCTTAAATATTTGGCTTTCAAGTGCGTCGACATATTTACAATTAAGAATATCTGCATTGAAACATAGATCAGTATCAGATTTTAGAGCTTATTTGCATTCATGCATTTACTTGTGGACTCAGTCTTCTAGGGAGATTTTACTTTAGGTGTTGATGAAGAGAAGATTATAGCAATAACAATAATGATGACAACAACAAAGTCTTAATCTCAAACTGATTGGCGTAGGCTATAACAATCTTTTTTTTTCATTCTGCTTAGTTTAGAGCCATACTTTTTGTCAGATGTAAAGAGAGCAAGTCTTTCTTTATTACTTTCTCCTATGTAATTTTTTGGTCTATCTTTATCCCTTTTTTCTTTCTACATATATTGAAGAGAGGATTATGATGAGTTAAGAAGATTCTTGATCCATAAATGTTCTTTGTGGCTTGAAGTTCTTCAAGGCATGATTAGAAAGAAGTAAAAGTCAGAGTGGAGCCTCTACTTTGTTATTATGTGTTCTCTTCTTGTTTTGGTTTGAATTTAACGTTGTATTATGTAGGATGCTTTCTAAAGTTTATTAAGTTGATGCATTCATGTATGCATACATACATTCACTTGTATATCGTATTTGTATGTACTACCTTGTATCAGACATACTATATCGAGAGCCTATTTAGAGGGTGTACCAAGTCTCGATATGTTGAACCAATCTTATACTAGACGTATTAATACGATACCAAATTGGTATTGGATTGGGATCCGATATCGAGATTGTGAACCTTACATGTATGTATATGTATGTATCATATAATTATGCGTGCACACACACATTTACATACACATACAAATATGTGCATGTGCGTGAGCACTATAGTACCAATTTACAAGAATAAATATGATATTCAAAATTGTTCTAACTATTATGGCATTAAATTTTTGATTCATATTTTGAAACTTTAAGAGAATAATTGATCATAAGTTAAGATGTAATACAAAAATTTTAGAGTCGATTTGGTTTTTTGTCATGAAGGTTGACTGTGTAAGCCATTCTTCTTTCTAGGAGATCAATGAAGAAGTATAACGAAAAGAGATAATATCTTTATATAATTTTTATTAATATAGAGAAGGTATATAATAAAGTCCTTAGAAAAGTTTTATGATGGGTGTTACAAAAGAAATGAACACCCATTAGATATATAACGTAATAAAGAATGCGTACGATGGAGCTGTTGCTAGTGTAAGCTTATCAGGCAATACTAATGAGTTTTTAATTGTTGTAGGTTTATATTAAGTATTTGCTCTTAGTCTTTACCTTTTTACGTTAGTTATAGATAAGCTTATTAAGCATATTTAGGATGATATTTCATAATGCGTGTTATTTATAGATGAGATAATAGTAGTAGATGAAAATAAGGTTGAAGTTAATCAAGAAGTATTAGAATATAAAGGTTTTTGGTTAAATAAGACAAAGATAGAATACATGAAATGTAATTTTAGTACTATAAGAAATAGAGATGAAGGTAGAGTAAAATTAAGGATTATGGGGTTCTTAAAAGTAATATTTTTGATATTTAAAATCAATATTTATAAGGATGGAGAGATTGAGGATGATGCTTTCTATAGGATTAAAATAAGATGGATAAAATAGAAGTGCAATTGAATATTATGAGATTGTATAATACTTGTTAAGTTGAAGAAAAATTTTATAAAATAGCCGCAAGATCGATTATGCTTTATGTACATATTGTTGGGTGGTTAGAAAGTTACATTACACAAAATATGAATGTGGCTGAAACGAGAATGTTGAGATGAATGCATGATAATGCAAGAAAAAAATAGAATAAGAAATGAAGTTATTCGTAAAAAGATGAAGGTAGCATCAATTGAGGACAAATTGAGAAAAGTAGGAGTTAATAGTTTGGAATTTGGATATTTGCAATGTTGATGTAGCAATGCACTGGTATGAATGAGTGATTTGATATATGTAAAAGAAAAAAAAGGTAGAGATAAACTGAAAATTTATAGAAGGAAGTAATAAGAAAAAATTTAATATCTTTGCATTTTTAGAAATTTGACTCTAAACTGAGTAGAACGGAGAGAGATTTATATAGCCGATCCCAACTAGTTTGAGTTTAAGACTTTGTGGTGGTGATTGTTGTACAAACATACAACATACATGTGCATAAGTGTGCAGAAACTATTTACATCTTTTGAGGAGCATTTAGTAGTATAAATTTTGATACTGGATTTTTTCTGTTATTATTGATTTCTATCTTGTTATCTTCTGTTTGGATGTATTATCTCTATTATTTCTGTCATCATATTTAATTTTTTATGATTTTCTTTTCATTCATTTTATCTGAATGGTGAGATATATGCAGCTTGAGAAAGCATTGCGTGAGATGCATGGTGAAATTGCAGAAATTAAGTATACATCAGATAAGAAGTTGGCTGAAGCTCATGCTCTGGAGGCCAGTCTTAAAGAAAAATATTTGGAGATTGAAGGAAAGCTGCATTCTGCAGATGCCAAGCTTGCTGAGGCAAGTCGAAAGAGTTCGAAGATAGATAGAAAATTAGTTGACGTGGAGGCTCGTGAGCATAAACTTCACAAAGACTATTTATCTTTAAATGTCGAGTATGCCCCTCCCTCCTCTATCTCTCTCTCTCTCTCTCATTTGCATGTTTCGTTTTTGATTTTTCTATATATATATAGTGTTGCAGTTGCTATACTTTTTGATCACTTCTTTTTTTGGTTGTGATTTTAATTGCATTTTATGATATTTAGGAAAAAAACTTATAAGAAGGATCTTGGTGAGCAAAGAGAACATTTGAGAGAGTGGGAAAAAATCTGCAAGAGAGTCAAAAGAGGCTTCTTGAGGGCAGCATTCCATGAATAATAGAGAGGAAAGGGCAAATGAAACTGATAGAGTTCTTAAGAAGAAAGAAGAAGAGCTTGAAGAAGCACGAAAAATGATTAAGGTTGCTAGGGATTCGCTAAAAGAGAAAGAAGATGGCATTAGTAAGAGACAACAAGCTTTAGCTTCTAAAGAGCAGGTTGGCTTCTTTAAACTGGCTATATTTTTTCATTTGCTTCTTTTTGTTATTTTTTTTTACATTTTTGATTTCAGGAAGCCACTATTAAGATCGAGAATCTGGAGAAGAAGGAAAAGGAGTTGCTTGCAATAGAAGAAAAGCTGAATGCTAAAGAAAGAGTAAGTGTTTATCTTTAAAGTCTAGAACTCCTAATAATTGAACTTTTTGATGACCTGACAGATGTTGGGTTCTGTATCTTAGTTTGCATCGTATCGAATATTGGGATATGCATTTTTTATTATTATGGCTTAAGAAAGAGGTCAATGAATAGGTATATGAGAAAACATAGAAGAAAACAATAAAGCAAGTGGGGAATTGTTGACATGTTTTTGTATGAATCTGAAAGTAGATGGTTCAGAATAAGTTTTAGTACATTAGGTGAAAATTTTGGCTGTAGGGTTTTACTAACCTTATTATATTTAGTGTAATATCCATCAAACCTTTTTAATTTCTTAGTGGCCTTTAAATCTTAAAATGCAGAGTAGGAAAGATAAAAGGTAAAAAAGGGAGAGATCTGGTCTAAGTCTAGATCTCCTAGCTACTATTTCAGTTGAATTGCAGACTTTCCTTTGTCATGCGTTTTGAGGATTTTTCATTCATTTGGATTTGTTTGATCTTGAGCCTTTAAATTTTTTCCCTTAACTCTGCCATTTTCTATGTAATTATGATGTTCCTCTTTATTAGACTTGATAACCTGATGTTATCATTTGTCTATTAAAGGAGGAGATGCAAAAGCTTCTTGATGATCACAATGAGGCTTTAAATTCCAAGAAACAGGAGTTTGAATTGGAATTGGAGCAGAGGAGAAAGTGCTTTGATGATGAGATAAAGGGCAAACTTGATGCTGTGGACAAGAAGAAAATTGAAATTGACTTAAAGAGGAACAAGTTCTTAAAAGAGATCAAGATGTGGAGAATAAGATGCAAATTTTGAAGCAGAAAGAGAAAGACCTTGATGCAAAATCAAAAGCTTTAAAGAATTGGGAGGAATCTATTAAAATTGATGAAAAGAAGTTGGAGGAAGAAAAGCAGCAGCTAGGTAGTGAGAAGCAAGATCTCATTAAGTCTATAAATGAACTAGATAATTTGAAGGCAACAATAGAAGAAGCAAAGCAGCAGATGATCAAAGAGGAGGAAATTCTTAAAGTTACCAAAGAAGAGAGGGAACACCATCTCCTATTGCAATCAAAACTAAAGCAAGAGATTGAGGATTATAGAATAACCAAAGAATCACTTCTCAAGGAAAGAGAGGATTTGGGAGAACTAAAGGAGAATTTTGAGAAAGAGTGGGTGTATTGGATGAGAAGAAAGTTGAGTTGGAAGCAAAGGCAAAGAAAGTCAATGATGAAAGGGAAAAGTTTGAGAAATGGCGATGCAATGAGGAGAAAAGGTTAAATAATGAGGTACTCGTAGCAAAAGCTGATATTCAGAGGGAGTTAGAAGACCTTAGACTGAAGAAAAAAACTTTGAGAGTAATGGAGTTTGAGAAGTCAAATGCTTCTGAGGAGCTTGAGAGAGGTCGTGCTGATATTGCTTGGGAGCTTGAGCTTCATAAACATGAGCTTGAGATGGATATGCAGAAAAAAAAGGAGGATATGGAGAAGCAGCTACAGGAGAAAGAGAGCCAGTTTAATAAGTGGAGAGATCAAGAACTAAACCAAATTAATTCTGTAAAAAATCTAAATGAGTCTAAACTTCGGAAGTTGAAGGTGGAACAAGATCAGTTAGAGAGGGAAAAAGAAGAGCTCTCCAAACACACAAAAAAAACTGAAATCTGACCAACTTGAGATTCAAAAAGATATTGACACTCTACGTATGCTTAGCAGGAATCTGAAGGATCAAAGAGAACAATTTATCAAGGAAAATGAACGCTTCCTAGCTTTAGCTAAGCAGTGCAGGGTCTGCAAAAACTGTGGGGTTACAGGGATTGATTTTGAGCTTCTCCTAGTGGAGACAGAGGATGCAGATTTTCAGTCACCAAATGAGCCTGGACCATCCTATGGAGTTGGTAATGATTCTTTTGATGCCCAGAGGGTGCAATCGGATAGTGGAGTCAGGGAAAATGAAGAATCAGAAAGATTAGTTAAAGCTGGTGATGATCCAGAGTTGTCTTTTGGAATAGCAGATAATTCCACTGATATCCAGTTGGAAGGTAAGCAAATCATTCCCTTTGTCAATGAACAGAATGGAAGGGAGGGATCTTCCATGCCTCCTGAAAATGATTCCCAGCCTGAACCATCAAAACAGAGACGGCGCCAACCTGGCAGGAAAAGTAGGCCTAAAAGCATCAGGAGAACGCGCTTGTTAAGGCAGTTGTTGAAGATGCCAAAGCTATGCTTGGGGAAGCTTCTGAAGAGAAGAACGATGGTCCTTCAAATGGTGTGACCAATGATTCTCTAAACATCCAAGAGAAAAGCCAAGGAGATTCTGTTCATGCTGATATGGTGGCAATAAGTTTGAGACGGAAGAGACGGCTCATTTTCACATCTGACACGTCAACTGGAGAGCTGGATGCAGAGGATAGTGAAACACGTTCAGAGAGTATTTCGCTTGGTGGGCGTCGAAAGAGGCATCAAATCTCAGCTCCTGAACTCAGACTCTTGGAGAGAAGAGCTACAATTTATGTGCTCTACAAGGTAAGCTGCATATCCATAGACAATTGTTTTGCTTGTGGATTCCACATTATAGTTTTGCTTTCTGTTTATGAGCATTTTAGTTTTCTGAATTGTATACAAGGGACTTATGCTAGGAAATTTCTATCTAAATGTTGTGCTAGTGTGGGCATGTTGTAGCAGCCCAAACAATCTCTGATCAAACTAAAGAACGCAAGACAGGAGGCCTTCAACAGTCAGCTGAAAATGAGGTTATGAAAGATGGCAATGATGAAGAAACTTCTATACGAGAGCCAGTTGTTGAACCTTCATCGGGTATTGATGGTGATAACAAGAAAACATCGCATATGCTGCAGAAATCCATAGTTGAAGAAATCATGGAAGTTTGTGAGATGTCTCAAAAGCTTGTCCAGGTAAAGTTTTTTACTTTTCTTCTTGCTGTCACTTTTGTATTGCATTGGCATGCTGACCACTTTGGCATTGTTAGGAATGCTTTGTATCTCCTCGCTTGTTTTTTTCTTAATATGTCAATTGACCTGAGTTATTAGTTGTCTTTTTGACAGTTTGATACGAGGAAACATATGCTAACGTGGACAGTGATGGTGACATCATGGTGGAGTTGAGCGGGCTGAGTGGAGAAGATGAAGTTGTTGTAGATTCTGATGAAGATGCTGAGAAACATAATGCATCAATAGGGAAGAAGCTGTGGACTTTCTTCACAACGTGACAAGGTCCCAAGTATCTATGGCACGGTTTTCTTTTCATCTCTTGTCACCAATCCTTTTTATTGTGTCTAGGCCATTGGGTTTGTGTTTTTTTCCTCTTTGTTTGGATTCCCCGTAGACAAGATTGTATGCTATAAACAGAATTCAATTTACTGATGTCTCCTATGTTCATATTCTTATCTTTGTTTTTAATTTAAGCTGCTGGATTTGTTATGCCATCGTTTATGGCTGGTTGTCCATGAACTGCTTTGTTGCCGATATAAGTTCTCCTTGAATTCTATTCTGATAGTATCATATCAACCACGCATTATGGGTGGCTGTGGGAGCCCATCTCTCCATTGGCCAGGTCTCCCTGTTTGGGATTGGTCTCATGGTTTCCAACTCCAGAACCTCTTCTGTTATTGGTTGCTAGGGCAGGGACTGAGACAAGACGGCGCCGTCCTTGGATCCTTTTCCTTTGTCATTCTATTCTCTAGTTCACCTTCTTCTTTTTGGACCTGGAGTTAAAGCAGTGCATCCTTCTAATTTTTATATGCACTGCTCTTTAGTTTGTGATCCAAAGTGCTGCTTTCTCTGCGAATGTTAACCTTGTTTCTATTACTAAGGAACCACTAGGCTTCAGGACATGGTAGTGTTCATAAACTTTCATATCTTAAGTTGAGATCATTTCCTTGTGGAGTTCTTAGATATTTTATGGAAGAGATTTCTCCCACTCCAAGCCCTGTTTTGAACCCGATAGCAGTGAAACAGCCATTTTTATCTCAGTTGATACCTCTTCCCTTGTTTCTATCCCATATCACCACACTTTGTGTTCCATCTCTTTGAATTCAGTTGTCTCACAGACTTTCAAATGCTTCTTCCTACTTGAATTAGTTTTGTCCAAAGTACCAATGAGGAAGAGCACCATAATCCAGTCTCTGCTTCTCCTCCCACTCTTCACCTTCCATGTTTTCCCCTAGGCACAAGACTCCATGGCCCCGATGGAGAAGGCAGAGCAAGAAGCTCTGTACTTGGTGATCCAAGGCTTCGTCGGCAAACATGGAATGGCTTGCAACTTTATGAGGACCCTTGCAGCTGGACGCCAATACAGGTTCTACTCATGGATCAGCTGGCTGATTCCTTTGTCAAATTGCTCTGCTTTAAGCATGCCCAGTGGAAGCTCTTAAGCTTCCATTAATTATGATTGCCAAAATAGTTACAGAGGAGCATCTTTAGGCAATAATGATGAGAAAAAAAACTACACTTCAATTGTTGTATGAGTCCCTAAGGAGTAGAGTGATTATAGAGTTATTTAATTTCAAAAGTTAAAACTTTTAACTTATACCATGATGAAACTCTTCTTATGGTTGTTTAATAAGAGCCAGGATCTCATGGTTTAAGCCCAGTTGCTTAATTTGGTTCTCTCATTTAATTACTGCAATAATTTCAAATTGATTTGTTTTCAACTAGCATACAAAACTAGTAGTTTGCTAACCTTACATGAGCACTGATATTTAAATATGTTGGTGGTGGATGTAGAGCAGTAGGGCGATCCATGCTTTTTTTTCTTTTCATTTTTTTTTCTAAATTTATCATGTACTCCAGTTATTGCAGTTAGAGCAACTGGCCTGGCTTCTAGTTTTTGTTTGACATAGAGTATGTTTGAAGCTGAAACTACCTCATGAAGAGAAATTGCTGATAGATATGCCTTAATATAATTTCTAACAAGATATTCTCTCCTCTGGTAGTTAGTTGTTCACTGGAGTGAAGCCTTAATGTTATCTAATTTGGTGATATTGAACTCTAGGTCTGGGTGACAATCTGGTTCATACTAGGCTAGTGAAACGAACTGATGACTGGTAGAGTTTCAGTTCACATTTAGCCAATTTCCAGGGGTGGAATGAGCACCATTGAGCTCTCGGATTCATTGAAGCCATCATATATCTTCTTTCGAAGAATAGCATCTTCTCTTGATCTTGGAATTCGTATAGTTCTTCCCATGTAGTAGTCTGCTTGTGAGAAATATTCTTTTGAGTACTCTGAAGTAGTTTGTAGTTCCATCTATATTATTTGATCATGTTAGGGACTAATTAATTTGCCTTTGAATTATAGGGAGTATTGTGCGATTTTTTCTATGGCCTGTGGTATGAAACAGCCCTTAACATTGGACCTGTGCATTTCATACTTGCACTTTCATGAGTAGCAACAGATCCTTTAAAGGAAATTGCATTCCATAGGGAAATCAAAGGAGGCATACTTGGACACAATGGTCCTTGTGTTGCCCTCACTGCATGCATTTGTGTTGAGTAGACAAATCAGAAAACTAGACACAACCTCATGCACACAATGCAAGGCATCTTATTGCGAAATTTGATGCATAAGCAAGTATACAGCAGTATCATATAGGTGGAGAGAAGTAAAACAGAAAGTCTTCCAAATAACAGGAAGTCACTTGGGATGGGTCTGCAGCTCAAGATGACGTCCCAACTTGAGGATCCTTAGCCCTAGACTTCCTTCCACTTATTCTATAAATGAATAATCTCTTCTCCCAAATTACGCAAGCATTCATGGTTGTCTATAATGTTAGGTTTAGCAACCTCCAGACTGACATCAGCTTCAAGATAAGGCCCTCAAGGAAGTTCTATGAGCTTCCTATCAACAGGATGTAGCACCAAAGAATGTAAAATTCATACCTGATCCCCCTGCTACTTCCTCCCCAGTCACAGTAGCTAACTATCAGTTTCTGAAGTTGCCAAACCCCTTGCAGTGCCATTTATTTTAAAATTGAAGGCACCAGGATGTTAACCGGGGGAAAAAAAGGAAAAAAGAAATTGCACATGAGAGATAGGTTACAGTGAATGAGTCAACAGCTATTCAACATAATCCTTGAGATCATCAGCCTGAACAACTGCGTCAGTAATGTGGATGAAAAGTGAAATGAGAAGGTCATATATCACTGCATCAATTTTACCATATCACCAGTGACAGATGTTTCATGTCTACAATAATTCAAAAAAAAAAAGAATAAAATTCCTTGAATAAGTTTATGACTCAATACATGAGTAATCAAGTTATCTTTTTATCAGGTCTCCAACTCAATAGCTTAGAGATTTGAATATATGAAATTGGTTTTCTAGTTCCTATGTAACAATAGCATCGGGGAAAGATTTCAGCAAGCTTTTTTTAAAAAAAAAAAGTCATAGAGATTTAAAAAAATAGAAAACAAAAAGCCCAAACCATAGCTTCAAACAGCAGTCATTCCGGTGAGACAAAACTGTTCTTTAATCAGATCTTTCCTGTGCATATAAATTAATAAAAAGCAAACCACAAGGATGATCACAAAAATATGGCACTAACGAATTTTTGGGGAAAAAAAAAACGCAAAGAATTCTAAACAGCCAGCAATATCACATGGTGACAGTAACCTAATATATTAAAGCAATAATTTCCAGGTTATCAACATGCCTCTTCTCTCAGGAAAAAGGTTATTCAAATCTGTCCCCCCTCTCTCTCTTAAAAAATTATCACCAAAATGTTTCTTCCGACCACGATCACTATCTGGAACGTGAACGTGAACCAACTCGTATCTCCTAATCCAAGTCGTCATTTGCATCCTCTGCATCTTCTCTCCATCATCATCATCTGGATACATATTCAGCTCAAGGACAAATTCTCGAATCTTAGATAGTATTGATTTTGGAGTTCTCAGGCCATCTTCTATTATTTGATTCAGCAGCACAGGGGATATAGCATCCAGCTCATCTTTGAGAGCATAACAGGCATGAATTGCATGTTGATTGTTATCAGTCGTGCAAGATAAGATCTTTGTCTCAATATTAAATGCCGTGAGCGCCTTCATCAGAGAACGTAAGATTTCTGAACCAGCACATGGATAAAGGGATGTGACAAACATCCAGAAGTATCTTGTGCAAGGAGCAGTTGTCATCGATCCAGTGGCATTTGACTGACATATAATATACTTGCTCATAGGAAGTCCAAAAATCCAGAGTAATGGAAACCTTAGAATTCGCATGCTTCTGAAAACTTCAAGAATAACTGCTTGGACCTTTTCTTTAGGCCAAGAGCATCACAAGAGGAAAATTGAGCTTTTTCTCTTAAATTGCAGAACGTGAGGCCCGAGATACCGCGGTGCTGCCCAAGCTCTCTTGCTAATGTGATGAGGAGATGCTGGGATGCAAATCCTGACAAGCGACCCGAGATGGATGAGGTGGTGGCAATGCTGGAGGCAATTGACACATCAAAGGGTGGAGGTATGATACCTCTCGATCAGCCTTAAGGATGTCTGGGGTGCTGCCACAGGTACCGCAGTCCTTAGATCCAAGTCAAATTACCTTGGGAATAATGCTGCTGCCAGGATGGTTACTGAAAAGAACATACGTTTCAAGGAATGTGAAAGCAGCAGGCAACAATGCTGAGATATAATGGTGATACATCAAAGAGCACTCCACATTTATACCTACCTACCTATTTATAGGATACTGTAAAGATTTTCATTTTCATCGATCCGCTATATATATAGGTAACTAGTCAGTTGTTGGATTGAATGGTTTTGTAAATGACTCTTATGATTGTTTGGTACATCTCTTAATTATATCCGTACAGAAGTGTTTAACCATAGAACTAATCATCAGTGGCGGAGAAAATGTAATGGGGGCAATAATTGCATTCTGAAAGAATTGACAGGTAGGTGCCATGAAAACAGTCTGCTATAAAATAGCGTTCGTTCTCATTAGGTTTTGATGATTCCACCGTGTCCAGTGGAAACCCGTTTATTAGGTTTTGATGATTCCACCGTGTCCAGTGGAAACCCGTTTAGGTTTAGTTTAGGTCACGACGTATCGTGGCTGAAATAGGCCAAACTTGCTATCAAATCATTTTAGTCTCAACTCAACTAGGAAGCTCGGCTCTTTCGGACATAGGCCTGGTAACGTATGGTGGAAAAAGTTTAGCTTAGCTCAATTAAAGCTTAGCAGCAAGTTCTGCTGAGCTTGGCTCGAAGTTGAACTGGCCAAGCCTGTTGAACCGTCCTAGTCTGAGCAAATCTCAAAAGTCATTCTTTTTTTTTTTTTTTAAACCCTCTGTTTGAAGGGTCGCGGTGAGGTACAAAATCTGAAATTTGCAGACCCATCTACAGATATTATTTCAATAATCATATTATATATTGTGATCCAAACACTTTCCACGCCCAACGCTTGTCCTGATGTCTGTAAGCCGGACCTTGGGAGGCTAGCATGTCTTTTCCCTCCTTTTATCCGTTGATGCATAAGATTTTGGTAAGACATAAAACCCTGGATGTTCAGATTAATTAACTACTGTTTTTCCACTGAGCAATTAGAATCCTGATGAATGAAGAGCGTAATCTTTTCGGCAATAGTCATATCAAGAAAATGACAATTATAGAAGTTGACTGCGGTCTTCAATCTTAACAAAATACCTTAGCCTCCACTATTCCGTCAAGTATTTTCTTCTAACGGCAGCGCTATTCTCAATTAAAACCACCGGGAGCCGGCAGAAAAGCTAGAGAACTGACATTAACCAACACCATCCAGCAGCCAGCTGAGATATCCCCGGATTATAAGGCATAATTTTGCCCCCTTCCTCGTGCTACGGACACATGAGAAGTACCAGTTCCACTCCGAATGTACATCATCAGCTGTTAAACTTGCTACCTCTCAAAAAATAATAATTAATTAATGGACCTTCAACTCACATTAACACGTATACTCCTCCCACCGTAGCAGAACATGAAAATTAGCATCAGTACCAATCCCTAAACGAGACAATACAATGAAGAAAACAGCAGATCAATGGTATGGTTTTATAAACATCTGACATTTTCCATCAAAATTTTCCTTTCACAAATTATACCTGATTAGAATGGGAGCCAAATCCATACACCAACCAAGGCCATCAAAGCAATGAAAAGCTCATGCTAGCAAGTTGCTAGACTCGCTCAGCTGTGGCTGCCAGCCATGTCATGATGCAGCTTCACTCTGTTCTATTACAACACAATCATGAGCAAATTGGAGCACCAAAGAGAATTTGTTTCGCTAGCTTTCATCAAATATGTTCACATCATTTCCCCGACAAGCTTTAACCAGCCCCCCCATACAGACGGGTGGTTATGCTTATACCAAGTAGCTGGTTTGTCCACAATGGATTCATGCAACATTCTCCCAAAGTAAAATTGCCATACCTACTTTTCTTCCATCAGGGTGGGAGCTATGCGAGGAGACGCGGGCAGATGGAAGAGTTTATGGGCCTACATCTTTGGATTGGCAAGTCAAAGGACCTGACCCATTCTGTACATTAACCCTGCCCAAATCCTGCTCTGGAGGTTTATGTTCAGATCCATACTCAAGCATCCATGCAGGCCCAAACGTTCAGAGCATTGTTGGCAGTCATCTTCACACTTCAGGGGAGCTACCAGAGGATGCCACTGGTTCTATTCTGCCATTCTCCATTTTAGCACTCCCAAATACTTCAAGAAGCAGATCCCGTACTTGCTTTCTCAAACCAGAGGCATCTTCAGGTTGAAACCACTGCTACCAAACTATCAAAACAAAGAGTCAGTAAATGAAACAATTGAATAACATTAGATTTAAATGCTCCATGAATTGTGGGGTGCCTAACCATGGCTAGATCTTTCTTTCTGAGCCTCCCAGGAGCCTCTTCAATAAATCGTTCCATGAAGTACAGTACAAATAGGCCGCAATCATACTCATTTTCTGCTGAGGAACCTGGTGGGAGAAGGCGGGTAATTATCATATGTAATCAGTTTATCACCATGGAGGTAAATTTCATTACTCCTTTAGAGAAAAGCATGATGAAATGTGATTGTATTTGCACTTACAATCACATATTGAAGGAGGAAAAACTTTAAAAAACTGAAGAGAACAGGTAACTTTCAATTGAACAAGCATGCTCACAGTCAGACTACACCGCACAACCAGGTATACAGAAATATAAGGTGGATCAGCTTACAATAAATGTATTGACCAGCATAACCAGATAATCAAACCATTCTAACAGGAAAATTATTCCAGCTTTCTGATAGTCGATGATATTATAAACTTTTTTGTCCTGTGACAAGATAGCACTGTTGAAGTTGGTCTTGGGTAGAGTTGACCAAACACCAAGTAAGGCTAGACTACACACTGCTAGCTAGGCTCAATGCTCATACCTAAGCCCAGCCCAACTTGAACATCCACCCTCTATTTTCAATCAGGTCTGGTCCAATCTCAAAAAGCCAATACCAAGCCTGCCCACCGAGTTTGAATATCCTTTTCCCCCCTCACTTAGGATCTCGTTAGGATTTAGTGCCCAAGCCCGCAAAGTTTCAGGCTATGCTGGACAGGCCACTTAGCCTGTGGTTTTATATGTGTGTGTGTGCGCACGCATACAGGGGGAAAGGTGGGGCAGGCTATACTATTTTCCCATTTTCCCAAGCCTGACCTGGTTTTTAGATCAAGCCTATTTTATTGCTCAAGCCGGTCCCACAAGCCTAATTCTAGTGCCCAAGCCTGCAAAATTTAAAGTTGGGTTGGGTGGGCCACCTGGCTCATGATCAGCTCTAGTCACAGCATATATAGTTTAACAACCGGTCAAAAGGGTAACCAAGCACAAAATGAAAGCCAAAAACTAAAGAGATTCTATACAGCTATTTTGTTTTAGTGTGGTAGCATGTACTTCTCGGATGGAAACCGAAAACTTTTCAGATGCATGTGGCGGCATATATTGGTACCTAGACCTCTCCAGATATCCAACAGAGCAGCAAACTTGCATCAAATGTCATGCACATGAAATGTAACACCTGCATGCCAAGCCCAGATGAAATAGGCAGGGAAGGAGAAGAGCTGATTGTAGAAAAGATAGAATTGTTAAACGGAAGCTGGTTCACAATGGACAAAAAAGGCTTCAAGGTAGTGGTAAGTATTTACATATCGACTGACAAACTCTGCAGATATTGAACTAGATAAAGTTGGCAATCATGGCCCTAAACAATGCTACAAGAGCCCATGGTGCCATATGATTCATTTGCACTAGCCATTGCACTTTCTTGTTTAAAATTCTGGACCTCAAATTACATGTTAAAAGTCAACTTTCAGCTGTTGTTAAAAAAAAAAAAATTTTTCTTCTACACCTCTCTTGGTCAACGGAGGCCTGGTGGCTTATTTCTTCTAGCCTCCTATCTAATATATTTTTGTTCTGCTTTATCATTAATCACCAACTCTACAGTAACTAAAAGGGCTATGCGATGCCACTTTTCAAGATGGACTCCAAAACAATATGCACTATGGTATATTTTTGAAAAAAGGTTATCCGCCTTATAGAAACCTTGTAAAATACATTAGGCTTGGGCAAGGTTTGCAATCTCTGAACCGAATCTTGAACCACTACCACAATGGTATAGTATCGGTATGTCTCGTATATGGATCTGGATCAGCTCAACAAATCAAGTCTCAATATGCCCATGCCCCCATATCAAGTCTCAATTCAATATCAGTATGGAGCCATATATACCAATATATCATACCATAGTCCTAATATTTGGAAGCAACCGCTGAAGTTGTTTTTCCACCAAGATGATGATTTGTGTTCCCTCGAAAAGTAGACATATTAACATTATGAACCTTTGAAAATCTAGAGACTTGCTCAAAGTTAAAAAAATCGAGATTGAAATTAAAATTTTTTGGTTAAAGTAGATGAGATCAAAGAAAGATTGAAAAGTTATTTAAAAAAATATAGAATGTTAAGTATCCATGAAGAATTAAAATATTTGATATAAATGTATCCATGAAGAATTAAAAGTTATTTAAAAACATATAGAATGTTAAATATCCATGAAGAATTAAAATATTTGATATAAATGAGATTATGAAAATATGAAAATGAAAAAAAGCAATTGGACCTAACAGAATTCTTACTAAGATTTGGAAGTATTTAGTTGATATGAAAGTAATTTGATTTCCTGATATATTTAATAAGATTATAGAGATCAAGAAAATGACTCTTGAATAAATAACACCATAGTACCAACTTATAAGAATAAAAGTGATATTCAAAATTGTTCTAACTGTTGTAGCATTAAGCTCATGAGCCATGCCATGAAACTTCAAAAAATATAATTGAGCATATATTGAGATGTGATATAAAAATATCAAAGAATCATTTTAGTTTTATGTAAGAATAGTTACCTATAGATCCTATTTTTCTTCTTAAGAATCTTAAGAAGTTAATAGAGAAGTACAGAAAAAAGAGATAATCTTTATATGGCTTTTTTTATTTGAAGAACTCATATAATAGAGTCCCTAAAAAAGTCTTATAGCAGATGTTTGACGATATTTACAATGGAAAAATTACCATTGTGGGAACTACTAATGATAATACCGGTAAGTTTTCAATCGGAATAGGTTTACACCAAGAATTTCTAAGTTGTTACCTTTTTGCCTTAGTTATAGATGTACTAGACATATTCAAAACAATATTCCTTAATGCATCCAATTTGCAGATGATATAGTTTTAGTTGATGAAACTAAAACTGAGATTAATTATATGAGGATTTTAGGTTAAAAAAAACCAAGATATAATATATAAAATGCAATTTCAGTAAAATTAGAAATAGAGAGTTAGAGTGAAAATTGACGATCATAAAGCCCTCAAGAGCGATTATTTTTTCAATATTTAGAACCAATTATGTATAAGAGTTTAAGGATATTATATATAGGATTAAAGTAAAATTGGATAAAATGGATAAATGCAACAAGGATGTTATGTGATTATAGGTTACTTGCTAAATTAAAGAAAAAATTTTACAAAACAATCACAAGACCAAATATGATTTATAGTACCAAATGTTAGACGGTTAAAAAATAACATGTGCACGAGATAACATGTGCACGGGATGACTCTGCTGTAATGAGAATATAGAAATGGATATCTAATAATATAAGAAAAGAGAGAATAAGAAATAGTCACCCATAAACGATGAAGGTGGCATCAATTTAGGATCAATTGGGACACTGGTAGCTTAGATGGTTTGGACTTGTACAAAGTAGGCTGAGATAGTATGGAGTGATTTAATACATGTAAATGAAAAGAGAGGCAGAAGTAGACTGCAAATCATATAGAAAGAAGTACTAAGACTTGATATCTTTGCAGTTTATATAGCCCTAAACCAAGCCTAATGCAGGACTAGGATTTATATTTCCGATCTCTACTAGTTTGTATTGTAATTAAGGCTTAGTGAGCATTAATATTGTGAACCTTCACGATCTTTTAAAGGTAACTTTACATCTATCAAAACTAAAACAAGTCATTCCACAAATGAATATGATTCATTATCAAAAATAAATATTATATATAGAACAGGAGACTTTATGAGATTAATAAGTTGCCCCTAAACTAAATGGCAATAGCAAACATGAAGTTCTCTAATTCACAAGTGGCCGTTTTCTTGCGTTGATTTAGACTTAAAGCTCTTTGTAAGCATTACTAGAGAATCATAGAGCATTAACAAGTCATTGTCAGGAAACAGTTCAGACCATTTTATTGAGACAATTGATCAATACATGAATAGATTAGCATAGGCACTCACATTAATTTTTTTCTTCTCAATCCGTCGTGGAAGATGTTTCCATATCCTTGCTGAAATTGGAACATCTGGAGGAAGAGCATTTTGATTTAAGTAGTTCCATTCCTCTTTCAAATATCTATGATGAACAGTCCCAACAAAGGTTTATGTAGAAGGTTGCGAAAGAAACAAGAATAAAATATATTATAAATATAGAAACAAGAATGCAGAAACATGTAATTTACAGCATAACTGATCTAGCTCAGGAAAATGTTTTCCTGTATAGCATGTTCTTTGAACAGCAGCCATGACAAATATGCTGACCACATGTCCCCATGGATATAAATTCATTCAACTGTAACAGTAAACTTAGATTCCCATGTATTATAATAAATATGCAAGGATGACCTTGTTTCTCGCATATCAAGAAAATGCTACATAATCTTCAGAAATTACCAGTACAGTGCACATGCATGATGCTCAAGACATTAAACAATATTAATAAGTTAGCTGAACCAATGGTATATTGATAGCCTCAAAGCCTCAAGTCAACCATATATCAGTCCCCAAAGATTTAACCTAATCAAAAGGGTAATCATTTTTTTTTTAAAAAAAAAAAGATGATACATTTTTACATACTAAGCTTGTGGCCTAAATTGGTCAGGTTGGATCATAAAGGTCAGCTTGTCTAGAGAATACAGGCTCGTAACTTGGACAACAGGATCAAGTGACTTTAAAGTTACATCTATGTGCAATCATGTCTTCATCAAATGTTACGGTCCAATAGGGTTGCTAAAATTTGGTTTGGACCATATATTTTTTAGTCCATAATATCATGGTATGCCATACCATCCCCATATCGAGCGTCATACCATATCAGCACCACACCATACTACCAATGCTGAATCAAGACTCAGAATCAATGTGTACTGGGTCTCAATATGCTGAACTAACTCGCACCGAGCATATTGAGACTGTACTGGTATGGTACCGATATCGAGTCCAACACCGAAATAGTGAACCTTGGTCTATATAGTCAAAAAATATAGGTTAACATCTAACTTGATTATGTTAGGACAATGAATGGAAATGATACATCAAGCAGGTCCGTTGAGATTGAACATATAACTGCTAGAAGGATGAAATGAGTGTTAATATACTGAACTGCACTGGTACTACTTGATAGCAAGCACTACTTGATAGCAGGTCAGGTTAGCTTTCTATCAACCTTCTAAAGAAACATGTCTTGGAAAACACCTGCTAAGTTAAATATTTTTAAATATTTTAAGAATCAATTATTCAACTTTTTACTCTTCGAGAAATTGTCCCTCTTTCTTGGCATATATTTGAGATACTAGAATACAGGAAGTGCATCAATCAAGGAAGCAATCTATTCACATATGGAACACAAGAGTTACAAACAAAAATCAGAGCTTCAAAAGAAAGAATCGATGGATGAAAGGCGCTAATATCTAGTTGAAGCAGAACAAAATATTTGAACCAAAAATGCTCATCAAATTCAATAATATATGTCTGTGTCCGATCTATATGTGATATACATAAGAAAATGTACAACAACAACAAAGCCTTAATTTCAAACTATTTGGAATTAGCTACATGAATCTTTTTTTCCATTCCTCTCGGTTTAGAGCTAAATTTTCTGTAAGATGTAAAGATATTAAGTCTTTCTTTACTACATCCTTCAATATAACTTTCGATGTACCTTTACTTTTTTTTTTACATATATCAAATTACACCTTCATATTGGTGCATCCGCAGGTTTATATTATAAATGTCCAAGCCATCTAAGTTATTCTTCTCTTAATTTGTCCTCAATAGATGCTACTTCTACTTTTACAAATGAGTTCATTTCTTATTTATTTTTTCTTATATCACCGTACATCTATCTCAACATCCTCACTTTAGCCCTACTCATTTTGTATACATATAATTTTCTAACCATTGAAAATTATATACCATAAAGTATATCCAGTCTTATAGCATCTATAAATTCTTCCTTCAACTTGGTAGATATCCTAAATCATATAATATTCTACTTGCACTTCTCTATTTTATCCAACATGATTTAATTTTATGGACAACATCTTTCCCAAGCTCTCTTTCCTTTTGAATAACCAATCCTAAATATTAAAAATAATTACTTTAGGAACTTCATGATCCTTAATTTTTATTCTACCTTCATCTACATTTTAATTTCGCTAAAATTGCATTTCATATATTGTGCCGTTCAAATATTAAAATATAAGTTCAAGATGATAATAACTGCAAACTTCCATGGCACATTACCTTTCGGTAACATCAAATATGATATACATACTAAACATATTGTATACACATATGCACAAAGCATGAATATAAGAAAGTGCACCAATATTAAAATAGAAGTTCACAGTAATAATACATGCAAATTTCTAAAGGACAATTACCTCTCAATGACGTCAAAAACTGAATAACTACTGTGAATCCCCAAAGAGTCCAGATGAAGTATAATAGGACCAGATTCATCTTCTTTTGCTGGTATGCAAATAATCACCAAACTCCAATGCCAACTGATTACACAAAACCATGAAGTTTACCAAAGAAGTTAGCTGAAATCTCAACAATAATACTTCTGCAAAGAGGAGAGCAGGTATAGTATAATCAATTTCCAGGCCATGTTTATAGAGTTGCATAATACAAAAAAAAGATCCCTACAAGGGCAATATCACAATGCTATTAAAACTAAAAAAATAGATAAGTAGAAATGCAAAACTTCAATGTGATCAAGCTTTCTGTGCTTATCTGGAGCAATGAGAGGGAAGTCAAACAAAAAGAAATGTTATTTTGAATTTCAGATAAACAGAGGTGGCTTTATGCCAGGATATGAATTAGAAAAGTTTTAATTAGATTATTGATGGAATACTTCAAAGCAAAGGGCGAGGCTAATAAGAGAGTCAAGAAAGCTTATTTAATAAATAATGAGGACAAAAAACATATAGAATGGGTACAATAACAATGTTGACGACATGTACATGAGACCGTAGGCTTAGAAACTACCTGTTAAGATATTAAAAGTATTCTAATTGGCTATAAGCCATCAAGGTCAACCTGTCTGATTTACAATACTTATGTTACATTAGTTATTTATGCATTATTATTATTATTAGGTTGCCAGGAGAAGCAACTTTGCTGCTTGTAAATGTCCAAATGCTAGTCATAAGATCAAGGGGAAACATTGAAATGCAGTTACAGAATAATATTAAGAGAATGATAGATGGGTTTTCAAAGGTAGTGAAAACTAGGGATGCTAATGAACTGTGAAGAAGGCCCAACAAATAAGGCAAGGATTGGTACAGAGATTCAGATCAAAATAAACTTATCACAAATATCCTGAAATCAAGAGAGGGAGCTTGATACATGATGCAGAGAGTTGTCAAATTGGCTTTGGTTTCTAAATTTTCCACGTACAAACAAAGTAAAAATGGAGCATGGCTGTTTCAGGAAAAGAACCATGCTTTTCCCAGCATCATTCCGCATATGTATGATGTGATACAACATTGTCAAGGGATCACATAATAATGAGGTGACAGTTTGGGGAAAAAACATCAAAATTTTACATAGGTTTGTTGATTAAAATTCCAACTAAGCCTAAAACTAATGCTTAAGGTGCCACCAGTTTAGCCTTAATGGAGAAGTTTCAATCAAGAATTGACAGTCTTACACACATGATAAGCACAGGTAGCAATAGCATGCTTAGTACATTGTATGAATGAAATATGAGATCAACAAGCATCCCATTTTGCAAACCGGCATATAGCTTTTAAGAGACTTTTCAAGAAAACTGCATAATTTGTAGGGATAAAATAATCTGCTGAAGGAGACTTTGCAACATTTTAATGCATTACTATGGTAATCTCATTTGATGAGACAATAGTTTGGAAAATAGGCCAGGAGTGAGGCACGTCATCCTCACCACAAGCCAAGTAAGTCTGACTTTTTTCCTGCATATAGGAAGGAGTTATAATATGACAGCAGCTCTGAAGGGTAACTAGGTCATCCAACACGAAATAAGTTATCTTAATCTCTAAGGAAATATATCTTAATTCTCATATATCTAGCCTTAGATTAGAAAAATAAAAAAGTAAGCAAGTTATAAAATATGAATTTATAAAAAATAGAATAAAATGTGCATGTATCATATCTATAGAGAAAAGGAAACTTACTCTCCATGTATTGGCAAGAAGATATATGCCTTTTGAAATAGAAATATATTTACGCCTTTCCACCACCTCCTCAATTTCAAGAAACATGCATTCTTGTTACTCTACAAATTACAAAATATAAACTAAAATATACCAGAATTAAATTGTTCTGAGTATTGTATCAATATTGAAACAGAAAAAGAAGGCTAGGACTGTTCCGTTACATAAACCAAGGACAGCTATAGAAAACTAAAGCGAAAAACGGACCAAGGCACCAAATTCTAAGTGGTACAAGTTTAAAAGTTTGAAGAATTTCTAAATCAGAAAGCAATTTATGATCTTATAGGCCACAGAACCTAGCTATAGGATTATTACTGAAAATGTGAAATATAAATCATGTTTTAATCTTCCTAAGGAACAGAAATACCTTCCTAATAATAGTCAGAAGGCACGAATATGATAACGTGTGTGCTAGATGATCTCTGAAAATTAAGGATATGTAATAAGCTATGTTCAAATTAAAACAGAAAAAGAAGGCTAGGAGACATAAGTTGCATAAATTAAGCTAAGGATAATCCAGAAAACTAAAGGACCAAAAAAGACTGAGGTGCCAAATTCTAAGTGATACAGGTTTAAAATTTTTAAGAACTTCCAAATTAGAAAAGTAATTTATGATTCTTTAACTGTGGAATCTAGCTATAGGATTATTACCCAAATTGTGAAAAGTATGAATGTTTTAGTATTCTTAATGAACAGAAATTCCTTTCTAATAATAATCTTCATAATGAACAGATATACCTTCCTAATGCAACTACAGGGCATGAGTATGATAATATGTAAGGTAGATGATCTCAAAAATTAAGGATAAACCACAAATTTTGCTGATTAATAATTTTCTATAAAAGACTTCTTATGAAAATTTAGTCTAAAGATTCTTGGCGCATTATCAAGCTGAGCATTAAAAGTTTCTCTATGTCAATAGGGATGGCAATTTTTTCCGTTTGGCCGTTTACCCAGTCAGTACCATTTCTAACGGGTCGGAGAATCCCCGGTCTAAACGGCTTAACGGGTAAATGGATAAACGACCATTAATAGCTAAACGGATAAACGACCGGGGACGGTATCCTTTGCCCCATCCCCATTCCCGTTAACTCTAATATAATATTTTTAAATTATGTATATATATACTAATATATTAAATATTAAAAATTTAAATAAATAAAATATATACTAAAAATCTAGTAAAACACGTTTGAATCTTCCTATCTGTTCTCTTCTTTCATGCAACCGCACAGAAATCAAAGCCAGAACTTTTATTAGTATTTTTTTAAGCTTTCAATAAATTATAAATTTAATAAAATAATTTTATTTTTTTATGTAAATGACCAAACGGGTACCCGTTTGCCCGGCCGAGTATCTCCATCCCTGTCCATTAGCTATAATGGCTTAACGAGGCGGGGAACGGAGAGGTTTTCCCTAATGGGGACAGGGACTGATAGAGGCCGCACGAAGCCGTCCCTGGGCCGTTGCCATCCCTGTATGTGAATCACTTAGTTAACAGCAAACTCTTAACGAACAAATAAAACTACCAAAGATGAAGTTCTAGACCCCTCTTTCCAAAGGAATAGAATGAAACATGAATCGTCCAAGATTCAAAAAGAAGATATAATGGGTTTAGAATAGAATTTCTTGGGGAAAAAAAAGGCAAGTCCCCAACAATTGGAGTCAGCAGGTGAGAGGAGAAATGGGCTCAAAACTGAGCAGCAAAAGTAAACCAGCATATATTAAAAACGTGAACACTAAGATGGGCTCAAAACTTGCAACCAGAAACAATAGTGTATAATTTGAAACTCGCAAGCCCAAAAGAGGCTAATTTCTTCTCTGAGAAAAAGTCCAATTTCACAGTCAAATATGACTACAATGTGCATATTTTATATTTTCTTAAAAATTTCAGAAGCTGAAGATTCGGGATCTGAACTGTAAAGTAATAGCCAGACTTCTGGTTGGAATCATATAATATTGACATAATACGTCTAGCATTGAACCCTCAACTTGCTTACCACTTCCAGAAAACTACCAGTGAGTCTTTTCTATCAAATATCTATTGTCCGACTAACCTCAAAATTTTACCCATGGGACTTCATGATTATATTCAGATCTTCCATCAGGCAATCATGTGACAAACCAACTTAACACATCAAACTTCCTACTACATTATTCCTTCTGCTAAAATTGGAACAGATTCATTATTGCTTCAATGTACTAATTGGAAAGCAAAAGCATTTACCTTGCTTGAAAGAGCCTCCTCAAGTTTCTTATAAAAATATGTATTGAAAAAATAATACTCCCCTCTCAATCTACCTACTGAAGATACTGGCCTCTGGAGGTACATGTGCAAGTAAAGGTAAGATAATAGAAAGACTTACAGTGACAGTTCCAAGCATAAACATATCCAAGGAAAAGGTTAGATAATAGAACTTACCAAAGTAGGCATCACGTAGAAGTAATGACTAACAAATATGGTAAAATGCGAAATGAAAGATAATCCCATTTTCATGTGCATTTTCTAATAATATTCGATCAGTTGAACACAACAAGATAATTATCACATAGATTAATGGCAATGGTAATTAGTCTAACAGTCTAATTATAAGGCTGTGTACTGACAAAGTTTCACATTCCTGCCACTTAACAACATGGCAAAGGCAGATCACATGCAAAGATCCATGTCAAATTGACAGAATGAAATATTGCACATGGTTTATTAATAGGCATCCATGATTTATTGCCTATTGCCCGTTATTTTCAGCTTAAGCCTCAGCTATTCACTCTAAGCTAAAATGAAGAATACTGCCACCATATTTTTTTATTTTTTTCCTTTTTTTAACTTAAGGAGTTCTTAGTTTAGATTATTTTTCATTTCTGTCAAAGAATAGAAAAATTTTTCACAATGATACCACAATTAAAGATTGGCAATAGCCCTAAAGCTAGTCTCTGTTTCCCAAGTCCAGAGATGTGTGCTTTGCTAAAATGAAAGAAGTGAGCATGGAAAAAATTTACGCTCCATTCCATTATTGCCAAAAATATTTAACAAATCTTCTCTTATTTTAAAATAACATTTGTTCCCTTCGCATCAACCTCCTAATTTTTTCCAGCAATGTGGCTCCAAATTTCTGCAACAAATGGCTTGGTTTTTCTTTAAATTCCTCCACTTTAGTGGGACATCATATGACAAAAGATTGTTTGACAGAAAAGGAAAAAAAAGCATTGTCTAAAATTTGTTGAGTAAAAACACACCATAATTATATGCAATATTGCAGGAAATCTCGGATGAGCAATCTTAGAAGCTGTTGATGAATTATGGTATGTGTTCATTGAAGCTTTCGGTAAGGCTCTAATCTCTCTTAATTAAATGCTCTAGGTAATGAGTTTAGAAATGCCTGAATACTTGACTCCGGTACTACAGACCATATGACCCATATTTCAAATAAATTTAAAATCTATAACCCTTGTTCTAGCAATAAAAAGATTGTTGTTACTGATGGTTTTACAACCACAATAGTAGTAGGAGATGTCTAAATTACCCCAGAATTGGTTCTTAAAAATATTCATGTCCCTCAATTAACCACAAATTTGGTTTCCATACAAAAGCTTACCAAAGATCTAAATGGCTCTGTTATATTCAATGCTTCTTATTGTAAATTTCGAGACCAGATTTCGGAGAGGATTGAACTTGCTAAGGAGCATAATGGACTCTATTACTTAGATATATTAAGTTAACCGGAATTGAATAAATCTGCTTTATCTAGCTCGTCTTTCTCTTCTAATAAAGATGTCATTTCGTTACATCATAGGCGTTTGGGTCATGTGTCTTTTTTAGCATTGAAACTAATGTTTCCCTCTTTGTTCGAGGGATTTGATATTCAGTCTTTTCATTGTGATATTTGTGAGTATGCAAAACACATTCGTGTACCATTTCCTATCGGTAATAAAAGATCTTTTCCTTTCTTAATCCATAGTGACATTTGGGAACCATCAACTATTCCAAACATCTTAAGATCTAAATTGTTTGTGACGTTTATTGATGATTGTACAAGAGTCTCTTGAATATATTTACTCAAAAATAAATTTGATGTGAGTCATATTTTTCCTATCTTTCATGCAATGATTCAAAACCAGTTTGGTACCAAGATAAAAAACTTTTGCTCAGATAATGCTCGTGATTACTTTAATCAAACCTTGACCCCTTATTTTCAAAAAGAAGAAATTATACATGAATCATCCTATATCACCACTCCACAACAAAATGGAGTGGCGGAAAGAAAAAACTAACATCTTCTTTAGTCCAGTAGAGCCTTATTGTTTCAACAAAATATACCAAAATATATTGGAAAGAAGTACTCATATAGCTTACGTCATAAATAGAATTCCTTACAGGATCTTGGGGTTTTAAAGTCCATTAGAGGTCTTATCTAAATTCTATCCTGACATACAATCCAACTTCAATCTTACTCATTGAATTTTTAGGTATACATCTTTTGTTCATGTTCATAGTCATAACCGAGGGAAGTTAGATCCTCAAGCTCTTAAGTATGTCTTTGTGGGGTATTCCTCTACTCAAAAGGGTTATAAATGTTATCATCCAACCATTAGGAAATTCCGTCTCAGCCGATGTTACATTTGTTGAATAAGTCCTATTTTTTTCCTCCTTATCTTCAAGGAGAGTTACCTATACTTAAAGATAAGGAGTCAAATTTTTCACCACTAGATACATCCGCCCCATCTGAGTCATCCAAATCTAAATATCGAGAGTCAATTCCATAATCTGAGTTGGACGAAAAAAGGAAAGAGGATGGTAAAATCTTTGATTTGTTCCGGTTTGATCAAGTGTATGTAAGGAAAAAAGATCCAATCATGACTACAAGGCAAAAACAACCTTCTGAACCAAACTCTGAAATGTGGTAACAGTAAGTAAAGCAACCCGAATTCTACACCAAAAATAGATTTTCTTTCTGATCCTGAACCACCTCGTCCCAAGCCTCCTAACCTTGATCAAGATCTACCTATTGCTGATCCTAAACCACCGTGTCTCGAGCCTCCTAACCTTGATCAGGATCTACCTATTGCTGTGAAAAAAAAACCCAAGAATGGACCAAAAGATCTCTATACCCATTATCTCACTTTATATCTCTATTCCCAAGCCATCAAAGTTTTCTTTCAACCTTAAACACAGTTTTTATTCCTAACTCATTGCCTGAAGCATTATCAAAAAAAGAATGAAGACTTGCTATGAAGACAGAAATGGATGCATTACAGAAGAATGAACTTGAGAATTGGTTAATTTACCTAAGGGTAAGAGCAGTGGATTGTAAGTGGGTGTTTGCAGTAAAATTTAAGGTAGATGGGTCCCTAGAACGCTACAAGGCGAGGCTAGTTGCAAAAGGATATACTCAGACATATATGGAGTAGGCTATCAAAAAATGTTTGCTCCAGTAGCAAAGATGAATACAGTAAGAATTTTGTTGTCCTTAGCTGTTAACTTTGATTGGGAATTATAGTAGTATGATGTGAAGAATGCCTTTCTTCATGGAGAATTAGAAGAGAATTTATATGAACATTCCATCAAAATTTAGTATGATTGATGAAAACAAAGTTTGTCGATTAAAAAAGGCGTTATATGGGTTGAAACAATCCGTGTGCTTGGTTTCGATGATTTGTTAAGGTGATGTTAGCCAGTAATTATAAACAAAGTCAAGAAGATCATACGCTTTTCATCAAGCATTAAGTTTCAGGGGAGTTACTATATTAATTGTGTACATGGATGACATTATAGTGAAAGAAAATGATAAAGTGGAGAAGGAAGCCTTGAAGCATTATTTAGCCAAGGAATTTGAGATAAAAGATTTGGAAAGATTAAAGTATTTCCTAGAAATTGAAGTGGCTCGATCAAGACAGAAAATTTTATTTCTCAACAAAAGTATGTTACGGACCTGCTCAAGGAAATAGGTATGATGGCTAGCAAACCAGTTGGAACTCCTATTGAACAAAATCACAAATTAAGTGGGGTCCTTGGAGATAAGGCAGTGGATAAAGAAATGTATCAAAGGCTTGTTGGGAAACTCATCTATTTTGCGCATACTAGGCTAGACATAGCCTATTCGGTCAGTGTTATTATCAATTTATGCATAATCCTAAAGAAGTTCACCTTCATGCAGTCTACCAAGCTTTTCATTACTTAAAGACATATTCAGGAAAGGGAATTCTATTCAAGAAATGATCTATAATTGATCTGCATTTACACAAATGCAGACTTCGCAAGATCTTCAGTCGATAGGCGGTCAACATTAGGTTATTGTACCTTTTTTTGAGGAAACTTAGTATCTTGAAGGAGCAAGAAACAGAATGTAGTTGCAAGATCAAGTGCAGAAGCCGAGTTCAAAACTATGGCAGCAGGAGTATGTGAATTACTGTGGGTCAAAATTATTTTGGAGGATATGAAAACTCAATGGAAAAGACCTATGAGACTATACTGTGATAACAAATCAGCTATAAGTATAGCTCACAACCCAGTGCAACATGACCGAACAAAACACGTAAAGACAGACAGACACTTCATTAAAGAGAAATTAGATAGTGGACTGATTTGTACTCCGCATGTATCGACAGAACTTCAACTAGCAGATGTGATGACAAAAGGGCTGTGTAACAACACGTTTTATGAGAATATTAGCAAGCTGGGAATGAAAACCTATATTCACCAGCTTGAGGGGGAGTGTAGGAAATCTCGGATAAGCAATCTTAGAAGGATTTTTAGGAAAATTTAGTGAAGAAAATCAGGATCAATAATCTGAAGAAAATCATGGTCAATAATCTTTTCAAGTTTAGTGGAAGAAATCAGGATCAATAATCTTTCCAAGTTTAGTGAAGGAAATCAGGATCAATAATCTATTCCTAAAGTTAAGGAAATTGGCTAAATTTTTTTTCTTATTTAGTGTAATAGAAAGTTGTATAATATAGAATAGAATGAATTGTAAATTTTTTCATACAGCTACAATAAAATTCTCAAGCCTTTTTTCCACAAATACGGAGCTTTCTAAAAATGTTTTGATTAAAAATATTTGTTGATTGATAGTGGCTGCTATTTTAGCTTTCAGGTTGAACCTTGCTTTTTGAATCCATATAACAAGAAAAAGAAATAAGCAAGTTCCGCTTCATCATTCTTCTAGCAAAATTGTACAAGTTGGCTTATTTCAACCAAAACTTCTGGAAGTGAAAGCTAAATAATACTTACTGAATGTAAAAATTCATTATGGGTGATGACAATATGATTCAGGCTCCAGACATTTTAAGTCTGCATAAGAAATCTCAACAGATTCAGGATCATCCCTATCCAAAAAATACATGACATGTTAGAATTTGGAGCTGCTATTGAGATGATTAATCATGGATGACTCCAATTTTAGAGAGGACATACTTGAAGGATAATAGATCTTTGCCTCCTTCCTAAAGAAAGAACAATATTCATTAATGAAACAGCCAGATCTCAAAAACATAAATGAACATTGAGAGAGAGAGAGAGAGAGAGAGAGAAAGACTACAATATGTAGACAGTATGCTAGTCTGGATTATGGATTCACCATTTATCAGAGTCATCTATTTGTATTGGCTGTACGGGTTGTGTTTCTTCATCCAAGAGAACCCTCCTGAACCTGTCTTACATGGTCAAAATGATACAATCAAATTACAAGCAACTATATTCCACACAACACAAGTTGAACTATTAATGATCCATCATATTCGATCAAACAATAGATGTAGATGAACTATTTATCATTTGTCCCTGAGTTAAACTATTGATGAAAACTGCATAAACTATGGTAAGAAGCCTAGAACAGTGGCCATTGTATGTTAGTAACTGATTCAGTGAAGAAATAAGGTATGAAAAGAAATGAAAAACAGAGGAAATATATCAGTTATACTTGATTTATTTCCCAAAATAGTGTCTCAATGTCTGTTTTGATATTTATTCTTTACATATTTTTTTCCTTCCAAAAGAAATGGAGCATCACCAACAGAATCACAAGTCTGCAGTTCATAAATATCCATGAATAAAAACTGATGGGACAAAATTTAGAGGTGATAATTTTGGAGTCCATTCATAAACATGATATCATTTTGGAACAGATACAAAAACCTGGTCAAGCTAAATTGATGACAGTCATAAGTCAGAAAAACATATACTTTAACAGAAGTTGGATTTCCCAGCCCCATAATGACTTCTTTCCATAGAGCCTTTGCACTACGTATGCAAAGCAGGTGATAAGAAAATTGTTCTCGCAATTGATAGATGCAATACCCTTTTTAATTGTGACATCTTCATATGTCCTGCATCTTAGTACTCTGGTGTGTGCAACTACATGGAAAGGAGATTTAAATTACAAATCCACAACAAGAAATAACAGAAATAAATAAATTGTGCTCGGTATTTGGCCATTGGAGTGAAAGTGCTTTATAATAGTAGTGATATGCCAGTTGCATGGAAATAAAACACCTAAATAATTGTGCAAACAAAAAGTTCAGCAGTGTTTTATGCATTTGAACAGGGCATTTTTGGCTGTGATATGTGATATTGTGATATGATATGTGTAGGTCAATCCAAGTGTACATATTAAGCATTACTGAGATCCCCAAATTGTAGTGCAGAGAAGAACAAAGACTAGATGGTAAATGGATAGACACTACGGTTATCGGAAAAGTGATGGTTATAGTAATAATACATACATAAACAAAAAAAAACTCAACCATGCTTTATGCATTTGAACATGGACATATTTAGTTGTGACCTCTACTCAACTCAACTCATCTAAGCCTTTTTCCAACTACATAGGGTTGGCTACATGAATCTGCTTCCTCTACTCTGCTCTATTCAGGACCAAGTCAACATTTAAATTACAAATAGTTAAATCTTTTTTAATTATTTCTATCATGTTAGTTTAGGTCTACTTCTACCTCTATCTTACCATGGATTGTTAAAGGATCACTCTTTCTAACTGGAGCATCTAAAGGTCTACGTTGTATATGTTCAAACTACCGTAATTAATATATATATAATGTGTAGGTATAACTCAAATGTATGTGTTAAACATTACTGTGATCCCAAAAGTAGAGTGTAGATGAGAACAAAGACTAGATAGCAAGTGGATTGGTTAGACAATAAGGCTATAGGAAGGTATATGGGATCTAATATACTTAAAAACAATAAAAAATACTGAATTCTACTTCAAAGATGTTTTCAAAAAAGAGAAGGGAAAAAAAGAAACATTGACTAGATCATAATATTAAAAAAGCCAAATAAAGTTGTTTGGATGGTCATATTTGGATGGCGCTCCAAATATTGCCATCCAATAAAGTTGTCAAAGCATCATCATCAATCATGAGTACCAGGACAGAACCACACAAATGTCGATCAAATGGTAGGACACAGTCCCAAAACCAACCATTAGACTTGGCATGTATGTCATGTGGTAAGACAACATTTTCTACCAGTGTCATAAATGTACATCAACACAGCCAATGGTGACATAATCAGATTGACATAGAACCTTGTAGGGTTCAGATATTGCAAAACAGTGAAAACCTATGGATAGAGCTACAGCATGAAGAATGCTCAGAGAGTTCAGATATGTTCAATTTAGTATTAAAAACTTTTGGCCATATGAAGGTATGCTGTTTCTCCAAGTAAAAGAAATAGAGATCATTATATTACACAAGGCAAAAAAATATTGCATCCCCCAACAACCATAACAGAACATCTGTAAAATGCCTTTATGAATATTATAAATACAAAGTCTGGTAATGGATAATATAAAAAAATAAGTTTGACACTCAATAACTATATGATCAACAAGAATGAAATAGAATATGACTGAGCAAAGCTTAAAAAATTCACTCCCACCTTTTTTGACTTCAATTCCAATGAATCTCTAGTTTCAGAAACTCTCCTCCTACAAAGGGTATCAGACATCATAATAGTATCACAATAAACCATGAACAGAGAATAACTGGATATCCAACAGCATATATAATAAAAGACAACATTATTTGGTCAGCCAGGTTCCTGCAACATATAATCTCAAGAATCAATAAATATATATATCAACTACTCCTGACCTGAACTGATATATATACCAAGGATCGATAACATATTGACAAGAGTGGGTATGGCATGTGAATTGTCAAGAATCATGCTGATAAACAGTATTAATAACTATGCATGAATACACCCCAAACACGCTTGTCAGTCTTTTTTTGACCTCCATACTCTAGTTTTGGATTCTTTTTATCATATTTTCTTGTCTGAGAACTATAAATTTGCTAGAAAAAAAGTTGGGCGTAAGTTAAGTGCCCTAATCATGCTTTTATAATAACATTTAATAACAGTAACACCCGCAATAAAAAAACAAATAAATGATTTCCACTATCATCAATGATGGGCACTAGCTTATGCATATTTTTATTAGTTTTTTCAGCTTTTCAAATCCTTTATAGCATGCCTCATGTCCAAGTTCATTGCATGCACTTACTTAGAGTATTCGCCTTATTTCTGCTAGTTCATCAATGTATCTTGCCTTTTTAATTATTTAAAAATACTTTTAAGATATATCTAATTAATTAAAATAGATAATTAGTACAAATAAACTGTTTGTGAAAAATGCACTACCCATCTCAGCAAATAGGTTTTAGTGGTCTAGCATTATACCTATTTTTCAATGTACTAATTTAAAACATTTTTAAGAGTAATTAAATCAAAATATTTTAAAGTAAAAAATAATTCTGCAAATTGTTTCTAAATAAGAGATCATACATAAACTCACACAGAGGTTTTCTCTCCCAATAGATTTAAATTTGGGATAGCTTTGGGCCTTAGCTCTGGTGGAATCCCAACATACCCAACTTGCACCATTGTGGATCAATTTCGATCGAATATCATAGCACAGATGCAAACATGTCTTCTTTTTTAAAAATTAATACGTATTTATTAAAATTAAACTTCATAAAAATTAATTTAAAGATTAATAGCCAAAAAAAATTATTCTAGTGGGATTGTAGATAGGTCCCTTCTTAGCAACATTTTCGAAAATCATCCTAAACAAATATCAATTGGCTAATTATTTTTAAATTTATACAAATTTTAGTTTGGATTTTAGTGATCAACCCAAAACTCCAAAATTTGTTAATCTTGATCTAGGATTCATGCTCTAAGATATGAATCCAATGATCAAATAAGATTTAATCTAAAACTAACAAAGCTTCCCCTTAATTTTGTTGATTAGTCATGAATTAGTGGTCGACTTACTAATTTTTTTATTAAAAAAGGTTATAGAAAAGAAAATCATCTAGCTAGAATGAATTTCTAGCTCAAAAAATTATAGCAAATCGGTAGATTCAATGTGAAACCCCTGTAGTAGCTTGTCCCCTTCTTCCTTCCTCTTGCTTCCACCACCAAGTAGAGAAAAACACAATAGAATCACCCTTTAAACCACTTCCTGATGCTACCGAGACATACTGCTTAGCTTGGGAGTGAACCAAGGTTAGTTTACGATGAACCAACAATGATCAGCTCTCAATCAGGCCAATCTACCTTTGGAGAGTAGTTCAGGTGGTTTCAAACCTTATGATATATAGGTTCTTTACATTTTATCCCCAAAATAGTCTTAATTTATGCATCAATCCCTCCATTCTTGATATTCACATCTCAAATTTATCTCTACTAAGATTCGTTGTCTCGGTATCAAATCTTGTACTGGCATCAATAGCAGAACAATTCAATGCATCAAAACTCGGTATGCAAAGGTACAGAGTCTTAATTCAATACTGATACTATACAATACACCCAACATGGGATGGTACGAACTGGCATGGTATGCCATGATCTCTACCTTTCCAACAAAGCTTGATCACGTCTTATGTTAGATGAGTGTTAAATAGACATGCAACATTGCTACAGTTCTCAACATGACATTTTATTCCATTGGTAGAATGCTAGATGATCTGCCTTTTATATCAGATTTCATAAGAACTAGAGGGGCTTGTAATGCCTTGAGGAATTGTCAAGAAAAACCCACACAAGATGTGCACATTGATAAGTGCTATAACAATTACTGTGATCCAACATGCCATAGTTGTCATATACTCATATTACCATGAAAGAGTGTATCTGCTAAATAAAAGAAAATAGATGTGGTATATTATGCATCTATCTAATGTTAGCACCGTACTTCCAATCAAGGGTCGTTTCTCAAAACCTCTATAGCCTATTAAACTTTTTTTATATGTTTCCTCCTCTTTTCTGCACAAAATTTTGGTCCTTCATAGTTGGGTCGCTTGCCAATTGTGCATGCACGAGTGCAATAATAAATCTCAATCAATCTGCCATTACTTTATCCTCAATCAGTGACTCAAAAGTTTCCTCAGACACTTATTTCTGAGTGTTTCTTGGTTTTACACAAGCCATCACAGCAAATAGGAAAGCAGATCAGCCCTAATATGAAAACAGCAGATAACAATCAGCCAAAAGTTTAAACCTTTTTAAAATGGTTATACACCATATAAACAATGATAATGATGTCAGAGAAAGGAAGATTCATTCATGCAAAAGGAAATGTCAGAAAAGCAAACATCCTGCTGGACATGTAGGAACATAGCCTCTTTTTGCAGAGGCATAAACCTTAAATAGCGCAAAGATAACCCATCAGGACCTAAGAAGCAATGATAAAAATTGACCACGAACTACCAGACCCTTTCCTCTTCTAAAGTATGCCACCTACCTTATAAATTCCTCACTAAATTTGAACCTAACAACTGGTGAGCAATTCCCACCTTAATGGGAACGGAGATCTCTAAATTTCATACAACAATCTGAAATTCAAGTCATTAATTGAGAATGTTGCTTCTGGTCCTTCTAAATTATAAATATTCTTGTTTTATAAAGATGAACATAAAAGAAAACACAGAAGTATAAAATTAGTAAAATAGAATTCATACAGCATTACCAATAAGTGAAAAGGAGTAATAAACACTATTCAACATACACATCTTGTTTCTACAAAATAAGACAATGCAGCAAACAAGGTTAAGTTACATCCAGAAAGCCAACATTCAGTTCACCCACATATTTGAAGATAACAATTACATAGAAAAGGCTAGAGATCTAAATATATTTGATTATTGAACCAGGAATCATGTAGGATAAGTTTGTACAGGCAATGAAAGAAAGCATTCAAGAGAAGAATCAAACAACAGCTAGAAACCGAAGACTCACTTTCTCATAGAAGGGCTGGAATGATTTTCCCCCAAATGAGTCAAAGAAGTGCTAACAGATTCAAAAGCCTTGATATCACCATCAGAAGATCTTTGTTCATCTTTGTTGGCAATAGTGCTAGCACATAGGAAAGGTGATTCTCTGGAAGACACTCTAGCTGGTTGTGATGACATCTTAGTTGGCTGTCTTGTCTCGTGCATTTGGCTTCCACTTTCACTTAAACTTTTGCACTTGTTCAGAGTAACATTACTCAAGTCCTTGTTAGGTGTAGCATCTGCCTGAAGAAAAGGAAATGAAAATATCTTCATGAGCAGAGCTAGAAATATTGATAGTTTAAGCATATATAACTTTTTTACCTTGCTGTGTAACTTTTGGAGAAGTTGGGTTGCAAATGAGGGCTGTGAAGGTGATTCGGATATCATAAGGTTTTCATCGGAATCTTTAACCGTACCTGATAGTAAGAGAACAGCAGTTTGAATTATAAAGTAAAATATATGATCATGATCAATATTATCAGGTGAAAGTCGAAAAATAACAGTTTTCTTCTTCAGCAAACATGGTGGAACTATTAAAAAAAAAAAAAACTATTGCCAATAGATAAGGCAGTGATGCCATTTTACATACATATATAATGTGAAGGTGAAGGTGACCGAATCATAAACTTGATTACATTCAAAAATAGCAAAGTCTACTATATGTGTGTGTGTACGTATGTATTCAATGCATGCCTTCTAAGACAATACACTTGGACTGAAAGTTTATTTTGCCCTCCTTTTTTTCACTAATTACTAAATTATTTAATACTCATTTAACATATGGCCGTGTCCTCATGTTTGAGTTCTTTGAGGCTGCCATTCAAATTCTTTGGGACATCTAGAAACCCGACACACCTGTACTGAATCTAGGTATTAACATCTTCGCCAGACACAACCAGCTGAGTCCATGTAATATGGATTTCAAGACATCTGGTGATGAATTAAACATTAAATTGACAAAGGAGAGAAGAAACACTTGAGAGCATGTCAAAACATGGCAACTCAACTCAACTCAACTCAACTCATCTAAGCCTTTTCCCAACTACATAGGGTCGGCTACATGAATCTGCTTCCTCCACTCTGCTTTATTCAACACTAAGTAGACATTCAAATTACAAATAGTTATATATTTTTAAATTATTTCTATCCATATTAATTTAGACGTCCTAGTCTTTCGCATAGTTTAAAACATGACAATTCAATCTACAACTCAACTCAACTCATCTAAGCCTTTTCCCAACTACATGACGTCAGCTACATGAATCTGCTTCCTCCACTCTTCTCTATTCAGGACTAAGTTGATATTCAAATTATAAATAGTTGTATCTTTTTTAATTATTTTTATTCATATTAATTTAGGTCTACCTCTACCTCTATCTTTACCGTGGATTGTTAAAAGATCACTCTTTCTAACGAGAGCATCTAAAGGTCCTCGTTATATATGTTCAAACCTCTATCTTTATGTACAACTTAATTCTGGTTAACAATTGCTGAACTCTACACCATAAAAAGACAAGATTATTGTTATTCCACAAATAAATTGCCAAGTTTAGACCCCTGATAAGGGTTCCAATTAGATCAAGTGGGCCTACATCTAGCTTAGGACAGATCTGACAAGAGTTAGCTTAACATATAAATTGAAACCCACACCTGACACTTCTGATTGGTGCGTCAAGTTGGGTTAGGGTTGAGTCTTTGTTTGTGTCAAGTCTGTGTCATTCTCAGTTAAAAGGGCTAAACTTAGATTTGCTGTAGCCATTTTTCGTCAGGTCTAGTTGGTCCATTCAAATCTACTGTACTGTGTCCAGTTAGACATGATCTATAACCCAACCAAAATGGTGTACTGGTCATAGATTGGTACCAATGAAATAGTCATGAGTCTAAACTTTAGTATGGGCTGAGTCCAATTCAAGATGAGTGTGACCAGATTTGAATATTTGCAAACCATCTGCACCTCTCTTCATGCATGGATGAAATGATAACACTAACACAACTACCATTTGTGCTCCATTATGTATCTAATACTAGCCACCAGCATAAAAAGAAGAGGAGAGAGAAGATCCCCATAAACTATACTAAAATCAGAAAATCTCTATGATTATCATCAATAACAACAACAAAACCCCAATCCCCAACTAGCTGGGGTGGGCTATATGAATCTTTTTTTTTTTTCATTTAACTTGGTTTTGGGTTCCCCTAATGTCTTTTTAACTTTTAAGTTCACATAGCCCAAATTTGGGCAAAACTACATTGTCATAACATATACGGGCAGTGCCTCCTTGTTTAACATAATTCTAGCCTTTGATTGACCCATTTTACAAATAAATCTCTAAAGGCTACTTCTATTTCTGTATTAAAATGATCCAACAATGCCCACCATTTAAGAGCAATATTGCCGTAATAATCAAATGCCCAAGCACACTCCTTATTCTGGTTACAAAGATAAACAAGAAAATCATGTAAATTTATGAATTTGATGATTATGCAATTGGAAATAATGTCCAGATTCCATAATTGTACATTGTTTATGAATCAGGAACCAATATGAATTCGACAAGTATTTGGAACACTACAATGCCTTTAAGAAATAGCAAGTTAAAACGTATCCAGACAATAACACAAAGGTAAATAGGATGTGCTGTTCCAATAAACGTGGAATAAACAAACAGGAATGTTATTTTTTTTCCATTAATGGTCATTGATGACTTTAAGCTACGTGGAAAAATCTTGAAGCCCACCAGATGTCTCTGTGGTTCTTGATCGTGTAGCCCTTTCACAATCTCCAGCATCCTGAAAAAAATGAAGCAGAGGAAGAAATCTTCAGCATTATGTTTAGGAAACTAGTAAACTAAAACAAGGTAAAGCATTAAAAAATGAAATTTGATGGTCTATAATAGCAACTTTGCTCCTAAAATAGATTTAACCAGCAAGCTTATATTTTGTCCTAGTTTCTCAGCCTAACAATTTCATATGCATCACTAACTCTCTCCTTCTTATGCCAACTAAATATATTTGTCAGCGAAAATTTCTCAATCAAGTTTCCTCTCTCCCTATCTTCTAAGTTTCCCATTTTACTCTATTTTTCTCTAATATTTGTGCCAAATTCTTTAATGTTCTTGTCTTAGTCAAGTAGGATTTCGCATGTGTCGCTAGCACTTCTCCTTCTTATTTGCAAAATTCACTTGCTAAGGTTTTCTTTCTCCCTATCTTCTCACCTATGTACAGCATTCTTCCTGTTTCGCACCAATTTTGTTAAAGATTCACCTCCAATCCCAAAACCCACTTTCTCCCTCACGCATTCTCCACTCTATTCCATTTTATAGGATTTTTCAATTAAAAACCCTATTTCCAAGATTCTCCGCTCCGAAACCCTTCTTCCTTAGGCGGCTTCTCTTCCAATAACTCCTGGAACCCACAAGACCATCATCTATTCCACTGCATACCCTGAAACACTAATCATCATCCATTTGTCTGGAAAATATATTTACATATATCAAAACATCACCATACAAAAACTAGTCACAATTATTCTGAAATGAAACTAAAATTGAATCTTGAAAACATTAATAGATAATAAAGAATATACAAGTTAACCGACAAACAAAGCTTAAAGTAGATGTGAAGAGGCTCTTGTTAATCAATGTAATCATCTTAACAAAAGAACATGAGTTCAAAAGATGATCAATGAGAAAGTCAATTTCAAGCTCAGCTTATTTGTTCTGGTCAAGTATCAAAGCTGAAAACCTTCTCGATGTCTCTTGATGACCCATACAGCCTGTAATGTTATCTCAAAACCTTCCTGATGTCGCTTGATGACCTAAACAGCCTTTAATGTAATCTACTATTTAATTGTTTTCCCCTCTTCTTTCTCTTTTCTCCCTCTTTAACATGTACTTTCTGCTGTTGTTATTAAACATTTTAAATAAATATGTATGTACAAAGGGCTTGTTGAAAGTAGCCAGTATGTTGCTATTCTTTTACCTCCAAACATCTGATAATGCTTTTCTAACAAAGATATATTTAAACTAGATCCCGCAATAATGGGAACCTCATGCACTGAACCATCCTTTTAAGATAAATATATCTAAAAATTTGTCCTTGGTGCTTAAGTTTTTAACTTCTTAGTTTCGATCTTCCATTATCGTACTCAAATTCTTAATTGATATTAAATCTGATTTTTTGCTTTTGAAGTGTCCCACTAGTGCTGCTGAAGAAAATTTTACAGTTAGGTTCACCCTGCCACCTATTTGTTCATGCTCTGGTGTCACTTTTTGGATAATAGCATTTACATCTCTCAACCTTCTAGAAAAATAGAATGTTTCAGGTCTCTAGTGGGGTTGTCAAGGTATGACAACCAGCATGATAGTGTTTCACACCTAAACTAATCCAACTAACTTTATTTATGAATAAAAAGATGGTGGAATTGCCCAAAAGCAATAAAAAGCTCATTGGTAATATCAGAAATAAAAAGAACTCTAAATAACTCAAAACCTCTTGTCTGCTTTCAAAGACCAGAGAGGATCCAGTTATATAACAAACTCTTTCAATCACAAAGCAAAAACATGATTAAGGCCAAGGAAGTCCCTCAGTAATAAGAAGGTAAAGGAACAAGAGGAACGATAATTTTTTATTACATGGGGATAACGAAAATGATCGCCATAATTTTGTCGATTCTGATATATATGATTTATTGAAATGACTACATGATTAATAATAATTATTGCTTATCGTACATGTTCTATGGTCATTGGACCACAATGTACACTTGATCACATTTTCAATGTCTTTCTTCACATGCATAACAATATTAAAAATACATAGAGGTAGGTAGTAGGATCATAAACTTGGAACATAGCTTGAAACATGAGCAACAATACAGAACAAGATGTCCCAAGGCTAGCTTCACAATGCTCAACCAAATACACATAAAAAAGATAAGAGCATGTTGGTTCTTCATAGAAAACACAGTTGGGGGCATCTGACAGGCAAAAGTCCTGCCATTACATGTTCTCCCTCAGTGCCCTTTTATTTCTTACCTAAGAGTGGCAACGAGGTTGGATCGGGTCATATTCAAATCAGGTTGAATAAAGGCTGGGTTAAAAATTTGTCAACCCAAAACCAACTTGTTTAACAAAAAGGTTAAAAATTCTGATCCAAAACTAATCCTTTAATTAAGTAGGTAAGCTGGCCCAACTTATATGATCCATTTATTAAACAAATCAAATCAGGCTAAACGAGTTGAAAGAGTTTTTAACAGGTTAAATGGCTTTAAAGTATGCTAAGCACATCAGATTAAACAGGTTAAGTAGATTTTAAACAAGTTAAACAGATATTAAACATGTTAAATAAGTTGGCCATGATTCAACCCAATTATTAAATGGGTTAAACCAAGAAGTCTAAAGCTGAACACAATCCATTTAATAAATAGATATAGATAGGTTAACCTATTTATGATCTAGACTTGTTTATGTCAAATCCAAAACTTCTTAAAGCACATTGGTCACAGATCAGATTTGTAGGTTGGGTCATAAATTGCCTCTTCTACTCTGAACAATCCAAGCAGCATTAACCGAGCATTATGGAGTTAGCATTGTGTATCTTATAGCAGATATAAGAAAGAAAATATAATGATAATTATAAGGAACAAAGTTGAATGGAAGCAAACCATTCAATTTTACACAATCTAAATCAATCTTGATAACAGGATGATATCATCATACCTTTTGAGCAGTGGGTTTGGGTAATGGCGGTATTGGCTCCATAGCTTCTACCGGGAGCATGTACCAATGGTTCACGTAACAGTGGTTTGCTTTTGAATTCTATTGGTTTAGCCTCCACATTTTTTTGGTTTGTTTGCAAGGGCTGAGATGAAACCAGTGCGGAAGAACCAGACTGCAACAGTTGACCAGAGGTCACTATAGACAATGATGTTTCAACTTTGCTAGACAATGATGTTTCAACTTTGCTGGAATTAGATGAACCAACGATTGAAGGCAATGTCTGAGACATAGTTTGATAAGCAGCAATCAGACCAGGAACAGTGTTAGGCTTACTACTAACAACAGTAGGGATATTTTGTGACATGGTTACCATGTAGAAGTCAATGGAGGCATGTAAGGAAGGTTAACACCAAGAGATGGTGCAGGAACAGGCAATGGATTTGGTGGTGTTTCAGGAGCTAATGCACTAGCTGAAGTAGGAACCAATGTTGATGGCAATGTAGTAGAGCTTAGATTTGGGGTGCTGCTAGCAGGTTGCAGTAAAGGAGAAGGGAACTCAGGCATATTTGGAGATCCAGATGGTAATGGTGCATTCATTCCAGGATACTGCAAAGGTTGTTGCATTGAATGAGGAATTGGCAATCCAGGTGGTGGCCGGAGCAGAGGTGGTTGTTGCAAATGAGGAAGCCCACTTGATGGTGCGTAGTATCCTTGCCAATACATAGGCAGCATTGCAAGCCCAGATCCATTTGCAGTTGGAGGACTTGGAGAGGAGCCCCATGACCCTAAGCCTCCCCCAGGTTGATATAGAGGCAAACTGCCTTGAAATGTTGACCTAGGGATGCCTGAATGAGCAGTGTGGGAACTTAGATCTCCTGCAGTTCCACTTCCAACAGATGGCAAGCTTGTAGACGTAGATGCAGGATGAGAATAATGTGACCGCAAAAAAATTAAAGATGTTAACAGGAACAGACTCAGGTTGAAAGTTCAAACATCCAAGGCCACTTTCTTACCTGAATAATAGCAGGATCATTATGTATGGGAGTGGTTTGAACTGGTGGTGAAGACTTAACTTGTAAATCCTGCAGCATTACAGGCAAGATATGTATTTAATTGAAAACAGGAAAAAANCAGTACTTTAGCCCTCAAGACTCTAGATTGTGTTTTATATAGTACTTCTTCATCTATCTAACTCACAATATATGCAAATACATATGCATAAATAAATACTTATGTTTGATTCCTTGGCATATGAATGATGGCTATGTTTCGTTATTTAAATATTCAGTGCTGATTGTTATTGGTCTGATTTCAGGGAGAGGTGGAGCAATGGCTTTTGCATCACTGTCATGGGATCTCCGGCTCAAGATCATGAAAGGGATAGCCAAAGGTTTGGCATTTTTGCATGAATTCAGCCCGAAGAAGTATGTTCATGGATATCTCAAACCTAACAATGTACTTCTTGGACTAAACATGGAGCCGTACATATCTGATTTTGGTCTTGGGCGTCTCGCTAACATAGCAGGAGGGTCCCCACTCTGGAGTCAGATAGAATAACAGCTGAAAAGAATGAGAACATCTCTAGCAGTTCAACATCACAATGACACACTGGTGGTTCCTTGTGAGTCCTAGTTCCACTAAGACAATATATATATATATTTTAATTCAGCTGGATGTCATATCAATGATAGGCCTCATTTCATTAGAATTTTACACCATCAAATTAATTGAGTAGAATATGTTGCTTTAGTGTCAATCTCTTATTTACATAGACCTAGTCAAGTGATAGATAAGTGTTTTAATTGTGGCAGGACATCCTATCGGACTTTTTTTTAATATCTCTTATCAATATTGTCTAGACTTGAGCGTTAATGATTTTGTCCTGATTATGTGGAAAAATCAATTAAAGTGAAGCCGACACATGCTGAAAGAGATGAGCCAACCAATGGTTGCCTAGATAAAATCATCAACACCAACTTTATAATGAAAGAGAGAATCACCAATTCATTATGGGTCCTAGTTCTATTTAGATTTTTTGTTTTAATTCATCTGATTATCATGTTAATAATTCACACTTTAGAGACTCGGTTGTTGGTAGGGGCATTATTATCATTTTCCCCTAATGCATGGAGTTCTAGAGACTGACCATAATAATTATTATAGGCCCTATTCTTATTTGTGACTAAAAATCTGCTGATACGCTGGCAACAGCAGGCTCTTTTGATAAAACATGGAGTTACACTACAACAAAAAGTAGGAGTAGCAACCCTTTTTTGGCGACACAGGGGGGAAGTGTTAGGAATTTACCCTAATTTAACCGACTCAACACCCCCCCCCCCCTCGATCGCCCCCAGCCGCCAGTGCCCTAACCCTCCTGAACGACCCCCGAGAGCTAATCCCTTCTCGGTGAGTCTCCTTTCTATTCTGGACTCTATATGCTCTTCTTGCTTTTTCCCTTTATGTTGTAGATCTGAGGAGGATCGACTAAGTTCGGTCTTTGCTGACCGGATCTGGAGAAGAAATTACCACAGAGATTAGAGGATCTGAACTCTAGGTATTGACCTGTTCGAGACGCATGATTTCGGGGTTTTGTGGAACCTTAGGTGTAATTTCTGAGCATATGGTGTTAGATCTGATTCTATGGAGCTGCTTATCTTGAGCATGCCGTGATCTTCTTCGTTACCCCTTCCACGGATTTTATTGAGAGTTTTCCGATGCAGGGTTTTTAGTTATATTAATTGGATTGCATTTACGTACTAATGAAAAAGTCATCAATTTTTTACCAGCATCTTCCCTTTATATTGTATGTCTTAGAAAAGGATATCTTGCCAATAGCTGTCCTTTCATTGTTATAATATCCATTTCAGAACCTGTCCTTTCATTGTTTATAAGATTATTAGACCCTTCACAGTTCAAATTCATTTAGACATGGCTTATTAAATTTGGATCTTCAACTTTTGTTACAAATATGGTGAGCCTAACCTCCATTTTTGGTGAATGTTAATCTTCTTCCCTACATCTTGGTGTAGTCTTGACCTTAAGTTTAAGGAAAAGTGTAAAAGATAGTGCAATAGGACATTTAGTATAATTAAAACTATAGCACATATATGCGTAATCTCCCTTATTATGCACAAGCTTAACTTATTTAATAAGGTTGGCCATTATGTTAACACAATTCCCATATTAGAAGAAGCAGAACATCCTTGTTAATAAGCTGAATCGGTAAAACATCAGCAAAATTAATAAGGTTGCTGTCATTCCCTTTATAATGTAGCAATGAACTTAGACAAGACTGTCCACTGTTCTCTCTCTCTCATATTTTTCTATTCTACATCCAATGTTTTGACTATTATATAACAACAACAATAACAACAAAACCTTAATCTCAAATTAGTTGGGCCTAATCAGATTACCAAGCCCAAGCGTCATGCACCATTAGGTTCCAGCACCCCAGTAAATTTTCCTGAAAGGCCTGATCAGCCAGAATGCCAATACTACATGAAAACTGGGAGCTGCAAATATGGAACATCTTGCAAGTACCATCACCCCAAAGAGAGGAACCAGGTAGCTATGTGCACAGTTGGACCCCTTGGGCTTCCTCTAAGACCAGTAAGTTAGATTCTTATTTTTTATTTTTCCATTACTTTTTCCAACATCATTATCTACCGGACTGCAAATATCTGACTATTCTTTTCTTGTTCTCATGGCTTGACCACAAAAGGGCCAGCCTGTGCACCTTTTACAGTATGTATGGAATCTGCAAGTATGGTTCAACTTGCAAATTTGATCACCCATTCATGGGTTACTATAACTATACCTTGCCTGCGTTCTCTGTTCCGGACCCTTCTGTTCTCTTTCCCTACTTAAGGAATCCAGAAGCCATGTGGATATCAGCAGAAGATTCACCCTCCAAAGCAGGGAGGTTGCCTGATCAGCATGAGAAATCTGAGACAAGTGATGAACCTCATGAGAAATCTGAGACAAGTGATGAACCTCAAGACTCGAATGACCATAATCATGGCAATCCTTCAGCACAAACATCTCCATAAATAATCACAGAAGAAGCCTTCTTTTATTGAACATTGCAAGAGATATATGATGCGGTAGATGTTCTGTGGTACCTAGTGCATTTTAAACGGTGTTTGCTTGTTCATTTCAATAAATAATCACAGGTTTGAGCATTAATTTATTGTTAAATTGTTGTATTGCATCCTTTTCTTTTGCACGAACTCACTTAGAGAAATAGAAATCATTAACTAAAATGCTGGCAGAGGGGAGGAAAAGCTACAGAAGAAGCATTTGACTTTCATGCTTTGCTTTTGTTTTTCATTTTGTCTTATCAAAATGTGTATGTAGAACTGATAAAAGAATGAAAAACTAGAAATGAAGTCGTTTAGTACATAAGCTATGTGGAAATGCTAAATATGGACTGTAAAGAGTAGAGAAGGCAATTGATAACTGGGTTGTCTCCCCTATTAGTAATATCCAATCATGTGATGTTGGATAAGCAATTGCATAAATATATTCAACATCTGGTTAGTCCTGTAGACTATAGTCTAAATAAGTTGTTAAGACTAGTCAACCGAGGATCAAAGGTAATGCATATCTATTTTTTTCTTCATTTAGCAGTAACTACAACCAGTATAACAGAAATAGTGTGTGTTATCAAATTTATCTTCTCTTATACTATCCCAAGTTAGACTTGCACCAAATTTTCTGACAATAACATGAAAAACTAGTTTTGATTGTGATGCATGTAGAACCAAATAGCAGAGTTCTTAACTTTTCTACTGTTATCTGTTTTGTGGGAAGGTTCTGATGGCTGACTGCCTCACAAGTGCCTCTGATTTTGACTATGATGATGACAATGATTTTGATGAGGATGATGATACTGATTCCAATGATGACGACGACGATGATGACATGGATGACTATGATGACGATGACATGGATGATGATGACGACGACGATGATGGCTGTAGTGATGGCTGTGATGATGGTGTTGATGGTACTGCATCTTCCACTAGGAGTTCCAGCAAAAGAAAAGAGGGGGCTCTCCCAATATATCTTCCCCTTTGATTTGATGCCTCAGATTTGCAAAGGCAGCGATCCAGTTCAAGCCAGAGTTGGCTGCATCTTATAATGAACCATATAAGCAGTGATGATTCCTCAGAGCACTCAGAAGATACCTATCCTCGGTAATTGTATAGTCAGCTAAGTTGTGTTGCTTCCAGCGAGAACTGTACAATACAAATACACACACTCCTGAATAAATTATGCTAGTTTGGTGTTTTTGATGAGCAAAGATATTGATTTTTTTTTCTGAATTATGTTAGAACCAATTATATGTTATTTATGATGAACTTTTGCTACTTTGGATGCTGCTACTGTTTTATATTTTGCGCATTGATACAAATATCAATCCTATTCTGAATATCAATCCAATTCTTTTTCTTTTTTGGCCTTGTAATTGTGGGATAAGACTTTGCTGTATGAAGGTCTAGAAGTTAATGAGATAACAGTTGTTAATACAAAGACAGTAATTTTGATTTCATGTACTAAGGAAGTTCTCTACGCTGTGTGGCATCAGAGGAATATATATTGGCGTTAACTTATGTTGTCAAATGCAAGGCAGTTGAGTAAGTGAATGTGTCTCAAAGCATTTTCCCACGAAGATCATGGGAACAAAAGACAGGCTACAGATATATCTATTCATGCTTTATATGGAGGCGCTGGGCGGGGTTGGGGGGGTTGGTGGAAAGGGAGGAACTGGCCCCGGGGGGCGGGGTGGGCTATTGGGCGGGGTGGGTTGTTGGCTACTGTTTGCGCGGGCGGGCAGGGGGGGGGGTGTTGAAAGAGGGAGGTGTGAGGAAGTAGTGGGCGGGTATAATAAGCGTCGGCATAATTTTTTACCGACCTTTTAAAAGCGTCGGCAAACTTCTTCTCCACCCCCTCCCTACCAACGCTTTTAAAAGCGTCAAAAAGCTATATTCCGACGCTAAAAAAGCATCGGAAAATAGCTTTAAAAGCGTCGTTATTCTTTGTATTTACTGTAGTGTGCCTATCCATTATAAAAAGGCTATCTTGAATTGAATGAAATTTCTAGTTCCCTCATCCATTATTCTGCAACTTTGAAAGTTCCTTATCGTTGCTTCCTCCCACTACTCCATTATTCAGGAGATCTTCTTCCCCAAGGATAAAGATCACCATGTGTACTAGCCTCCTAAACATCCCCTTTCACTGTCTTGAATCATGTTTGACCATCTTGGATGAGCACAATTTCTGAGTTAACATTGGAATTTGACTGACTTCCACAAACTCATATATTTCATTTGATATATTATGTTTCAATTTTTGGATTACAACTAAATTAGGTATTTCACGTTATAATTATTAGTTTTACTGAATTAGCAACCACCCTAGGCACTAGAAAGCTCCCTCACCTAGCATCTATCCTGAAATCCTTTAGAGCATTGCATTAAAACACAAAATCTAATCCATAAGCTTGATAATAGTTGGAGTTCATGGCTCACATAAGATTGATTGATGGTTGGAGTTCATGGCTCACCCTAACATTACATGGTTGGACATCTCTATAGTAGATCCTGAATCAGCTTTAAAATTTATAGCCCATTTCAAAAGTTTCCCGAATAGGCAGGATAAAATTCTTCTAGAAAAAAGCCTATTTTTCTTACATTAATAAGGTAAGTTATTAATGCTGCAAACTTTGTATAGGGCAAAGTCCATGAGATACATAAACAAAAATTATTGAAAAGAGTAACAAAGGGGCCTGCAGCTTCATTTATGACAGGAATTTGATTTAAGAAAGTTCACCTACAGCAAAAATCTATTTCACCATGTTGAAAACTAGGAGTTCAGGGTCATAATGAGTTCCGCAGCCATGCCTACATGCAAAAGTCTTCTCGGGAAAGATATATATAAAATTCTAGGAATTAGATTCTATAGAATAAAAATATAATAAAATAAAAGGTTAGGGGTCACCTGATGCAAATATTTTTTGGTGCTAAGCCCATATGTTTGCTCATGGGAAAAGATTATGCATAAAGCCATTTCCAACAATGAGCAAGAGGCTTCCTCATGGGAAAAGATTAAACAACAAGCAGAGATCATTCTTGTGATGTTGAGAGAGTAATAAATTTTTTCCATCCAAACATTCCAATATCCATAATTTTATTACCAGCATTACTCCTTGACCTTAAAGGGTTTTGAATGCAAGACATGACCACCTATTCTCACGCAAGTCTGTTCCTAGATATTTCATAATAATGAGGAACGTGATATTGTCTTTTCTTTGGTCAATTAGCTTCCTTTCATGCAGGAGTCATCCCAAAAATCCATACAGAAGAAGAGAGACCATGTTACCTTGATCACAAATGTATAGACTAGGTTTTTATTTATCATATGACCATAATCATTGGAAAATTTTTCATCCCTCAATGAGTTCCATTAGTTCCTCTCATGTGGGTGTCATCCCAAAAATCCATATACGAGAAAAGAGACCTCGATTCCTTGACCACAAAGGCATATACTAGGTCTTTATTTATCATATGACCATAACTATTGGAAAATTTCTGTCTCACAATAAGTTCTATTGCTAGTCAAGCTTATATATGAAGAAGTACGACTGACCTGACCCAACCCAGCACATTACAACTCCCATCACCTCTTGGATATCTATCTTAATGCAACAATTTCCACAATTGAAAGGCTAGCTTTTCAAATATCAAGGCGTAGGGATAACACCGAGCAAAAAGAGGACCACATGAGATGATGCATGTGTTGGGAATTGTATCCTAAAGCCAATCATTTGATGATTGTGCTGATATAAATTGTATATAAATTGATATATTAATAAAAGTTATTTGGCAGTTTATTCATTACAAGAACATCTTCTTAAAACTCATAATAGTAATGAAGCCCTCATGATCTTCCTTTACGATAAAGGAGGATTTGTCTTTGAAGGTCCTTAAAAGAGTTCGCAACCAAATGATATACTATGACAGGGCCATAGTACTATCAATTATAGGACGTTGTATATCATATTTGTTGGTTGTCCTCTTAACCAAGGAGTGTAAAGATACTGGTATGACATACATGTGAAAGTGTAGGAGTACATTTCACCGAACGTGACTCATTTCCGGATACTCTATTGTCAAGAGTTAATCCGAGAAGATATAGGTATAAGTATCCTTCAGACTGAAGATCACAACCAGTGGCTTACAAGAAACTCATTTACTTAGGTGCCGGACCACTGGATTTCTAATCCAGCTACGAAAGGTTACTGGGTGCAGTCAAGTACTTGTGGTAGTCAGTTATGGATCAAGATGGAATTTGATCTATCTCGTTAAAAGGAGAAATGCTTGTGTTTCAATTTAGCAAGACCTTGGCCAAGGCACTTCATGTGAAAGTCACATGATCACTAAAATTGAAATCACTTTATGGATTTGCTGTTTAGAGTTGATAGGCTCTTAAGCCATCCTTAGCATTTGTGGTCAAGAGGATGAATTATACGGTAACTGTTTCTTAGGGTTCTTGGAGTTTGCTCGGCAACTCTTCGACCTATCCGGACGTCGGGTTCATTGCTAGATGGGCACATCGATTAGTATAGAAAATTATTTCTATGCTACCGGCTTAGGTTCAACCTAGAGAGTCACACGCATAGAAGTTTCCTAGGATGATCTATTTGCTGATCAATAATTGAGAATCGTATATGATTTAATTAATCAATTTGATTGATTGAATTATCTCAATTGGATTAAGTACAAGTGAATAAGATTCAATTTGGTTTAAGTCTATTAGAAGGACTAATCAATTTCAAATATTGATTTTAAATTAGATTTGATTTGAATTTAAATAGATTCAGGATTAGCCAAATTTGATTTGGGCTAGGACCATGATCTATATTGGTTTAATCCAATAAATTCAAATTAGCTTAAAACCAAAAATCCAAACCCCATGTATGAAAAAGGTTTTCTCGCATGATGAGATAACTAAAATCTCATCTCATGAGAAATTAAATTCTCATGCAGAATTTAATTTATAACTTTTAGTCTTCTTCAAACGATTCCCAAGTTCAAGAAAAATAAATTTTGCTAAAAGGTGCCTCTTTGGAAGAGCACTCCACACAACTCTTTGACAAGTGTGTGAATTAATATGCCTCTTTGGAAGAGCACTCCACACAACTCTCCGTGCATTGACAAGTGTGAATTAATGTGCCTCTTTGGAAGAGCACTCCACACAACTCTTCATGCATGGATAAGTGTGTGAATTTAATATGTCTCTTTGGTTTTCACAAAAACATCGGAATTCTAAATGTTAGAATTCAATAGTCTGGCTAATATGAAACTATAAATAGAGGACATCCCTCACCATATTAAAAAAAAAAGATCAAAAGAGATCAAAAATTCTAAACAGTTAGAACCAAGTGTTACAGTTCTAAGAGTTAGAACAGAAAATTCTAGTGTGATTTTAGTGTTAGCAAAAGCTTGGTGGATCTTGAAGGAAGATTCAAGTGGAAGAATTCAAGATCAGCAAAATTATTTTTTGCGAGCTAGCACTCCAGGAATCCGATCATTCGGGACTTCGCATGGACAATACTAGAGGCCGGACGATTGAACGGCTGCAGAGAAAAAGGATTTACCTACTATTCTTAAGGTGAGTGATTTGATCCTTAGATCTTAAGGCAGGCTTCAAGATGAGTAGTATGACTTCTCATCTTGAAGATTAAGATATGATCTTAATTATTTAATTTATATGCAATACTTAGATCAAACGATCTTATAATATAAGGCAAAGATATGATCTTGATGCATGTTAGAAAGATTAATATGTAATCTTTAAATTTTCGCATTGATAATTGTTATCAAAATTTAAAATATGCATGCCTCGGGGATTAACTCTCCCAACAAGTGGTATCAAAGCAAGTTGACCTACACGGGTTAAATGCAGGCAGAGCATCAATGGGAACTCTCGCTGGTGACCGTGTCACCGAAGCCAGACTCTCTGCCCATTGGTGTTGGTGTACCGGTCGAGACGGTAGCCGGCTAGTCTGATAGGTACATTTGTTAGGTGACATGGGAGGTACCCATGACCGAGTAACAAATGGTATCAGAGTAATGGTTTCTTATTGATCTAATTTATTGCATGTAAATTAATGTTCTTATTAATTGTGTAAATATGGCTAAAACTAATTGCGAGGCTATATGGTCACAGATGGATTGAAAATCTAAATTACCCATTCAATGAGGTATTCTGTGACATATTGCCGTGCTATTGTTTTATCATTGATGCTCAATCCAAAGATAATTTAAATTAAGTTAAGCATCAAAATATAGATTACACGCACTCTCAAAAGATGTTTTATATTTGATACATATTGATGTTGTATAAAAGCATGATATTTGCATGTTTAGTATAAAACATAGATATGATATATGATGGCATGATGTCTATGTTATGAAACATACAAATATTTATGAGAGTCTAATTTGAATGTCAAATGTTAATTCATAATCTCTTTAGATATGATCTAAATATAGGAATTATGAGTAGTAACATAATACATGTGATGCTTGATCGAAATATATGACATGTAAACATGAAATATATTTAATCTTTTGGGTTAGCTAAATCGGGTCCATAAAGGGTTAGATCCTAAGGTTTAAATCAACTAGACTAAAAGAGTATTTGAACAAATCTAATTAGATTAGGTTAAGAATGCTCTAAATCAAACAATAGTTGTAGTTGATCATGTCCTTCTCTTTGATTAAACCAAATGGAAGTAGATTAGGCTCCGTGGTTGAGCATGAATCTCTAAGATGGTCAAATCAGAATTGGTTAACCATATGATGTCAAGGTGAGTTGGCAAGTTGCTCTAGGATCAACGATCGAATGGTTTTTAATTGGGAGCTTCTCGTATTGATGCGTCTTTAACGAGTTAATGGCATATCCCTCCCATCGATCTCACTTACCTGGTCAATGTGGTGAACCATTTGTGATTCAGATCATTTACCTGATTCGGGTTGACCCATGCCTGTAAGAAAATCAGTCTGACTGATTTAGGTGCCACTTAACCTGACTTAATCTTGTTTCATTCTACCCATTTCATACATTCAGTGGGAGAACTTGATTAGTCAATTTGTCTTCAAATTATAAAATCCTCTAAAATTATTAGGTCCTTAAAATGAAATAGTTATATGATAACTAGATCATAGCCTCCCATTAAGGTGGGTGATAATGAGTCCGATGTCTTGATAATCATTGGAGGCACTCCATGCCTGGTGCTTGTCAACCATCGGAATTATCATTTTATATGATAAGTCAGCGTAACTATTAAATAGATAGTCAGGTGAGCCGAGCTTCACTCGGGCTTGGTTGTCTATTGATAGGTTACACTGATTATATCATTTAATGGTTGGACATAATCAGAACTTTCAGTGAAGGCACTCCATGCCTGCTGAAGAGGTACATGGGCAAACCTGAACACTAAGAATTGTTTTGAAAAATTGGTTTTGAACCTACTCTTAGATGCATATGGGTTGGCTAAGCTTAACTTGGGCCTGTATGTAGTCTATGTAGATCTTAGTGCCCGCTAAAGAATTATGAATAATTCTTCGAATTGGGGTGTAGAGGCTGCCAATTTAAACAAAATAGTGGAAGAATCTTTAGACTAAAGTCCAAGTCTTTAGACTGAATCAATTTATATACTAATAAACTTTAGTTTTTTCTTATGCAGAAAATGACCACTAATTTATCATTAAGGTCCCTATTGGATAGTGACAAGTTGAATGGTTCAAATTTCAATAGCTGGTTTAGAAAACTTAAGATCATCCTTAAGCATGAGAGGATTCTATATATTCTTAATAATCCTGCACCAAAGATACCTGATGCAAACACATAAAGTTCTGAGAAAGATACTTATCAGAAGTGGCTCAATGATAGAACTAGCGTATGTTGCATTATGCTAGCAGCAATGAACGATGAATTCAGTCGCCGGTTCGAGAATGCTCAGCCAGAAGAAATCATTCAAGCGTTGAATGAATCTTTCGGTACACCTGACGACGTTGAAAGGCACAAGACTAGTTGTGCTATTTTTAATGCTCGAATGAGGGATGGATCTCCTGTCACTGATCATGTATTGTACATGATCGAGAAGATAGAACTGCTAAGCAAGCTCGGCTTTTCCCTACATGAGCAGTTGTGAAAAGATGCGATCCTGAATTCCTTGCCTCCATCCTTCTGACCTTTTCTTACTCATTTTCGAATGACAAAGCCTGCAGTCAACTACCACAGTTTGTTGGGGTTGTTACAGAACTTTGAGAAGGATAACCAGCTCTCTAAGGGTTTGGTTAATGTGTTGAAGGATTTAAGGTAGGGTGTCAACCCTTTGGGAAAGGGAAGAAGAAAAAGAATAAGAAAAAGGTGTAACATGCTAGGACATCTATAAGGGGTCAGATGCAGAAGAAGAAAGTTGATAAAAGTCAAGCTGAATGCTTTCATTGCAAGATGCAAGGGCACTGGAAGAGGAACTGTCCTCTTTACATTGCCACACTTGATCCAAACAGGCCGAAGAAGAAAAAAGGGCAAGATGTTGCTCAACAAAGTATTTATATGATAACACCTTATAATTTTTCTGTATATGATAATCAACCTAGGTATTGGATACCGGGAGTCCTTTTAACATTTGCAATTCATTGCAGGGACTACAGGTCACTAAAAGATTTGAGGACAATGAAAGATTTCTTAATGTCGGCGATGGAAGATTAGTTCCAGTTCTGGCATTAGGAGTTCTTGAAATAGTTTTCAATAGAAATGTCATTATACTAAATGATTGTCATTTTTACCCAATGTTCTTGTTGAACGTAATTTCTGTAGGCCTTCTGGCCAAAAGTCATTATGAAACTTCAATAAAGGATGTTACTTTGAATATCATTATGAATGGAGTCACTGTAATGATTGGGCATTTATCTAATGGCATTTATATATTATCACAGCCTGTGAATGTAGTGTACAAATCAAGCGCCCTATAACAATTGATGTCACAGATATTTATCTTTGGCACCATCGGCTGAGTCATATCAATAAGAATAGATTAAACAGGTTAACTCAGGAGGACATCCTTCGAGTTGATGATTGTGAATCATTAACTACATGTGAATCATGTCTTCTTGGTAAAATGACCAAGTCATCTTTTACTGGATAAGGTTAAAGAGCTATTAAGGCTAGTACATACTGATGTATGTGGACCAATGAGCACTTGTGCCAAAGGTGGATATTACTACTTCATTACTTTTACAGACGACCTTTCTAGATTCGGTTATGTCTATCTTATGCGACATAAATCTGAATCATTTGAAATGTTCAAACAATATCATAAAGAAGTAGAAAAAAAACAAGAAAATGTATTAAGATCCTTCGATCAGATCGAGGAGGCGAATACCTTTCCAATGACTTTATGACATATTTAAGGAAGAATGGATTCTCTCCCAATGGACTCCTCCAAGAACACCACAACATAATGGTGTGTCGAAAAGGAAGGAATCAAACTCTGTTAGACATGGTTCGGTCCATGATGGGTTTTCCAAGCTTGCCAATATCCTTTTGGGGATATGCATTATAATCAGCTTGTCATATTCTCAATAAGGTTCCAAGTAAGTCTGTTTCAAAAATCCACATGAGATGTGGTATGAACATAAATCGTAATCACCTATCTGAGAGTCTGGGGGTGTCAGCTTATGTGAAACGTGCAAAATCAGACAAACTTGAACCCAAATCTGACATGTTTTTCATCGGCTATCCGAAAGAAACCAAAGGATATTACTTCTACAATACTGAAGAACAAAAGTTGTTCATTAGTAATAGAGCAGTTTTTCTTGAAAAGGAGTTCCTTAGTAAAGGAACAAATAGCTCTAATGTTGAACTTGAGGAAGTTCATCAAGTAGAAGGAACAACATAAACCAGTGAACCCTTAGAATCTGAGTTGATTAGATCAAACTCAAAACCCATTTTAGATGCACCATTAAGGCGATCTGGTAGTACCACATCAACCGACAGATACTTAGGTTTCTTGGTTCAGAACGATAATCCCGTTGAACTCGATGAGAACAACGAGGATCCGATCACCTATATGGATGCTATGCAAAGGACTGACTCTAATAAATGGCTTGATGCCATGAAATCCGAACTTGATTCCATGAAGGACAATAATGTATGGACATTAGTTGACCCACCCGAAGGGATAAAACTAATAGGGTGTATGTGGGTTTTCAAGAGGAAAAGAGGTGCAGACGGAAAGGTTGAGACCTATAAAGCACGTCTAGTTGCCAAGGGGTATCGTCAACATTATGGTATTGACTATGACGAAACGTTTTCTCCTGTGGCAATGATGAAATCCATTCGGATTATGCTAGCTATAGCAGCACACTTAGATTATGAGATTTGGCAATGGATGTTAAAACCGCTTTTCTAAATGGTGATTTAGAAGAACAAGTGTATATGATACAGCCTGAAGGTTTTATATCTGAAGACGAGTCTAAAGTGTGCAGGCTACAGAAGTCTATTTATGGACTTAAGAAAGCATCTAGGAGTTGGAACATACGATTTGATAAAGTGATCAAATCTTATGGCTTTATTAAGAATAAAGAAGAACCTTACATTTTTAAATGGGCTAATGGTTCTGTTATTGTATTTCTTGTATTATATGGATGACATTCTCTTAATCGGGAATGATGTCCCTGCATTACAAGGAATAAAGACATGGTTATCATCACAATTCTCCATGAAAGATCTGGGAGAAGCATCATACATCCTCAGGATGAAGATCTATAGAGATAGATCTAAGAGGATGCTTGGTTTATCCCAATCAACGTACATTGACACAGTGCTAAAGAGGTTTAGCATAGAGAATTCCAAGAAAGGCTATCTTCCGATAGGCCATGAATTCATCTTTCTAAGAAGGATTGTCCGACAACTCCTAATGAAAGAGAACGTATGAGTCGAATTCATATGCTTTGGCAATAGGATCGATTATGTACACCATGACATGTACAAGACCAGATGTGGCATACTCACTAGGAGTAGTGAGTAGATACCAATCTGATCCAGGAGAAAAACACTGGCAAGTTGTTAAGACAATCCTTAAGTATTTGAGAAATACTAAGGACTAGTGGTTAGTCTATGGAGAGTCTGATTTGAAACTTGTTGGATATACTGATTCCAGTTTCCAATCAGATCATGATGATAGCAAAAGTGTATCGAGTTCCGTGTTTATCCTAAATGGTGGAGCTGTTTGCTGAAAAGTTTCAAGCAACATACAGTGGCAGATTCGGTGTGTGAGGCAGAGTGCATCGCTGCATCAGATGCTGCGAAAGAAGCTGTGTGGCTGCGAAAGTGTATCTCCGAGCTTGGAGTGGCACCTTCCATAGATGGACCAGTCCTATTGTACAGTGACAGTACTGGTGCCATAGCTCAAGCAAAGGAACCACGAGCACATCAGCGCACCAAGCACATACTGCGTCGATTTCATCTTATACGAGAGATTGTAGATCAAGGTGACATAAATCTTTAGAAGATTGATGGAAAGAAAAACCTAGGTGACCCATTTACTAAAGCACTCAGCATCAAGGAGTTTGATGACTATAAATTGAAGATGGGTATTAGATACTGTAATGAGTGGCTTTAGGCTAAGTGGGTTTGTTGGAATTGTATCCTAAAGCCAATCATTTGATGATTGTGCTGATGTAAATTGTATATAAATTGATATATTAATAAAAGTTATTTGACAGTTTATTCATTATAAGAACATCTTCTTAAAACTCCTAATAGTAATGAAGCCCTCAGGATCTTCCTTCACGATAAAGGAGGATTTATCTTTGAAGGTCCTTAAAAGAGTTCGTGACCAAATGATATACTATGATAGGGCCATAGTACTATCAATTATAGGACGTTGTATATCATATTTGTTGGTTGTCCTCTTAACCAAGGAGTGTAAAGACACTGGTATGACATACAGGTGAAAGTGTAGGAGTACATTTAACCGAACGTGACTCATTTCTGGATACTCTACAGTCAAGAGTTAATCCGAGAAGATATAGGTATAAGTATCATTCAGACCTAAAGATCACAACCAGTGGCTTACAAGAATCTCATTGTACTTAGGTGCCGGACCACCTGGATTTCTAATCTAGCTACGAAAGGCTACTGGGTGCAGTCAAGTACTTGTGATAGTCAGTTATGGATCAAGATGAAATTTGACCTATCCCGTTAAAAGGAGAAATGCTTGTGTTTCAATTTAGCAAGACCTTGGCCAAGGCACTTCATGTGAAAGTCACATGATCACTAAAATTGAAATCACTTTATGGATTTGCTGTTTAGAGTTGACAGGCTCTTAAGCCATCCTTAGCATTTGTGGTCAAGAGGATGAATTATACGATAACTGTTTCTTAGGGTTCTTGGAGTTTGCTCGGCAACTCTTCGACCTATTCGGACGTCGGGTTCCATTGCTAGATGGCACATCGATTAGTATAGAAAATTATTTTTATGCTACTGGCTTAGGTTCGAACCTAGAGAGTCACACGCATAGAAGTTTCCTAGGATGATCTATTTGCTGATCAACGATTAGAATCGTATATGATTTAATTAATCAATTTGATTGATTGAATTATCTCAATTGGATTAAGTACAAGTGAATAAGATTCAATTTGGTTTAAGTCTATTAGAAGGACTAATCAATTTCAAATATTGATTTGAAATTAGATTTGATTTGGATTTAAATAGATTCAGGATTAGCCAAATTTGATTTGGGCTAGGACCATGATCTATATTGGTTTAATCCAATAAATTCAAATTAGCTTAAAACCAAAAATTCAAACCCCATGTGTGAAAAAGGTTCTCTCGCATGATGAGATAACTAAAATCATCTCATGAGAAATTAAATTCTCATTCAAAATTTAATTTATAACTTTTAGTCTTCTTCAAATGATTCCCAAGTTCAAGAAAAATAAATTTTGCTAAAAGGTACCTCTTTGGAAGAGCACTCCACATAACTCTCCGTGCATTGACAAGTGTGTGAATTAATATCTCCACACAACTCTCCGTGCATTGACAAGCGTATGAATTAATGTGCCTCTTTGGAAGAGCACTCCACACAACTCTCCGTGCATTGATAATTGTGTGAATTTAATATGTCTCTTTGGTTTTCACAAAAATAACAGAATTCTAAATGTTAGAATTCAATAGGCTGGCTAATACGAAACTATAAATAGAGGACATCCCTCACCATATTAAAAAAAAAAAGATCAAAAGAGATCAAAAATTCTAAACAGTTAGAACCAAGTGTTACAGTTCTAAGAGTTAGAACAAAAATTCTGGTGTGATTTTAGTGTTAGCAAAAGCTTGGTGGATCTTGAGGAAGATTCAAGTGGAAGAATTCAAGATCAGCAAAATTATTTTTCCGTGAGCTAGCACTCTCGGGAATCCGATCATTCGGGGACTTCGCGTGGATAATACTAGAGGCCGGATAATTGAACGGCTGTAGAGCACAAAGGATTTACCTACTGTTCTTAAGGTGAGTGATTTGATCTTAGATCTTAAGGCAGGCTTCAAGATGAGTAGTATGACTTCTCATCTTGAAGATTAAGATATGATCTTAATTATTTAATTTATATGCAATACTTAGATCAAACGATCTTATAATATAAGGCAAAGATATGATCTTGATGCATGTTAGAAAGATTAATATGTAATCTTTAATTTCCGCATTGATAATTGTTATCAAATTTTAAAATATGCATGCCTCGGGGATTAACTCTCCCAATAGCATGTACCTTGTATCATGCGAGATGAATACTGGATTCGATTCTATAACTAGCCACCTGGATTTATATCAAAGAATATGTGGCCCATTTGTGAACCCTTTGAGAAATTATTCATTTAACAAGAAAATTGCAAATTAGTCAATGCATAAAATTCAATGCCTTTAAGAAAACCCAGAGCTGAAACACTTGAAACTTTTGCCTTCATAAACCTTATTGAGGCACAAATAAGCAGGATAAAAATCAGGAAACTATAATATAGAGAATCATAATTCACATGAAGCATAAAATAGAACTTAAGCAATAGAAAAACATACTTGAAAAGTTACAAGCTATGACCAAATAAAACAAGCTAAACAACACCACTTCTGGTTTATAGTTGAGACACAAAAAGACATTTGATGCACAAGTCTATAATTTTTCATCTCGTAATAAAAAACTGTTGCAACTGCAGAGTTCAACCTTAATGCTTAAACTTATTTGCCTCGCACTATTGGAATTTATGAATTCAGCATAGTGGTTACCATGACCACCAAGATAAAGGAACAAAAGAACAAGGTCATAATGCCAGATAGGGCAAAGACACATAATGGGGGAGTTGCAAGGAACATTCAAAGGGAATCATCATTTTACTCCTAATCATACTTGCACGCATGATATTTCTTCGATTGCTGCTGCTACTTACTCATTGAAGTGCTTTGTGCAAGCATTTATGGTATATTGTTAAATTGTTAATCCAATTTGTACCTTAATATCACTCCCACAAAAGAGTATGTACTCATATATTTTGTCACTAGCAGCAATTTGTGGGCCATCCTTCTTTCTTCCTTCTGTTCCAAGTGATCGTACTATAAAACAGAATAAAAAAATTTAGACCAAGATATAATAAAGCTACTTCTAATATACATAAAATACTGCAGATGATAAAAGGTTTAACCACAAAATAAGTTGGCAAAACAGAAATTATTAACACAAGATTAAATTTCTGGAGGAAGCTATGTTAGAGATACTTGTAAGATAAATAAAGACTGCACATAAAAGAAGGTTTGACCATAAAATAAGTTGGCAAAACAGAAATTACCAACACAAGATTAAATTTCAAAAGGTCAGCATACTCATATAAACTAATACTGTATACAAAAGTTAGTTGCTGTATTGCAAAATCAGTACAGATTTATCTACCTGCAGTCTTCATTGACACTTTAAAAGTGCCAAATTATTAGAGGCTTTAGAAGAGACTTGGTGTTGTGAATAAAGACAGAGAAACTTATCTATCAAAGCATCAATCTGATCGCATGCCATCGGATCATCGCTGATCGGATTGATCGCAACGGTTCAAGATCAATCATCGACGACCGGGATCGTGACTTGGATCGATCGCAACTGTTGGATTGTCACCAATCTGATTGATCGCAATGGTCCAAGATCGATCGTCACCGACCGAATCGTGGCTTGGATCGATCGCAATCGTTGGATCGTCGCCGATCGGATTGATCACAACGGTCCACAATCGATCATCGGTGACTGGGATCGTGGCTTGGATCGATCGCATGCCGTCGGATCATCGCCGATCGGATCGATCGCAACAGTCTAAGATCGATCGTCGGCGACTGGGATCGTGGCTTGGATCGATCGCAACCATCGGATCATCGCCGATCGTGATTCGATCGCAATGGTCCGATCGATCGATCGTCGCCGATCGTCGGGATCGATTGCTTGGATCGATCGCAACGGTCGGATCGATCGCCGATCGGATTGATCGCAATCGGTTCGCGATCGATCGTCGGCGATCGGAATCGTCGGCTCGGATCGATCGCATTCGGATCGTGATCGATCGCAATCGGTCCGAGATTCGATCGTCGGCGACCGGGATCGTGGCTTGGATCGATCGCAACCGTCGGATCATCGCCGATCTGATTAATCACGATCGGTCCATCGATCGATCGATCATCGCCGATCGGGATCGTGGCTTGGATCGATTGCACCATCGGATCGTCGATCGGATTGATCGCAACGGTCCGAGATCGATCGTCGACGATCGGATCGTGGCTTGGATCGATCGCATCGTCGGATCGTCGCCGATCGATTCGATCGCAATTCCGAGATCGATCGATCGGTCGATCGTGGGATCGTGGCTTGGATCGATCGCGTCGATCATCGTCGATCGATTGATCGCAATGGTCCAAGATCGAATCGGGATCGATCCGACCGGGATCGCATCTTGGATCGATCGCAACGGTCGGATCGTCGCCGATCGATCGATTGATCGCAATGGTCATCGATGATCGATCGTCGGCGATCGGATCGGCTTCGGATCGATCATCATCGCAATCGATCGTCGCCGATCGATCGATCGCAATCGGATCGATCGATCGTCGCGATCCGATCGATCGTGGCTTGGATTGATCGCAGATCGTCGATCATCGCCGATCGATTGATCGCAACGGTCTGAGATCGATCGTCGCGGGATCATCGGCTTGGATCGATCGCATCGCGCGTCGATCGTCGCTCGATCGGATCGATGATCGCAACGGTCCGATCGTCGGCGATCGGGGTCATGGCTTGGATCGATCGCATGTCATCGGATCGTTGCCGATCGATTGATCGTCGACGATCGGAGATCGATCGTCGGCAATCGGGATCGTGGCTTGGATCGATCGCAATCGTCAGATCGTCACTGATCTGATTGATCGCAGATTCGCAACGGTCCGAGATCGATCATCGCCGACCGGGATCGTTGCTTGGATCGATCGCAATGGTCGGATCATTGCCGATCGGATTGAACGCAACGGTCCGTGATCGATCGTCGCGATCGGGATCATGGCTTGTATCGATAACATGTCGTCGGATCATCGCTGATCGGATCGATCGCAATGGTTCGAGATCGTTCATCGGCGACCGGGATCGTGGCTTGGATCGATCGCAACCGTTGGATCATCGCCGATCTGATTGATCGCAATGGTCTGAGATCGATCGTCTCCGACCAGGATCGTGGCTTGGATTGATCGTATGCCGTCGGATCATCGCCGATCGGATTGATCGCAATGGTTCGAGAACGATCATCGGCGACCGACCGGGATCATGTCTTGGATCAATCGCATGTCATCGGATCATTGCCGATCGGATCGATCGCAACGGTCCGAGATCGATCATTGCCGACCGAGATCATGGCTTGGATCGATCGCAATCGTCGGATCATCGCCGATCTGATTGATCGCAACGGTCTGTGATCGATCATCGGTGTCCGAGATCGTGGCTTGGATTGATCGCATGCCGTCGGATCATCACCGATCGGATTGATCGCAACGGTCTGAGATCGATCCTTGGCGATCGGGATCATGGCTTGGATCGATCGCAACCATCGGATCGTTGCCGATCTAATTGATCACAATGGTCCGAGATCGATCGTCGATGACCGGGATCGTGGCTTGGATCGATCGCAACCGTCAGATCGTCGCCGATCTGATTGATCGCAATGGTCCGAGATCGATCGTCGCCGACCGGATCGTTGCTTGGATCGATCGCAACGGTCGTATCGTCGCCGATCGGATTGATCGCAACGGTCCGTGATCGATCATCGGCGACCGGGATCGTGGCTTGGATCGATCGCAACCATCGGATCGTCGCCGATCGGATTGATCGCAATGGTCTGAGATCGTTCGTTGGCGACCGAGATCGTGGCTTGGATCGATCACAACCATCGGATCGTCACTGATCTGATTGATCGCAACGGTCTGAGATCGATTGTCACCGATCGGGAACGTGGCTTGGATCGATCGCATGCCATCGGATCGTCGCCGATCGGATTAATTGCAACGGTCCGAGAATGATCATCAGCGATCGGCCGGGATCATGGCTTGGATCGATCGCATGTCATCGGATCATTGCCGATCGGATCGATCGCAACGGTCCGAGATTGATCGTCGGTGACCGGGATCATGGCTTGGATCGATCCCAACCGTCAGATCATCACCGATCTGATTGATCGCAACGGTCTGAGATCAATCGTCACCGATTGGGATCATGGCTTGGATCAATTACAACTGTCGGATCATCGCCATCGGATTGATTGCAACGGTCCGCGATCGATCGTCGGCGACCGGGATCGTGGCTTGGATCGATCGCATGCCGCCAAATCATCGCCGATCGGATTGATCGCAATGGTCCGAGATCGATCATCGGCGACCGGGATCGTGGCTTGGATTGATCGCAACCGTTGGATCATCGCCGATCTGATTGATCACAATGGTTCGAGATCAATCATGGCCGACCGGGATCATGGCTTGGATCGATCGCAACCATCGGATCGTCGCCGATCTGATTGATCACAACAGTCCGAGATCGATCGTCGTCGATCGGGATCATGGCTTGGATCGATCGCAACCGTCGGATCATCTCCGATCGGATTGATCACAATGGTCCGCAATCGATCATCGACAACCAGGATCGTGGCTTGGATCGATCGCATGCCATCGGATCGTCGCCGATCGGATTGATTGCAACGGTCCAAAATCGATCGTCAGCGACCGGGATCATGGCTTGGATTGATCTAATGCCATCGGATCGTCACCAATCCGATTGATTGCAACGGTCCATGATCGATCGTCGGCGATCGGGATCATGGCTTGGATCGATCGCATGCCGTCGGATCATTGCCGATCTGATTGATCGCAATGATCCTAGATCGATCATCGGCGACCGGGATCATGGCTTGGATCGATCGCAACCGTCAGATCATCGCCGATCTGATTGATCGCAACGGTCCGAGATCGATCGTCGCCGACGGGATCGTTGCTTGGATTGATCGCAACGGTCGGATCGTTGCCGATCGGATTGATCGCAAAGGTCCATGATCGATCGTTAGTGACCGGGATCGTGGCTTGGATCAATCACATGCCGTCGGATCGTCGCCGATCGGATTGATCGCAACGGTCCGAGATCGTTCGTCGGCGACCGGGACGTGGCTTTGATCGATCACAACTGTCGGATCGTCGCCGATCTGATTGATTGCAATGGTCTAAGATCGATCGTCGCCGACCGGGATCGTGGCTTGGATCGATCGCATGCCATTGGATCGTCACCGATCGGATTGATCGCAACGGTCCGAGAATGATCGTCGGCGATCGGCCGGGATCATGGCTTGCATCGATCGCATGTCATCGGATCGTTGCCGATCGGATCGATCGCAACGGTCCGAGATCGATCGTCAGCGACTGGGATCATGGCTTGGATCGATCGCAACCGTCGGATCGTCGCCGATCTGATTGATCACAACAGTCCGAGATCGATCATCGCCGATCGGGATCATGGCTTGGATCGATCGCAACCGTCGGATCATCGCCGATCGGATTGATCGCAATGGTCCGTGATCGATTGTCGGCGACTGGAATCCTGGCTTGGATCGATCGCATGCCGTTGGATCATCGCCGATCGGATTGATCGCAATGGTCCGAGATCAATCGTCGACGACCGGGATCGTGGCTTGGATTGATCGCAACCGTCAGATCATCGTCGATCTGATTGATCGCAATGGTCCGAGATCGATCATCGCCGACTGGGATCATGGCTTGGATCAATCGCAACCGTCGGATCGTTGCCGATCTGATTGATCACAATAGTCCGAGATCGATCGTCACCGACCGGGATCGTGGCTTGGATCGATCGCAACCGTCGGATCATCGCCGATTGGATTGATCAGAATGGTCTGCAATCGATCGTCGGCAATCGGGATCGTGGCTTGGATCGATCGCATGCCATCGGATCGTCGCCGATCGGATTGATTGCAACGGTTCGAGATCGATCATCAACGACCAGGATTGTGGCTTGGATTGATCTAATGCTCGGATCGTCACCAATCGGATTGATCGCAACGGTCCATGATCGATCGTCGGCGATCGGGATCATGGCTTGGATCGATCGCATGCCGTCGGATCCTCACCGATCGGATTAATCGCAACGGTTCGAGATCGATCGTCGGCGACCGGGATCGTGGCTTGGATCGATCGCATGCCGTTGGATCGTCGCCAATCGGATTGATCGCAATGGTCCACGATCGATCGTCGGCATCGGGATCGTGGCTTAGATCGATCGCATGCCGTTGGATTGTCGCCGATCGGATTGATCGCAACGGTCCGAGATCGATCGTTGGCGATCGGGATCGTGGCTTGGATCGATCACAACCGTCGGATCGTCAACGATCTGATTGATCGCAACGGTTTGAGATCGATCGTCACCGACCGGGATCGTGGCTTGGATCGATCGCATCCGTCGGATCGTCGCCGATCGGATTGATCGCAACGGTCAGAGATCGATCATCAGCGACCGATCAGGATCATGGCTTGGATTGATCGCATGTCATCGGATCGTTGCCGATCGGATCGATTGCAACGGTCTGAGATCGATAGTCGGTGACCGGGATCGTGACTTAGATCGATCGCAACCGTCAGATCGTTGCCGATCGGATTGATCGCAACGGTTCGAGATCGATCGGATTGATCAGAAGTATTGCCTCACAAATATTTCTAAAAAATTAAGTGTTATAAAAATTATTAAAAATAAGACATTGCGACGCAACCATGTGCATCACAATTATTTTTAGAAAAAAAATAATTCTATAACATATAATTATGAAATAAAAATTTGCGACGCCAATCGGTGCATCGTAATTATTTTAGAATAATAAATTATTTTAAATAGCGATGCATTAGCGACGCAATAAACCAGATAATTAAAAAATTTTATTTTTAATTTTGCGACGCGCATATTACGTCGCAATATTTCTAAAAAAATTAGGTGTTATAAAATTATTAAAAATAAAATATTGTGACGCAACCATGTGCGTCGCAATTGTTTTCAAAAAAATTTAATTCTATAAAATATAATTATAAAATAAAAATATTATGATGCAAATCGGTGCGTCGTAATTATTTTAAAATAATAAATTATTTTAAATAGTGATGCATTAGCAATGCAATAAACCAGATAATAAAAAATTTAATTTTTAATTTTGCAAAAAAAAATGTTTATTTTTAATAATTTTTATAACACTTAATTTTTAGAAAATATTGCGACGCAACCATGTGCATCGCAATTGTTTTCAGAAAAATTAATTCTATAAATATAATTATGATATAAAAATATTGCAACGCATTAGCGACGCATTTTCCAGAAAATAAAAAAAAATTTCTCCCCGATCATTGCTGCCAAATTAGCGATTCATTAGCGATGCAATTATTTGCATCGCTAAGTTTCATAGAAAATAAAAAAAGCCGATATAGCGATGGATTAGCGACACATAATTGCATCGCTAATCTAAAAAAATATTTAAAAAAAAGTAACAAGGGATTATCGATGCAAAATTATGTCGCTAATCCCTAATATATAAACTGAGTCGCGCCCGCCACCCCCCATGGGCTCTTCTTCTTTCTCTTCGTGCCCTAACCGCGATCTCCTTCTCCGACTCCCCCCGCCCCCTCCCCCGGCGCTACGAACCCACCGGCGGTGCCCCCCCCCCACCCGGCGCAAGGAACCCTCAGCGTCGTCCCCCTTCTAGCGAGGTAAGCCGACGTTTTTTTTTTAAAAATACTCTTCCCCCACCCGTGAGGCCACCGCCAGCCATGACGACGGCCGTGGCCATCGTATCAGGCCACGGCCGCGGCCGTGACCGGCGGGGGTGGGGTTTTTTCCCCACCCTTGAGCCCACGGCCACGGCGGTGGCCGCGACCATCGTCTCAGGCCACGGCGGCGGCCGTGGCTGGAGACGATGGCCACGGCCGCGGCCATGGCCGGCGGTGGCCTGGCCATCATGGCCAGGCCACCGTTTTTTTAAAAAAGAAATACCGGCATGGGGTGGGGTTTTTCCCCCAGCCCTAAGTCGATGGCCACGGACACGGCCGTGGCGGCGGTGGCCTGGCCACGATGGCCAGTTCACCATTTTTTTTTAATACCGCCTGGGGTGGGGTTTTTCCCCCACCCCTGAGCCGACGGCCACGGCAGTGACGGCCACGACCGTGGCCGTGGCCTGAGCCAACGGCCACGGCCAGGCCGGCAGTGGCCTGAGCCGATGGCCACGGCCAGGCCGGCAGTGGCCTGACCCGATGGCCATGGCCGGGCCGGCAGTGGCCTGAGCCGATGGCCACGCCGGGCCGGCGGTGGCCAGGCCACCATTTTTTAAAAAAAAAACTGGCCTGGGGTGGGGTTTTTCCCCTACCCCTGAGCCAACGGCCACGGCGGCGGCCGTCGCCGGTGGTGGCCTGGCCACCGTTTAAAAAAAATTGTGTGGGTGGGGTTTTTCCCCCACCCCTGAGCCGACGGCCACTGTTTTTTTTAAAAAAAATGTAGGGGTGGGGTTTTTCCCCCACCCCTGAGGCCACGGCCACTGTTTTAAAAAAATGTAGGGGTGGGGTTTTTCCCCACCCCCGTGGCCTAGCCACGGTGGCCAGGCCACCGTTTAAAAAAAAAAAGTGTGGGTGGGGTTTTTCCCCCTCGGTGGCCATGCCACGGTTTTTTTTTAAAAAATAAGGGTTGGGGTGGGTTTTTCCCCCACCCCTGCCGTTTTTGTCCACGACCGCGGCCGTGACCGTGGTCTCAAGGGGTGCAGTTTTTTTTTCATTCATTATAAAATTTTTTTATTTAAGTTATTTATGTTTACAAACTCAATTTTATATGAAAAATTAGAGAAATTTGCATGTGATCTATAATCTTGTAATGCATAATTTGATCTTTGCATAATATTTGATATATTTAAAATTTATATATTTAGATTTATAAATGTCTTGTGTTATCGAATCTGTTTATTTTTTGAAATATTGTTCATGATATATTATTAGAATGCTTATCATGCAAATTTTAAATTATTAGTTCTAAAATATTGTCACAATCATTTTCTTAGCAAATTAGAAAAAAATTAGAGTATTTATGTTCTTCGATTGAAAGAAATTTGATATAGCAAACCATAATTTGATATTATTCCTCAAATTCTAAACCAACCAATCAAAATAAATTCTATATCATGAAGGAAAAATGATATAGCTCAGTTAGAACTAAATTTAATGCAAGAATATTAAATTTGATATAGTGAACTCAGATTCAAGTACTAAAAGAATATAACTCCTCCTAGAAAAAGGAATTTGAGATAAGAGCATAGCTTTTATGTGATTTGAGTTATTAGATTGAATCGGATTTAGTTTAGGCCAGGTTGAATCCATTTTTACTTATCTAAAGTAAATCCATATGACATACATACTATGTCAAGTTTGTTCTTTGATTTTTCATATTATTTCTCACAGCACTATAACCTTTAGACCCGTTTGAGACTTTGTAAGACTTAATCTTGCAAATTCTCAAATTGTCCTAGTGGACAGTTTGAGATTATTTTTTGCGATATGTTTGGCTGCTATTCGTCATCGTTAGTTGAGCTTGCAGTTTGTATATCCTCATGCATTCTCCTAGTGTAGCATATAAGCCACACATTTAGGAGAACATAAGGGGAATTGCTACCGAAATTTCAACGTAAACGATGATAATTTCGAGCAGAATAACATATCGCATAAATAATCTTGAATGGGATAGGGCCTTACCTAAGTTCTAGTGGAGTGAAAGTGATATTCATTTAGGACACTTGCTTACTTGTGAAGTCTAATGATTGAATGGACCCTGATGCTGGGCCTCGGTCCTGGATAGCACGTCAAGGATCGTAGCCACGGCCCGGCCTTGATTTATCGGTATAATTAAAGAGGCACAATATTTGTTATTTAGCTTAGATGTGTAAAAGAATTAATCTATTGCTATAATGTCTAATGCAAAATTAAATTGTTGTCTCCTTTAATGATTTACCAGGATTTGTATAAGTTGGTCAAAAATGAGCGGGGCTCGCTCGTGGATGTATGTAAGGTTAAAAGATGGGTTGCTTAATCTAGATTTTCTGAATGGATTGGAAGAATTTATAGCATTTGCATGTAGTCAACCCAAATGGATGAATGGGCCTAGGATCAGGTGCCCCTGTAACTTATGCAAGTTCAGAATAAAGCCTATAGAGATGTTGAAACTGTGAAGGTGCACTTGTGTAAAAAGGGGTTTGTTCCTAGGTACGATGTTTGGAACTATCATGGTAAAACTGAGGAAATGTTTGCAGCTGTCACCAGCCAAGAAGTGTCAAATCCTATTGATGAACCATTTGTGAATTTAAACACATACGAAGAAATGGTGATGAATGCATCGGGTAACGAATTCAATCAGAATACATTTATGAAAGAACCAAATCTAGATGCACAATAATTTTATGATATGTTGTGTTCTGCAAATCAAGAATTGTATTCTGGTTGTGAGAGTCATTCCCAATTGTCTATGACTGCTCGGTTGTTGAATATTAAGGCAGAACATCGATTATCAGAAAAGGCATTCAATGCTGTAGCTGGGTTAATGAAGGAAGTTTTGCCAAATAATAATGTTGTAGCAAATAGTTTCTACTCAACGAAGAAGTTATTGCATGGCCTTAGGCTCCCAGTTAATAAGATCAATTGTTGCTTGAACAATTGTATGATATATTGGGGGTGAAGACTCAGAGCTTAGATGGTGTAAGATTTGCGGGCAATCGAGGTACAAAAATGGTGAAGGGGGAGCTAGTACAAGTAGGAGGAAAAGTGTGCCTTACAAGAGGATTCATTACTTCCCTCTGACTCCACGCCTTCAGAGATTATACAGATATGAGGCTACATCTACTGATATGAGATGGCATGCCAAACATGAATCTAAAGAAGATGAAATGCGACATCCATCAGACTCAAAAGCTTGGAAGCATTTCAATGAAAGTCATCCTTATTTCGTAGAAGAAATAAGGAATGTGAGATTAGGTCTTTGTACCAATGGCTTCCAATAGTTTGGTCAAGCGGGGCAACAATATTCATGTTGGCCTGTAATACTGACTGTATATAATCTTCCACCGTGGAAGTGCATGAAAGATACTGCAATGTTTTTGACAGTTTTGGTTCCAGGACCATCAAATCCAAAAGAGAAGATTGATGTCTTCTTACAATCGCTAGTAGCCGAATTGAAAATGTTATGGGAAACAGGAGTCATAACCTACGACATTTCTATGAAATAAAATTTCATCATGAGAGCTGCTTTGAAGTGGACAATCAGTGACTTTCGGCATATGCAATGTTGTCTGGTTGGAGCACTTCTGGGCGTCTGGCATGCCCTCATTGCATGTATGATTTAGATGCATTTACATTGCAGAAGAGTGGTAAGCAGTCATTGTTTGATAATCATAGAAAGTTCTTGCCTTCTAATCATCCTTATAGGCAGAACTTGATCGTCTTCGGAAGAACAAAGCAGTCACAAAATTTGCCGAACCGGTTATGTCCGGCACAGATATATTTGATACTATAGAGCATTTGGGGTTGAGGTATGCTTGGGAACCAGATGCAGATAGAATAAATGGCCGTATATGTAAAGAACATAACTGGAAGAAGCGGAGCATTTTTTGGGATTTGCCATATTGGAGCACAAATCTCATCCGGTACAACTTGGATGTTATGCATATTGAGAAAAATTTCTTTGATACATATTTAACATGGTACTAAACATCCCGGAAAAACCAAAGACACTGCAAAGTCGAGAGAAGAACTTAATCAATATTGCAGAAGAGGTGATTTGAGAAGGAATGCTGACGGGACCTATCCTAAAGCCTGTTACACTCTTGACAAAAATTTACGATAAGTTTTATGTAACTGGATTAGAGGATTAAAATTTCCTGATGGTTATGCTTCAAATATCGGTAGGTGTGTGGACATGCATAAGCTCAAGTTGTTTGGCATGAAGAGTCATGACTGTCATGTTTTCATGCAACGGTTATTGCCCATAGCTTTTCGTGAGTTGCTTCCGCAACATGTGTGGAAGGCATTGACAGAGCTCAGCTTATTCTTTAAGGAGTTATCTGCCGCAGTCATTACTTCTGCATCCATGGAAAAGGCTTGAGGAGGAAATTCCAATTATTTTATGCAAGTTGGAGCGAATATTTTCTCCAAGTTTTTTTGACTCAATGGAGCATCTACCGGTTCACTTGCCATACGAAGACGTATAGCTGGTCCCGTGCAGTATCGCTGGATGTATCCTTTCGAGAGGTAAACACCCAAATCAGTAATACATGTTGACATTTCAAATACTATTTTATTTATGCAAGGAAGTTGGTTTATTTATATTTTCAACTTTACATATAGGTATCTTAAGAAGTTAAAAAATAATGTGCAGAATAAGGCAAGGGTTGAAGGTTCTATATGCAATGCACACTTGGTTGAAGAAGTTTCAGCTTTTGCCTCGCATTACTTTGAGGGTCACGTTCATACGAGGACCCGCAATCTTGGTGATGACATATGTGTGGACGAAGGAGAACCTACTGACGGTAGAATATCATATTTAAAAGTATTGGCCGTTCATTTGGGAGGCAGAAGTCAAGACAATGGAGTATAATGCAGCACATTATTACATCCTAATGAACTGTAGAGAAGTCGACCCATACATTGAGTAAGTATATGTACACTTCATTAATTGCTTAATTAGAACTTCTACTTTAAATTGTAAAATACCATACTATTTAATTGCTAACTGAAGTTTTAATTGTTATAATCCCTATTGTGATAGACAACGAAAGATGGATCCTAGTATCAGTCAAAAGAAGTTAGAAACGGAGTTCGCTTATTGGTTTTATGAATTTGTGAGTACTATCACTCAATCAATTACAATAATGGCTTTTATTTTTTAATTGATTGTGAATAGCTTATTAATTTATAGGTAAACGGTCCATGGTTCACAACCGATAATATTTTCATTAAATGTCTAACGCAGTGGCCATTGAAGACCGTAACTACCTATACTGGCTATTTTGTTAATGGATACAAATTTCAAATTGAACGACTAGCATCTTCAAGAGGGACGCAGAAATTGGGGCGTATGTGTTAAAGGAGAAAGTGCTGGAGCAAATATGCAGGATTATTACGGAAAGTTAGTAGAGGTGGTCGAAGTTGAATATCCCGGTTGGCCTATGAAACGAACTGTATTGTTTCGTTGTGATTGGTTTGATCCGACAATTCTTGTCGGTAAAAGGGTTCATAACGACTACAATCTAGTTGAAGTAAACCATCGACGAAGATTGCAGAAATATGACCATTCATTCTTGCATCCCAAGCTCAGCAAGTGTTTTACTGCGGATATCCAAGTTTGCGCAACGACAAGCGAGATTGGTGGGCTGTTTCTAAAATCGTTCCACGTTCAACAATCATATTAGATGAGAGTTCATCAAGTCAATCAACTGAGTGCCCTGCATTTCAAGATGATGAGATGAAATGCATGCAATTGAGGACGACACAAGGGCTCCTGAAACATCACTTAGAGATCCAAATGGTGATGTCCAAGAAATTAAGGATGCAAACGTTTGGTTTCCTTCCGATGATAATGAAACTGAATCACAGTCCGATACAGCATCGGATGTTGAACCAACATTTCACGAAACAAATGACACTGATTAAAGATATAGGTTCATTCAATTTGATTTATTTTTATAAGTGTTAAATTTTTGTATGTTTATTAATTATTCATAATTATATTGCATTGCATTAATCTTTAATATTTACAGTATGACGGACCGAGGTAGATCTACCCTTGACGGACATAGCCCTGCTGCGTCACATCCCACTACCAGGCCTGACGCAAGGACTTCCGCCTCTCCAGGCGTCGATGCTCACCCTATATTTTCCTCTACCCGATCGGCGCAGACCTCTGAGAGTTCTTCTATGGTCGGTCGCATCGTACTTCGATTGGATACCGATGGAATGTAAGTATATACTAATTGTAACTATATGTTTATGTTTTTAAGTTAATTACTTATTTTAATTAGTTTTTAACAGCTTTATTGAGCAGCATACTGTATCGAGCCGGATCAGCTCTATATTTCAGAGCCGTGCTGATCCCAGTGGCTACGATTGGCACCATGTATATGCGGCCACGAGGGAGTTTTATTTTTCAGAGTTTCAGGTAAACTTTTTAAATACATTTTATAACTGATATAAAATTTTCTAATCTTAATATATTGAAAACTAACTGTTTATTTCAATGCAGAAAAAGTTTACGTGGGACCCTACCATCCATGATGCCATTAGGGCAGCATGGAATGCTCTTGCGGCACGCCGATACTCCGACATGCTTTATCATTGGAGGAGTTCGGGTGACCGTCCAGGGCATGTGCCGAGGGTATTTGGGCCAGCTGGCAGCAGGCGTGGCAGTCCGAGGCATGGATCATGAGGTATGCATCAGCCAGCACGAACCGCCGATATGAGAAGGGCAATCGTGGCATGGGCCTCTCCTGTCACACTGGGTTCCATTTCTATTCAGGAGCACAGGCGTCGTATGGTAAGAAACCATAAACAATTTAAATAATAATTTAGTCATTAACAAATACTTGCATTTATATTTTTCTTCTGCTTTTGTAGTCCGAGCAGGAGGGCAGAGATCCTGGTAGTTTCGTCTATTCAGGGCGACACACACCAGGAAGGACGGTTCCTGGGTCGATACACGATCACGGGAGATTAGGGTAAGAAATTAGATTTATATTTTATTTATTTAATTTCTAATATTTTATTTAGCTTTATATATTGATTCATTTGTCATTGATTTTATAACTCAAAGGCACGAGTCGAGGAGCTGCAGTCTCAGGCTTCGCAGGTCGACTCTACTGATGGGGGGCGCCCGTCGAACTCTCACCAGAGGAGAGTCGACGTGTGTTTTTGGAGGCTGTTGGTGCCCAGCCGCAGACCGTAGGGTCTATGGTTTGGGCACCAGAGCTTTCAGATATTTTTCCCATCAGGGCTCCAGTTCGCGGTTCTGGCAATATTCCTTCCGAGCAGATAGACGACATCCGGAGATCTATCAAGGAGGAAGTTCGCGAGGAGGTTCGGGAGGAGCTCTCAGAGATAAGAGAGCAGATGCGTCAGTTGTAGGATTTAGTTCGTCACATGTCGCAGGGCTCATCCCAGCCTCCGCAGCCTCCACAGCCGCCTGCAGACACATGATATTTTTTTTTCACTACTTGATGTATTTTTTTATTTTTTTTTTTGTATATGAAAATTTTAAATAATTAATAAAATAAATTTTTATCTATTTTTAAAAATTTTGTAATGGTTGTTTTGGTCAATTGTATTAGCAATTACATTGTATTAGCAAGTTTAATTTATATTATTTAATTTTTTAAATAAATAAATTGATTTACTTTAAAAATTAAAAATTAATTTATTTGCTTTTTTAAAAATAAATTAATTAATTAGTGACGCTATTTTTCATCGCAATTAATTTTAAAAAATTAATAATTATGTTATTTTAATTTTTTTAAAAAAATAAATTAACTAGTTAGCGACGCAATTGTGACAAGATTTTACGTTGCAAATATTTTTAAAAAATTATTTTTAATATAGCGACGCATTAGTATGCGTCGCAATTATTTTTAAAAAATTAAAAATTATTTTATTTTATTTTTTTAAAATATAAATTTATTAATTTGCGATGCTATTTTTGTTGCAATTAATTTAATAAATTAAAAAATATTTTTTTAATTTTTTTTAAAAATAATTTATTAATTAGCGACGCAATTGCGACGAGATTGTCCATCGCAAATATTTTTTAAAAAAATATTTTTTAATTAGCGACGCATTTAGTATGCATCGCAATATTGCGATGCATTTATGGCATCGCATATATTGCGACGCATTTAGGGCATCGTAGAGAGTCGCTGTTAAGCAACGCAATTGCGATAAATTCAAATTGCGATGAACATTTTAGCGACGCCTTTATTGCGTCGCTATAGTTTGTTTAGCGATGCATTTAGGCGTCGCTATATTTAATTTTTCTTGTAGTGTATCTTTTACAATAATATGATAAATAAAAAGAAAAATAAATAAATTTTTTTCTTTAGTATCATGGAATAGTACTTATGATTACTTTTATTTGTACTTTAATATTTCATTGTAGCACATGAGCATCCATTAAGATTTCTAAATTATAATAATAAAATAAAATAATCACCATCAACTACAATAATAAGAAATAAAATGTTACGGCAAAATACTAACATCTAGAGATTAATATTAGAGGACTCTAATGTTATTGGCTTATTATTAGATCATCCAAATACAACCTTAAAAATTTTAGAAATCATTATTATTTTTATAATTTTTTTGTTATGAAGAGTTTGTGAATAAAGGACAAGTGTCATCCTTTACGCATGGTAATTATGAGAGAATAATGGCCAAATGCTAGCCATTAGTACAAAATAGGGAAAAAAAGTATCTTGAAAAAACTAAGCAAAGGAGTGGGTGCACATGGGACAAGGAGACGCCCATCTTGGAGTCCTTATAACTTCCACCCTGTACACTTATCCATCATTAGCAAATCCATCCCCATCCACACCTTCGCACACGAGCCAGGCATGTAATCTATGACATATTCTCTGTCCATCCTAGAATAAAATTACTCAAATACCCTTGCTTGCTTTTAAGTTTTACGGCATCACCTATACTCACGGTTCCAGACGAGCCATGTGAGCACCCAAGGGAGCGGCTCCAACATGTATGATGGCCGAGCATGGCTTGGTAATAAGAAACAAGATGAGGGTATTTTTGTCATCGAGCTTCGATCTTCCTAGATCGAGTAATGTGTTGAAATGACAAAAATACCATTTCCATGTACTTTATGGCCATATTAGAATATTCCAAGGAATAACCAGAGCTAAGAATCATAGTTGTGAAATCCAGCTCGGACATAGACTTAGCCAAGGGCTTGGGTCACTGGGTCATTGGTTCAACCATCGGGTCACCAATTAAACCATTAGTTCAATTATTATAATATAAAAATATATTTATATTAATAAAAATTAATTTTTAATAAAATAAACACATAAATACTAATTTTTATAATCTTCTTCTTTTTGAAAAATAAACTTTTTTGTATCTTATTTAATCTCTAAAATTTGCTTACTTTCATACCCAATTAGTCTGATTTAATTTTTTCTTAAAA